>CM076582.1:942613582-942963928 GCA_034641835.2 Pinus albicaulis
TCTTGATCACTTTTCTTCACTCTCCTATAGTACATACGCTCCACAAAAATAACTTGAGAGTACAACATTATGATCAGTCCTCACCTGAACCTATTTCCTACCAAATCTTGTCGGAATTTTGTATGCATAATGGCCATCATCTCCTTATTGTATATAGAATACAACCTCTCATGCGAAGGAGCTTGAAACAAGAGGCTATAGGGCGTCCCCTACATCAATACCATGCGAATCCCTCTCAAAGGATCGCTCGAACAAATGCATTTGCGTAAAATCTGGCAATGCAAGCATGGGTCAGCTACTCATCACCTCCTTGAGCCTATCAAAGGCTCGCTGCGCTGTATCTGACCAACTAAATGCCCCCTTCTTCGTCAAATCTGTAAGGGGTGCAGCAAGCTGTGAGAATCCTATGACGAAGTTCCTGTAATAGGTACATATCCCAATGAACCCTCGAAGTTCCGTCACGTTCTTCGGCTCCGGCCAATCTCTGATGGCTCTAATCTTCTCCTCGTGGACCCTCACTCCGTCCACTCCAATAATGTGACCCAAATTTAACATCTTCATCATCCCAAACTCACACTTGGAGAGCTTAGCATAGAACTGTTGCTCTTCCAAGATGCGTAGTACTGCCTCTATATGCTGGAGATGCTCCTCCCAAGTCCTGCTATATATGAGTATGTCATCGAAGAAAACCAATACAAACTTCCTCAGATGACTGCGGAAGATATGGTTCATGCAAGACTGAAAAGTAGCTGGTGCATTGGTTAGCCCAAAAGGCATAACCAAAAACTCAAAGTGCCCATAATGACACCTGAAGGCGGTCTTGGGAATGTCCTGTTCCCTCACGCGAATCTGATGGTACCTTGATCTCAAATCAATCTTCGAGAAGAACTTAGCTCCTCTCAGCTCATCCATCAGCTCATCGATCCTGGGTATAAGGTACCTATTCTTCAGAGTCTTCTTGTTCAGGGCCCTGTAGTCGATGCACATCCTCAAGGTGTCGTCCTTCTTTTTCACTAGCACTACAGAAGAAGAAAATGGACTCGTGCTTGGTCTGATGTGTCCAAGAGCCAACAAGACCTAGATGGCCCACTCAATATCATCCCAATAGGCTTTGGAATGCTTATAGGGTGTAGTGATCACCGCCTGAATACCCTGCTCAAGCTCGATGGTATGCTCAAACCCTCTATTTGGTGGTCGACCTGGTGGTATATCCCCAAACAATACCTCATGCCTATCAAGGATGGCCTGTATATCTAGATGAACTGCTTGACCGGTGGTCTCTGCCTTTGATGCCCGCAACTCAACCGTCCACTCTATGTCTCCCTTCCGGAAGTCTGCCTCCATCCGGTGTGCCGAAACTGTCTGAGGTGGGTAAGTATGCATCCTGCAGATCTTCTCATGCTTTCCGGTCTTCTTGTCATCCCACACCATCTCTAAGGCCTCCCAATCTGTGGTGACCTTCCCCAGAGTAATCAACCACTGAACACGCGGTACCACATTGGTATCTGGTATGTTGACCACGAAAAAGTGATCAGTCATGGTGTAAGTACCCATCGTCACTGCTAACTCTGGAACATACCAGGCACAGTGCATCGTCTGGGCTCCTGGGACCAAGACTGAAAACCCATCAAAACTCTCGGTCGGTATACCCCTCTGCTCCACCATCTGTTCATCAGTGAAGTTTTGGGTTGCCCCACTGTCAACCAAGACTGATACCCGCTGGCCACGTATTGTCCCTCGTACGCGCAATGTCAAATACTTAGGAACTCCTCGCAAAGCTGCAAGGGCCCCTCCTCTGGGTGCAAAAGCTGCACCTCCTATCCCTGGAGGTGGAGGCGGCAACTGATCCTGGGCCGTCTGACTATCTCCTACCTCCTCATCATCCTCCTCATCCTCTTCCCCGCTATCATCGGAGAATACCTTAATGAAGTGTGCTTTGCCAGCAGCACACCTATGCCCTGGTGCCCACGGCTCCTGACACGTGAAGCACAACCGCTTCTTCTTCAACTCCCTCCTGGAATCATCATCTATCTGTGCTAGTCCCGGATTCCCCTTTGGAGGAGGAACCCTCACATCCTTCCCCTTGGTACATGCAAGTTTTGGCCATTTGTCTCACGAGTGGATTTAATGCATCTCGACAATGAATCCTGCAAGTCCACAATCTGTGATAGCATCTACGAATATGCGTGGTCTAGTAGATGTTAGACCTCGAAGTGAAATAGCAAATCCCTCCACAAAAATATAGATCCGCCAGTAGCGTGGCCTAAACCCCATGCGGACCCTCAAGAAATTCGCAATGTAGGTCTCAGGGCTCCTTGAGCCTCGTCAGCTCAACAAAGTGTTGTTTTGGATACCTCCGGTCAAACCGCTCCATCAACCTCCTAGTAAACTCGACATATGTAATCACTGTGGAATGTACAAGTGTAACCATCCCATGGAACCACCAATCCTGGGCCTCACCATCCAAATGTAACGTCGCCACCTTGATGGCCTCTGTCTCTGACATCTGGTTAAGCTGGAAATAGATGTCCAGCGTCTCCACCCAAGACTTTTTCGAACTATTTGATGATCCATCAAACGTAGGCAAATGAAATCTGCTAGAGGCACGGTGGGAATCTCCATCATGATAATGCCGGTGCCCTCTATGATGGTCGCGGGGTCTACTGTCCCGCTGGAGCTGCACAAAATCTCTGAACGTGAGAGCATCCCTGAACTCTTGCCCGTAGGGCCCGTGCTACGCAAATATGTCCCCAAGTGTCAGGCTGCGCCTCTTCTTTGGAGCTCCTACCCATATATCCACTTCAGAAATTGGGCATGGTAGAGCGTTTAGGTGTACGTGAGGGCAATATGGGTCTTGTTTTGAGAATATCACGTTGAAACGGCCTGCACTCCGGCAAATGGTGGGATGTACCTGATCCCTCTCCGACCTAGAAAACCCATGGAGTCTCACGCTGCCTAGCCTCCACAACTGTGAACCTCTGTCCCATCACCTCAATCTGTCTAGCTAAATCCTGCACAGACTTGAGGAGTGCTTCTCCAAACTGTTTGGCCTCTGTGTCATCTGCCATCGACTCTTTCTCTCTTAAATCTACTACAAGCTCCACCTGTTCTACGTCCGTCATAGGCTCTCTCTCCTAATCTGCGTCCTCTACCCGGGCACAGTCTTCCTCTTCATAGGTAGTCTCCAACCTACGCTCACGATCTCTATGGCCCTGCCTTGTATGGTCTCTTTCACGATGTCTGGTGAACGAAATATGCTACGATACCACTTTAATATCTTTGTTTGGGGGATATTTCTAAAACATGCCAAACTCCAACCGAGAGAGATAGAAGTGGGAGGGAATTTACCCGAATATTTCACCTGAGGGAAGAGGACGAGACCCTAGAGGATACACGGCCCCTTTCCAGACTCTGTCTAAGGTGAAAGATAAAGAGTGAAAGATAAACGCACCAAGTGGTATAGAACTAGAATGCTCAAAAACAATAATAGACATATAATATCATAGAAAGATAATACGACAACCACGGTAACTACGTCAACTATAGCAACTCATCTAGAAAACATAGAGAGGAAATGCTGAGCCATTTTATTAATATGAGAAATGTAATGAAGTACAATAGGTGATCTTGCTCAAATCAAGTGAAGAAACACTCTCAGAAAATACAGGAAATGGCTGCTCTATGAACTGTGTCCCAACTGCTGGAAAACTGCCGTGTAGCTGCTACTGCTGGAATGGACTGAAGATTATGGGTTGATCCCCTTGCCGGAATGAGCTGAAAATCAGAAAACCTCCTCTCCTCAACAACCTAGACAAAATCCAAAAACCATTCCAAGAATGGCCAACCCCGGAAATCACTAGAAACTACCTCCCTAGTGAATTACGCTGGCCTCTAAGGCTCTGCACAGTGGCTAGATGGAAACAGCTAAAATACTGCCTCAAACTCTGCCAAAAGTCTCCTAGGGGCAAAGGCTGACCCTCTGCTCAAAATCCTGGTGAAATCACTTGCAGAAACCCCAATCCGAAGCTCCTCCACAGTGGACTGGGTCCTCTCTCCCAGTGACTGCGCAGTCTCTATAAGCTCCAGCTCCGCAAAAAACCCAAACAATGAAATGAATCACAAAATACTGAAAAACCAACCTTTCCTGAGCAGGCACTCGAATTCCCTCGGGGCTAAGGTCTAGATCTCCGATCGGAGAAACTCAATGCACTAAACAGTGCTACAGATAGGCTAAATAGCCAGTGTGCTCAAGAAGACAAATGTCTCACTCAAAAATCATCAACTCCAGAATGAATGACATGAGGAGGCTCCTCCATATTTTATAATGTTGGTTTCCCTCCAAAACCCAACATAGCCTCTCTCTCCTCCACATACTCATCCTTATCTGAGAAGAAGCTTGCAGAAAATTCTAGAGTGTACATAGGCCCTCCTCCTCTACGTGGTGTTAGGCCCCCCCTTGACTCCCACTTAAGTCACAATGTTGTGCTACTAGGTGGATGTCTTATTTCACTGGTATGAGTTAGACCCTCTTCCTCACTTTTTTATTTATTACAAACTATAGACGGCAAAAAAAAAAAATCGAATATTCCGATTAATTGTCGCTAATTAGGAATATTACAAGAACCCACCTCTAGAATAACTTGATCCATATCATAAGCACCGATCTAAATGGTCATATGCATCTCTTGCCCAATTCTATTCTTATTCTTATATATTTTTCGACAACTTTGTGCTCTATTGGAGACTATTCCTTTTCTGCACAATTATCTATCAATGCATCAAGGTTCTCCACCACCTTCGTATTGTATGGTAAATTAATACAATCTTGTTAAAATGGCTTGATTTCATCATTTACTCCTGCCTCCTTCATTCGTCTAATCGTTTTCAACTTGCTTCCCTCTGCAAACCCCTTTTGCGCTTCAACAAAAGTATATTTTGTGCATTGCAAATCAATCTATCCTTGTTATTAGGTTCCTTACGAATCGAAAGTTTAGTATTTTGGTTTTCTCCCTTATCCTCATTAGTGTTTTCACTGCTCCTAGTGACTACGTTCACGATAGGATATTCCTCGCAAGTTTCTGCTCTTAGCATCTGAAGATTCTGCGTCAAATTATATGTCTTTTTCTCCTACATATTAACAATTAAAACATGATAATATTCTATTACATGGTAAATATGTCTACAGTGCCTGCATGATGGTCACTCCAAGTTTGGAAATTCATGCGCATAGTGACCAGCATCTCCACAGTTGTAGAGAATGACCTGCCCCCTTCCTCGACCAGCTGATCCACCTCCTCTTCATCTTCCTTTGTTCTGAAATCCATCGGGCCCAGACAAGGATGCTGGTGAGGTAAGTTTAGCCTAAATTCTATATATTTTAGCTTTTTCTAACATCAAATCAAAAGTTCAACATTGTTGCTCATCATGTACCAACAATGAACATAATCTACAAAACAATTTGTTTAGTTCAGGCGTATATTTTCCGACCCTTGGACATAAATCTATTGCATGAAGACCCATAAATTGACAAATTGCACACCATACTGGAGGTATTCTACCTGGATCTATCGCATTCTTCAGCGGCCTTAGTCCTCCAACATTGAGATAATCATTAAGGACATGACAATGATTCTTATGATGCCTGAAAAATTTACATAATATGAACCAAACCTCTATGCACACTGCCTTTCCATTATATTTGCATATAGTTTGAATCTCCAAATGAATTTATTCTAACTGAATCTGGATGTGTTGAGCTCCAAGTGCAATAGGTGTTGGTGTAGCTTCTAATTTCATTGTAATCTCCACAACCTCAGCCTGTGTGGAAATCTTCTATTGAAAAAATGGTTGGCGCAGATGTGTGAGCAGCATAGAAATAAACCACTCCTTTTGTTGGGTATCATTTAAATTGATTCCACCATCTCTGATAGTGAGCTTCAATCTTTTGTCTGTCTCCCACATGGATTCATTTATCTCTTGGTTAATTTATTTTAGTTCTGTAACACACTACGCATATGACCTAGGGTTTTCTAATTGTTATTTTATGGCATATTTTAACTCATCTGAAGTGGCATTAGTTTTTTCTTGAATATATCTAATATACCAATCCAACATGTGATCTTGGAAAGCAGTGGATAATTGTGCTTTCTTAACATCAACATTATTAACTAGTTGTTCTCTCCATACAAGATCAGTCATGAACCAAAATTTCTTAGTATCTTCATTTCCAATACCTCTTAAGGTATATAGCTTCATAGATGCAGCCATATCTGCGTTTAGGGGAGGTGGAGGTGGAGGTGGAATGGATGACTTCTGATATGAGTGTGAAAGTGGAGTTGATGGGATCTGAATGTTGGTCAAGGCTTCCTGGTCATTCTGATCTCATGAAACTTCTCCTCGGGAGACTTCCTCTTCTTCAGAACATTCATATTCACTAGAACTACTAGTTACTAGTTCGTCCTCACTATTCAATATAACCATGAGAGGACTGTAAACAAACCATTCTTCTAGGTCTGTGAGGTAAATTATTCCACTGCACGTAGTGAGGCCTCTTCGGGACATTCATGGAATATGTTCACACAGAGAACCGTGTTCACATAATATCATCTTCAGTAATAATTTCAAAGAGTGTAGGAACTTACCTCTAGGACCTTTGAAAAATCTCCTTTCTGCTTCAGAGTATGACATAAACTGATCAATAGTAAATTTAGTCACAAATATTCCCTGGACAAGATCGATCCAATGATCTATCATGCAAGTCATCTTATTTCTTGTCTTTTCTAATTGTTGTATTAATTCAGGAGTCCCATGAATGATTGTGTCCTCCTTTGTGCAACTATTGAATTCAGCCAATTGCGACAACAATTAATGCAACTGAGTTTCAAAGCATCAAAATAATATCTCGTGAACTTATGTATAGATATACTTGTGAACCCAATTTTCAGGTGATAGATTAGAACATCGATTCCATTGGATCGCGAGTTCAAGGATATTTCTATCCATCCAGTCTTGCAATTCATTCTCCATAGCATGCC
The DNA here is from genome assembly GCA_034641835.2 of Pinus albicaulis. NCBI lineage: Eukaryota > Viridiplantae > Streptophyta > Pinopsida > Pinales > Pinaceae > Pinus > Pinus albicaulis. The sequence continues at coordinate 942,620,617 of CM076582.1, forward strand.
ACAACATTAAATCACTCTTAAAATGATCACGGTCCGAGAAATGGAACCATTTTTTGGCTAGAGGGGTCCTGACCCAGGTTCAAATTTTATCGCGCAACCAAAAAACCCTTCAATTATTGTCCCTTTTGGTAATGAATTACTTGAGCAGATTAAATTCTCACCTGAAGCAGTATGAGGGGGTGATCGAACCAATTTTCTACACCCCAAGGAAGAAACTGATGTGGCGGCCCTAAACAATTTTATTGCAAAACTTATTGTAGATTGGAAACAAATCCACACATATAGAAATCAGTACTTATCAGATTAGCTTGTCAAAAATACAGATAATGCATATCATAGATGTATCGTAGATCAACTTCAACATGGATATACAAATAATAGTATCAAATCTTCACAATGTGCAGTAACTCAAGAATATTTATTCATGTACTTCACCATCAACATATACTCATGAATAAAGAACATATTTTCTCACACAGATATAACATAAGCAACGTGATTTAAAATAAATAATAGTAAACAAATAGTTCAGACACATAACACAATTTCTTCGCCAAAAGCAACCTTTGTATTAGATTAAAATAGTTGGGTACATTCAAACTTTCCCACTAGAATTACCCTTCCGTGCACATAGCCATCACAGTTTGCACATAGCCAATACTAGGTCTCCACGCACACAGCCAATAGGAGCCTTTCTACCCAACCCATACCTACAAAATGTATCACAGAAGCATAAACATACTTAAATATAAAACATCATGATTCAATATCATACTTAGACTCAATCTATCTATATTTATATTCGTCTAGCGCGCAGATACAATGGTATCAACCATGGTTTGAGGCCCACCATTTACCCTTACAACCAATTTACGTAAAAGAGTGATGTTGAACTGCCCTAAATCCCCTTTACCTTTTCACACAACACCCATATCCAAAAATACATAGAAAAGGTTACTCAAAATTTTCCCTAGGGGACCCCGATCCAACACCCTTCATGAAACATATAACATATGAAGAAAATTCACAAGTCTACCATGCACCTACAAAGTGGTGGATATGGAAGAATGAGTTTTGGCCATGGGGAATAGGGTTTACGGTTAGGACGGAGGAACCTTTTCCCTTGGTCCAAATCCCAATAATATTGGTCATAGAATGTTGTGCGAGATTCTTAGCCCTCCACCTGGAGATAATTATGTGTCATCCATAGAGTGGTGCAATTGGATCCCCAGGCATCATCACATGGGGCAATTAATATCTCAAATAAATTTAAGGGAATTGCACAATGAAGGGTTGAAATATCACACCTTCCAAATTAATGTGTTTTGTAACCATGGAGCTGGAATTATAATGGTATGTATGATAGTAAGGTGTGTGGTAAGGTAGGCCTATAATCACTTATAACAAACATAGTGATTTTAATAAATAATCATAAAGAATAATACAAATGAGCAATCAAACAATGCGTAAGATAATGTTTATAATGATGTAAACCAAACCATTATTGATAATCACTAATTGAAATCCAAAAAGGTAAGTATAGTAGTGGGGTATAAATATCATAATGTGTAAGGAGAGCATAATATAGCTGCGAGCTTAGTGTGTTTAATAGTTATAAAAATTATGTATACAATAGAGTGTGTAAGGTGACATTGGATGATGTCGAAAACAAATCATGATTAAGACCATTCTCTAGGAATATTACCATCCCTTAGTAACATAAGGTCGGTAAATAACTACCAGTTCTTGGTAGAACAATTGAAATATTATTTCATGAGAAGAGGCATGTAGTTATTAGAGACAATTTCCACTGTTATTCTAGGAAAAAAAACAAAATTTAAGGAGAACGAGGAGATGTGAAAATAACACTACCTTTCTATTTTTTTGTTTAATTTGAGTTAGAAGGAGGAGCACAATACCTTACTCACTGTTCATTGATATTTGAGTGGAAAATAAGGAGCATAATTCATTTCTAATACTTTTTGATACATTCTATTTTTTCATGTTATAGGTGAGGACCTTATCATAGACTCCAATTTAATTTTTACATCAGAAAACAATGGAAACTCACACATCAATTATTAGAAATTTACAATTAAATTATTGATAATTGATATTGAAAATCAACATATTAGGACTAAGCGTAATAGCTACTCTTTTAATAGTATATTAATAATGATCTAAGGTTTAGGTAATAATATTAGGCAATCCAAAACACATAGACGGTGGGTCACATCAACATTGTTGGATTTGATAAATATTTTACATGGGGCCTGTTTATTATTCTCATACTTCATATTTGGAAATGTCACTAAGAGGAGAAAATGAAATTGAAATTGCTCCAAGATTAATGTATTCATTAGAATGAATAAACTCCATAAGCATTTTTTATAGTAATAAGAATTTTGTTTGTCAACAAATATAATTTTACTTTTATGTAGTTTTTTCTTTGAAGAAATAAATACTATATAACTATAATAAAGAGTAGTACAATATGATCTAATTTATGGAACTATAACTAATGCTTAAAAAATTAATATAAATTTTGTACTAATATGTTAAAAAAAATTATAGATTTTACATTCATATTGTAAACTAAAATTTATAGGATATTTTTGCAATATTTATAAAATAAATATCCCAAATACAATAATTTTTATAGATAATAATATTATAATGAATAAGAATATTTTTTGTCAAATAAAAATATCACACCTTTCAATTTCAATCAAATTATAAATAACATTCTGAAAGTTTTGTCTGCATCAAATATTCAAAACAAATTCCCCTTTCATTTCCAAATTTTACACCCCAAATGTATTTAAATTGACTTATTCAAATTACATAAGATGGAAAAAACAAAATTTGGTTAACAATTCCAAAAAGGAAATGGATACCAATAGTTATAAATAAATCTTTATGGTTGTATAATTCATCATTTATAAATATGATATTATGAGAGAGGCTCGTTCCAATTTCAAATAAAATATTTCAACCAAATAAAATTTGGAGTATATTTTTTTATATCAAGCATAAGAAAACTAGTGTAGTAACCAAAGAGACAATTTTAATTACTCATGATACTCTAATAATTGAAAAATACACCTTTAGGAGAGAAAATATATTCAAACTTGGTTAGTCTTCCCTCTTTCATGCAGTTAGTTAACTATTTATAATTCACAAAATAGATAGTAAGTTTGAAATAGAGTTCGATACCCTAAATCTACAAAAATATAAAAATACAATTATATAAAAGTGGAAAAAAAATAATTTTATCTCATGTATTAATTCTCACATTCAATAAATTTCCTTTCAAATGCAAAAAATAATACTGAAGGTTAATATATAAGGTAGGAAGGAGAGAGAATATGGTGGTTATGTAGCTTATCTTTAGAAAAAAGAAAATAAATTTGTAATGGAAAATAGATAAGGAAATGCAAAATAATGAAGAGGAAATAGCCATTTCATTTCCCAACCAATGCCTATTCACTGGCACATGTCATCCTAGGTGTCACCACTATTAAAAATGGGTAATAATCTCCCAAATGGTAGGGAAGGTATAGTATTGAAGGAAAAGTGTTCATATGTGGAATTAATAATGTATGGAATCAGGTCATATAATGGTCTAGATGGGGTCTTAACAAGGTATTTATGAACTCCTAAGTGCAATGTACCTCAATATCCTCCAAGAAGAACAATTAGAGAGTATCCTAGTAAATGAGTGTCGAAAAATTTTAACCATCTTATGTACTCCTATACAACAATTATGTAATCAATTAATAAGTCCTGGAAATTTTCAACCATGTCAAGTACTAATGGAGAAATATATACAAAACCAAAATTTACATAAAAGAGGTAAAAACTAAAATCCTAGTCGGAAGAATCACTCTAGAAAAATATAATGCATATTATGCCCACTGTGCAGTTGATATAAAAAGGAATGTCGACAATGTAGTTGTTACAAAAAGGAATGTCCAATATGTACTTGTTATAAAATGGAATTGTTTTGTTGACCAGTATGATGATTTTGTCCTATACCATGATATGGAGATAAATTTTCTATTATTTGATCCTTGTACTTGTTATAAATAGTAGTGACAAGTCATGGAGTGCCGAAAAATTTAAAACTAGCTCTTTGCGACATGGAAAATTCTCCAGCTAGATTACTAGCTTCCTATAAAGTATGATGTGCCCTCAATAGCTTGTGATATATATCCAAAATGGGTTCTTTATGGACTTCTAAATTTGGTACTAAATATAATAGAAATATGATTTTAGGAGTGATGTTTTCCCACAATACCAAAGTCTACATAGAATCTTAAATCATTGATCCTACGAATCTAAGTATCACAACAAGACTACTTTCCAGAGTGGAATAATTTAAAACAATAGATATTCTAGTTGCAATGCCTCCTCACATATCTAGCCACTTTCACTTGCTTTCCCAAGGTAAAAATGAGTTGAAGGCTACTATGTAATGACTCAACCTCCTAGATAACCTTAAGGAAATATTGTGGAGAAATGAAGACCTTACTTTCTTCCCTCAGGTCCTACAAGACCTCCAAGGGCTAAGCCACCGTTCCAGGTGACCAAACCCTAAGTTAAACCTTATTTTTCACTAATATGGAGTCCCATATGTTGCAAAAACACTACGTTAATTCGAATGTAATCCTCAAGTTGCATGCATAAGCCTTCAAGGGAGCGACTGCAGTCTTTTTTACCCTGTTTTGTATGTGTGACAGTGAGATATGACCCACTTTTTCAAGGTTAGTCCTCAAACAACTACCCAAAACTTGATGAAACTTTCCAAAATGATAAACGACAGAAAATAAATCAAGAAGGTATAATTCCATCTGAAAATAGTGTGAATAACATATATTAGGTGATGGAGCCATTAACGAGCTATTTACAATTGAAAACATGATATAAGCCATAAGTTAAATATGTCGTAAAACCAAGATCATAACCAACATATAAATAGGTAAATAACAATAGCATAACAACCATTAAATCCACATGAGAAAAGCTATATTAATTCATTATATACGTGGGGAAATAGCTCTTATCAATTATATGCAACATCCAACCAATTCAGGGACTTTCGTATACCGTGCGACCATAGATTGGGTTGAACCAAAACTTCCTTCCAACCAATCACCCTCATGCCATATTCCAAGAATGAATGTGGTATATCATGGGATATAAAAATACATAAAAAATAGAGGGAATCCATAGGATAAACCACCACCACCCTCACATTAGCATTATTTCACCTAAACGGGTCTTGAGATAAAAAGAACCAACCCATGTTTGGATTCCTCAGAATTCCTTCACCATCCCTTGAGGAATTTTCCTATCTCCACCCACCTGTTGAGGGCTTCCTATATAAAAACATCTCTACCCCCAACCATTGGGGTTTTACTGATACCACCTAAACCAGATCCAAAAACCTTCTAGTAATCCAAAGCTCAATTAAAAATTAATCCCATCACACCATGGCTATCCGGAAATGGCAAGGCAAGGCTAAAAAACTATTAAACCAGGAAAAACCTATGCCAATGAAAGAAAATGAACTAAATACACACATGCATATACCATGCATGGAAAAACCATCTATGAAATCATACATAAAACCTATTACCTACAAGTATTCCCACTGAACGTTTTTCATCCAACCTTTCCTTTGTTGATCGTTGTTTTCCCTGTCCTTCCTTTGATTTCCTTTTCTTTTATTTTCTCTCCTTATCCTTGATTTTATTAATTTATTTATTTCTCCTCTTATTTCTCTTCTACTATATAATAACAATTCCAAAACTCATCTAACAAAAGGATAAAAAGTTATCATCAAAATCCTTTTTATCATTGATTCTTCTAATTTCTTTATTTTCTTCCACTTTTTTCCAATTTCCTCCTTAGATGCAACCTATGACCTTTCATCTCCCTTTTCTCCTAATTTCCTTTATTTCCATAAATTAAATGTTGATAATTCCATGTTTCTTTCTTAAATACTTTTCCAATGCCTTTGCCAATTTACTTTAGCCACAATAAATCAAAATAACACCCATTAGGTTGTTTTTCCACCATTCAACTTGGAATACATGTCCCATGACCTTGGTATTATTTTTCCTTTATTAACTTTAATACATGAAATTTTAACCCAGGGATGTTACAAACCCCTCCCCCTTATGGGAACATTGTCCTTAGTGTTCTATGACACCTATAACTAGTAAGATCGTTGAAACCAAAAAATATTGCCCATGGCGTTTTATAACTTACCTCGATGTAGTATTTAGAATGAAAAACATGTTGAAACATATCAAACATATCGTTTACTGGAGATTTATGACTCAAATAATTGTGTTTTTACAATAAAAACCACATATACTTATGCACATTTCCATCAACCAACAAATAATCATACTATCTAGGGAAATTTATAAATCCAACTCGACACAATATTTTCAATAATATACCATTAAAGAAATTTTGAGGTCTAAAATGGGCCTCCTAATAAAAATGTACAACCAAAATCAAATTTATAAGAACCAATAGGATTCAAGATGATGATGTCACCCATGAGGGATGATTCACCATTTTTTGGGTAAAAAAGTAAAACAATTTAAAAATAATAAAATAATAAAACTACTTTTTTAACTTGTATTTTCGACTTATCTCCCTAAGGTTTTTCTCAAATATCAAATGAGAGTACAAATTGGATGAAAAATTGAATCCCTCATCAAAGGAGTACCCATGTTGCCTACTTTTGATGGAACATGCTAGAAAAAAAATTAGAAATACATGAAAAAACTTGATTGTAATATCATTTTTCATGTATTTTTAATTTATCATGTAGTAGGATCCATCAAAAGTGTGAAAAATGGGTACTCGTTGAATGAGGAATCAAATTATGCATCCAATGAGTGTTCCCACTTGAAATTTGAGTAAAACTATACGGAGATAAGTTGAAAATATGAGTTGAAAAAGTAGTTTTTTCTTTTTTCCGTCTAAAATTTGATGATGTAATCTAATATTATTTTATTATTTCCAATATTATTTTATAATTTACTTAGGAGGCCCATTTTAGACCTAAAAATTCCCCGAATTGACATATAGATATTTTCTCTAACCAGCAAATAAAAGGATATGATGCCTGCATCCGCAACAAGGGAATATCGAGGCTCACACCTCCAGCCTCAAAGTAGTACTAGGACTCACGTCCTTCCCAATAACTCTAGAATCCACTACCAAAGTCAAACTTACATCCAATTTCTAGCACTACAATCCTTACGTGACATTTCCCTCAGTGAACAGTCACCAACTAATTATTCCATGCCACAATTCTAATGTTATTTTCATTCAATATGGCAATGATAATTACAAAAAAAAATACATTGCTCGACCTGCCCTTATTTTTTACATAGTCCCTAGTGAAATCTGGTCACCCCCTTCCGTGTAGATACTCACCTTCCAAGTTCCTCGACATCCCCCTCTTAGGCAATCCATCCCTTTTCAAGGTTCCCTTACATCAGAAGGTCCAAAAAATAAGGAATATCCCTTCCTCAAAAATATCATACTGGCAATAGCATTTGCATGGTAATCAATGGACAGTATTGGGTACCAATTTCCCATAATGGCCCTACTCTTGAATAGCTATAATAGCATACTACAGCGAGTTCCAATTCCTTTCATTTTTCGCTGCTAATTCTTGCATTCAAATCAACCCAACCCAAACCAAGTTTTTACCTAATTTCGTATACCAAGAAAATAATTTTCCATTAGACTAAAAATGAATTAAAATAAATTAAAATCATACCTCATTGGTAGCCCATAAATAAGGTACACTTGTGATTATTTTTACCTCCTCTCACAATAATTCAAACTAGCTCTTAACCAAATCATCATGTATAAACATATCACATCCATCTAGTTCAAAATGAAACCATAATAAAGTAAAATCATAGATCGTATACATCAAAAAAGTTGATATAAAAAATTGATAATTATCCTTCAAATGGTTCTTTTACTTCTACCTTTTTTATTTTTCCTTCTAGTACACACAGTGAATCATTTTCCAAACCCAGAAAGTAGGCAATGCCTTCTCTTCTTTTGAAGCAAAAAAGAAATTTGGAGACTAAAATAACTCTTCCCTTAGTGTCAAAAATAAGCATATCCTAAGACTAAACTGCCTCAACCCTCAATATCAACAACAAGCGAATGCAAATACTAAACCTCTTAAACCCTCAATAGCAACAATGGTATCCAAATACTCAACCGCCTCAACTGTCAATATCGAAAATGGCATCCACAGATTGAACTGCTCCAACCTTTAATATAAACAAGGCTATCCCAACACTAAACCACCTCAACACTCAATATCAACAAGGTCATCCAAAGAAAAAACTGCCTCAACCCTCAATAGAAACAAGGGTATCCCAACACTAAACTGATTCAACCTTCAATATCCACAACATGGACCTAGAGAGTCCCATACATGTTTCTCCCATCACATTGTACAACATATACACATACGCAACGTACAACACAACGCATACAAATATACCAGGTGTACAACACAACATATACACCTAAACCTTATGTACAACACCACACATACACCATCACCTATTATAAAACACTACACATTAATGTACACCAAGTTTAAAACACCACACATACACCTACATCTAGAGAAAAACGAAACAGATACACCTACACCCAGTGTACAACAAAATATATATACATACACACCATACAATACAAAAAATACACATGTCACGACACAATTACAACACAATACATGTAAGACAACACCACATGTACAAAACACTACATGCACAACGTGCACACAACACCTCATTTACATAGCACCACCTATGCAAAATATACACCACGCCACATGTACACAACACTACTTGTACGATGTGTACACAACACCAAATTCATGAAACACCCCACATACCACATGTACAGATCATCCCATACAAACGACCCCACATGTACACCATGTAAACATCACCATATGTACACAACGCTACATATACCATATGTACACAACACTGTGTATACAACATGTACACAACACAATATTGCACATCAAGAGAAAACATCATCTCTACCAAGCAACCTTCCTTATAGTGTCTCTCCATGACACATGCTTATCCCAACATGCCACATATTGCACTTCTCTAATTTCACTGATATATCCCTCAACATTACCTGATATAACATAAACATAGGAATAAGAACATAATATTGAATCATATCCACATGATATTGAATTCATTGATCTGTCAGGGCTACTCTACCCACTTGATAACATGAACCTCTTCATGTCATTAACATGCATAAGCAATCATTCCTATGTAAGACTAATATCTGGTGACCCAGTCAGAAAATGAAATACATACATGCATATATACACATCAACATCAACATAAAAAAATCATGATCCCTGGTGAACACAACACAATTATCGGATATCATAACGTCAAGGTTAGGATAACTCCTTTTATCAGTGCACAACATGCACAAAATTGAGAAAAATAGTTCACAACGCAACCAAGGCATTTTATGTCGCAAATCCACTTACTTTACCTTTCTTGTTACCTTTCTCATCATTTTCCTGGCACTATACATTTACACTAATGGACCTAACCAATCCAACTAGCTATTATGATTTTTTTCTTTAGCTACCCTTTAATCATCATCATGGATTGTAATTGAACCCAGATTAGTCTTGTGACCATGCAACCTTCTTATTCTCTTATTCAGACCTAAAAGAGATACCAAGTAAAGTAGAAATAGTCCCCAACCCTTTCGTCCTTGTCCTCGTTGAGCTCAGTTGCCTTAGATGATGTATTTCTATTGAATGATACACTTGGATATGTTTTTAATCTCTCAAAATCACCTTATATTTATATGTTTATGAAGGGAACAATGAAATGATATTGTGGGATTACATTAGCTCTAGCCAACCTGGAGTATTCTTGTGCAAAGCCACTAGAAACATAAAAAAATTAATATCTCACATTAGAGAGCTTTATTTTGCGTTATTTTTTCTACACCTTGCTCCCCTAGGGGTTCTATAAAACCTCCACATGTAAAATCACTGAACCTCCTTTTGCTTTTGTCTCCACACTGATGAGTGAAAAACCCCGAGCTTCGGTTCCAAGCCCATAAAGAAATTTTATGGTGGTCTAAACTCCAAATCCATAACCCAAGGGGTTGGAGTACCTCTCAAGCTAAAAAATATCACAAGAGAGTATACAAAATCATCTTGAATATCTCCATCAAAACTATGTTTTAGAGAAGTTGTTGTAATAGGAATAATGCAAGTTACCAAAAAATAATCCTTTAATGAATTAATATGATTAAATAAACCTATTTATAAAATCCATTTATTATATATTACAGGAATAATAATGAAAACATGGCATGTATATTGATCCTTTGGTGGCTTATGTTTATAATACTTCCTAACATTGTATGGGATCATCTATATTATTCCCTTTAAGTACTTTTCCTATAATATTATTTTTCTTCACCATACAGGAACTATTCAAATGAAATCCCTTATTTCAATAGTTTCACTTTTACCTCTCCTTATTGAATATTCCTCCCTTAGGGATGATAGCTTCCATACTATTTTCAATTCTTTCTATAGTTACATGAATAACATCTCTTCTTTTTGGTTGTATTTCATGTTATCATCACTCACTATAAGCACATATATCTGGGAAGGATTAAGAAACCCAATGTGCATAAACCTAGTATTCCCATGTATTTTGGACTAATTAAAACCATCTACATATCACATCCTCAAATTTCTACAAGTGGAGTGTTTAGTATTATAAAGAAGAAAGAGACAAAGATAGAATATTGCGGACCTAGTCTAGAAAATATATAAAGTACAAATTGTCCCCCCTTTCAATCTATGCTATAAGATTTTACAGATGCAATCAGTATCGAATATTGGAAAGAAGTAATATGTGGTCTAAAAATGGTTAAGATATAGAGAAATGAACTTATTCTCTAGTTGATGCCCTCTCAAATCATCTTTATTTCCAAACAGTTCATCTAATTTTTTTTACAAACCTCTACATAAAATATCAAATCATGAGTGGTAAACAACCCCATAGGGGTCATCCATTTTATTGAATTCTTCTATTTCTCTATTGATAATTTATGCTCCATTTACGCCCCCATTATGATTGTATTTAAATTCCATTACTATAGAGTAATAGTTAGATATTTAGCTTCTAGTCAAATTAATTAAAAGGAGTGATGATCATAGTAAGTTGATTAGAATTCCCTTTGTGTTGCTCTAATATTGTAAAAAATAAAATAAAATATCATTATTATTGACAAAATCACTTATTCTCTAATATCTTGTTGGGTTTTAAGCACAATAATAGCATCTTTATGAAAAAAGAACTAGACCAGCTCCCACAAAACAAGAAAAAATAAGAGAATTTGTTGAGAAAATTCACTAACAAACGAACAATTCAAACCAATCCTGAAACTACAATAAGAAATTGTTAAACATGAATATAATGAATACCGTCTAAAAAAGAAAACCAATTCAAACTAGGTTGGAATTACACTATGGATGCACTTAGTGTACAATTTAGCAGTCCTATTATAGCTAGTAAGACAAAAATGGTGTAACGGACCCTAGAAATTAGTAAGGTGGTTACATACGATATCTTCGAAATAAGTGAAGAAATTTATATCGGATATTTAGGGATAATAAAATTAATAACAATTAAGAGGAAATGTCCATTTTATATCCCTTTTAGTTTCGAGTCACTAACACATGTCTTGCTAAAATTAGAAAAATGCTAAAAGTAGGCGTTGATTCCAAATGGTAAGAAAGATCGAGTAATGAATGAAAAATTATTATATTTGGCTACAATGATGTCTGGAATAAGGTTATGTGATTGTTGACGGAAGGTCTTAATGAATTATTGAATGTAATGTACCCAACATAAACCCCTTTAATAAATCTTCACTTATAATAAAGCTATGATTTAACATATTAGTTATTTGAATTGATTTTGGTAAAGAAAAAACATGAGTCCAATTTGATTAATAAATAAAAGTAGATATTAAGAATATGAGAAGAGACATAAATTATATGATAAAATATTTAATATCATAATAATATATTTATTTATATGTTGTTTGGCACAATTTTTTTAATGAATTAACTTATTTTGATGTGAGTATGTTTAATATTATAATAATATATTTCTCATTTATATTCAAATATGTTTTTGACTATTTTGTTTTGGATTTTTTTAGTTAGTAATTTAATGTATGGAAAATTTTAGAGGTTAATATTAGCAGGTGGGCTGATTTTCCATGATTGTTTCACAAATATTTATTCCCAAATTTTATTTTTTGTAAAAGTAATTTTCCCAAATTATACAATATAAAATTATTTTACCTTAAAAATCGCCAACATTACATAGATACTATATATGAAATCATTATAAATTTAGATAATTTTACAAATATATCAATAACATTTTATATAGATGTATATTATAGATTAGTGAGATTAACCAATATTTTTAAATTTCAAAATAATATACCATCCTTAAAAAATTTCCATGTTCCATACAAATATGCAAATATTATAATGTATTGCAATATAAATATTTAATGTTAAAAAGATAAAAATCTAAATTAGAGTAATATGGTAATGAATTCCTAATACCTCTTTGCTAAAGATAAAGGTAAACAATCATAACGTGACATATCGGATTTAAATTTAAAATAAAATATCTATTAATTTTACTTTGGAAAAAAAATTAAAGAAATTATGTTTTTCCAAAGTATAAGTATATATATTTTCTTTTTTATATCTTTTTTGGAAGGTTTTCTTTTTTTAACACATAGTGAATCGGTAATTCTTTAAAGTAATCTAGGGGAGACCCAGGATCAATCCTCATAGTCCCCTTATAACAACAGGATATATCGAGCCAAGACCCATCGGGAAAGGGGGATCCTACTCCTTCAGCCAAGATCATAGCAAGCCACGTACTGAATGAAATTTGAACTGTGGTCTCTTGTGTTTCACCCAAAGAAACTTTTCGTCAAACCACACATCATTGTATATCGTTTTTGGAAGGTTACAAGAAAAAACATTAAATTGTTTTAGAGAGAGCATGTGTGAAAATGGTTGTGGGGATTCTCTACAATGCATAGGACAGATTGATGGAATATTTTGTCATCATTATGACATAAAAGGAAAGGGAATACAATTTCATTTAAAAAATTTATGGAATTTTTTACTAAATTTAAAATATATTTGTAAAAGATTAGATTGTAAAATTTAAAAAATTTAAGTTTGTTCTTTTCAATATTTTTAGTTAAAAAATATAAAATAATAATTATTTTTAAGTTTATTATTGGTGAGATTATATCATAGTCATGTCTAATAATAAAATTTAAAAAATATATGGAATTAATAAATGAATTAACATCTATGAGTGCTTGAAAAACAACGTTGATCTGTGTCGATCTGTGTCTATTCTTGTGGAAAAAATAAAATAATATTATTTAAAATAAAAAAATAAATTTAATGGTGAAAAGTACAAGGGGGAGTAGTAGTGTTCCTTAGAGGACAATTGGAACTATCGTATTTGTAGAGTTTGTAAAATGCTTCTATAATTAGGTAGAGGCTTATGCCCTCCTTCGGGGGATTTTCTAATCTATTTCACTTAATATCAAAAAAGTGGTGAAGGTGGGGTCTCCGAGGTCATAACTTTTTCATATTAACTTTGGATCTTCTTTATTAGACCTTCGACTTATACCATTTTAAAAATGAAGACAACTCATTTGAGATCTGTGAATGAATTCAATGAAGTTCATCTCATTAGACATAATAATTTAGAAGTGGACTTACTAGGAATTAGTTTGACTTCTTATGAAATTAAAACCCTTGTTATTAATGTCTTCAAAACTCATCACTCGATTATGTGATATTTAGATAAGTGGCAATAGTCATCTTTGTCGACTAGGGGTAGTGGACGTTATATTCATGCTCCCTCGATAAATTGACACAATAGGACTTATGAATTTCTTTATGAAACATATTAGAAGGTTATATGATTTGATGGTGAAATTTATGGCATGATACACTACAATGGGAAGGTATTTGTGGAAGGATAAGGTGTATTTGACATTTAGTATGGGTCAAATGGTACAAGACATTTACTCGAATCCCAATGGAAGTAGTTAATAAGATTTTGTGATGCAGGAGCATTCAGGCTAGTCAGCAATGTGATAATATGGTCACATGTTGTGACTAGCAAGGGGCTGAAAGAAAAAAAATTTAATTAAATTATTTGTTTAAATATGTGAGAGTGTTTATTTATTGAGGAAAGGGTATAGGTGGCTGAGTGATCCTCCTTGTATGGCGATCAGGCCAAATAGTTGGATTTATTTGGCTAGAATAGAGTATGAGATATTTTAAAAGCTTTATTTACTATTAGTTTAGAAAAGAGTGGGATTGAAGAGATTTTTTAGGAGAGGTTGAGAGATTTCTGGTTCAGAATCAGAATTGATTCATGAAACCATGTATTTGTATCAATTGTATTTTCCTTATATAATTGGAGAGAGTGAGGATAGAGGTAGTAAGAGTGTGTGAAGTCAGTTTTTAGAAGTTGAAGGGCCATAAAATGAAGATCTGGCCAAGGCGAAAGGAAGTTTGTAAGTGGTTTGAGTAATTAATGAAGAATTTATTTTGTGTTAATTTCCATTGTGTGATTATGAGACTGTTGTTTCTGAATTGTATGAGATTGAAAGACTCAAATTTTGTATGGGTTGGAATGATTCGATGCTAATTTTGTAACACAATACAAAACTGATGAGTGTGAATGCGCTAAGGTTTCAATATCATAACAGTCCATAAACATTTATCCGTTGATGAGTTCATAGCAAATGGAGTAACCGGTTTAAAGGTTTGATTTTGTGTATAAAGTTTCCTACAGCAAATTGACCGGTTATAATTGTATAGAAGAAACGAAATCAATTTATTCTTGGGCCTGGAAAAAAAGAATTATAGTCTGGCAAGTCATGAATCTTTGAATATAGGGGCACTAATCTCTGTGGAATGGTTTTAATTCAATACTTTTGAATCCGCGGGTTTTTGTAAGACTATTGCTCTTGAATTACGTTTTAAATCTCTGTCAAAATGTGAGATTGGAGTCCGATTTTATAACTCCATATCGATTTTATATTACAAACCCGGTTCAAATCGTGAATTAAATGCTGGAGGCGCTGTGTGAAAATAGTTCAATTGGCAATGGTAGATTCATAACATATAAGACAGAGAAGATAGGGTTTCAAAGTTCAGGTTTTATATACAAGTTGTCCTACAGAGAAATGTCCTACAGAGAAATTACAATTGCTATCGTATAAAAGGAATACAAGTCAAGTAATTCTTAAACCTGGCAAAGCAGTTAATTTGTAGGCACTGTAGAATTACAATTTGAATGAAATCGCTGTGAGGAATTGCAGATTTAATCCACAGACATGGGATATTGAAAACGCCTCAGGCATTGATACCTGATTATAATATGCGTTAACGTTTTGTGATTGATGCAGAGTTGTTGCATTGACAAATCGGTTGGTGTCAATGATGATCGAATGGTAAAAACACTGAATTGAATTTCAAATACAGTTGAACAGTTTATGATCTAGGTTATGGAGTCAGATCAGAGCTGTGATCAGTCAGCGTGACATTAGAATATGCCGATCTCCGATTTCCGATGTGAATCGGATCGGAACTATGAGCAATCAACAGGTTTGTCAATTGAGCCTTTGCGATCTCCGACGCGATTGTATTGGATCGGACAATTGTTAATTGACATTTGATATCCCGGTGTTAGTTCGATAGCGAATTGAAATTCATCTGTTTGGGGATTGTTCCGATCCATCCGATCAGATGTGGAGAAATTAAGGTCTGCACAAAGAGTTCTAGGGGAATTTGGCTTCATTTAAATGGTTCGATGAATTGAAGAGCTCGGAATCCTGCGTTGAAAAGGTAAATCTTGAATCAGCATTGTTTGATTTGGAAATTGGTTATTTGTGTGTTGTGGATTTGATGAAATCTGACTTTTGAAGGGAATATGTATAAATTCAAAAGTTGGTTAACCGAATATGAATGGAATTTCTATATGTTTTAAATGCTTCCGAATCCTTGAAATTGTGTGTGAGAGTGTAAATGGACAGTTTTTAGAAACGCAGAATACTGTATGTAATTGCCAGAATCGGAGTAAATTATAAGGGTCGTTACTGAGGTGCATTTTTATATGCAAAGTAAGATTTTGATCCTAGTATTGCAGGGTCTGCCTGCATCAATTTTTGGTATCAGAGCTAGTTTAACGCTCTGAAAAGATTGTTTTGGGAGATGAGAAGAAGTGGTTCGATTTGTTTAAATCGATATTAATTAGTGTCAAGGGTTCAACACACAGAATCGATGAGTTTCAATCTTTTGATTCGGTGCAGAAGAGCGTTGTTGGTTGATCTATAGCGCAGTAAAAATTGGGAATCAATGCAGGAGGGCGCAGAGCTGTGTTTAAAAACTCAGTTTGGAATTCAATTAAATACAGTTTTAATTTGTTGTGTCTCCATAACAGTGAAATAGTCTGAATAGCAGGGCAATTTGCAAAATAAATTTGTGCAGCGATGGATCAAAACAGTAATTTGTGCGTGGAAGCTGTAGCTCAGTTTAACTGTAATTGAAATCGTGTTTGAGTTATTTCTGGTGTTTAAGCTGTAGGTTCAGAGATTTAAGGCAATGATGTTGATGATTGAAAGAATAGAGATTGAGTTAATAGGACTGAAAGAAGAACCACTACAGGAAATGAATTTTGGAAATTATATAGGCAAAACAGCATTTGCTTACAAACATGTTATCAGAAGGAATTTATCATATTTGAAAGATACTTTGATGTATCTTGAGATCAGATTGTGCAGGTCAGTGGAAGCAGTGGATTTGCTGAAAGGTGGAATGAGTTGTACCAACATCATAGCATATGAGCTATGTAAAGAAGATCGAGCAAGAAGAATTCCCAGAGGCGTAAAGGTGACAATACCCGACAGTAAACAAATTTACTGAATGAAGAAGAAAGTGAGCAATTGAAGATGCAGAGCCTAAAGCAAGGAGTATTCAAGAGGAGATGAGAACAACTTCCACTAAGGTTGGGTAGAAGTTGATGAGGCAGCTCCACAATTGTGATTGTGGACAGGAGATAACAGTTCCAGCAAGAGGAATGATGGGTAGAATTGTCAGTCAGTGAAAGGTTCGAGGAAAGAACCAATAGGTGCCAAAAGGTTAAACTCAGGAAATTTTGGTGAGGCATGAAGGAGACTTGTTACAGGCGAAATGGAAAAAGTTAGTTGCAGCTCACTAGTGAACAAGGAAAGTTCACCAGAGGAAAGAAAGGAATTGACTATTGATGGTCATGACAGGAGTACAAAGGAAAGTCACCGACATAGGGAAAAGAGTGATGAAGCAGTTAGACTCAAAGGAATGAGTAAAAAAGAAAGGGATATAGAGTTGGCTGGGATGAAGGCAGAACTCAGTCATTTGGAGAAGCTGGTATTGAAAGGAATTAGAGAAAAATGGAAACAAGGACTTTATGTGGGAAGAAGAGTTAAATGGCCTGTCAGAGAATTGTTTGCTGAGAAATTAGTACTTCAAACAACTGAGAATGAAGAAATAGAATACATCTGTGAACCAGAGAAAGGAGCTCTCCTGGGGGAAGAACACAGTGATGACAATAAAGAAGAACTGATCTATGCATATCAGAATGAGAGGAATGTGTTGACATCATCCGCACAGACAAGGGGATCTCATATTTTTGGGATTAATTATTTCTGTGAATGTAAAATTGCAGGTATGCAGCCTAAAGGATTTGAACCTGTGTATGAAAAAGTGAAAGGAGCAAAGGCAAGACAAGAAAGAAAGGAGATGCATAAGAACTTTCAGGACTTCAATTGGTGGAGGAAATTAAAAGGTATGGCTGAATGGTTATGTCTTCTTTTAGTGAAAACTTATTGGATCATATTTGAAGAAATTTTAGCATGGACAAAAGACCAATGGGAAATGGAAATAGGAAAGGAAACAAATGCAATGCAGATTTATGAAGTGAAGAGAAGGAAAGCTGACACCGAGAACTTAGCTGAAGAAGGTAAGCCAAGGAAATATTTGAAAGATCAAAGTCTTCTCAGAGAAGAGGAAGAGGCATTATTGTCTTATTTGGACAAACTGAGTATTGGAGGAAGTTGTGTAGAACAGGAAGGTATTCTACAAACTTATGATGAAGTTGCCAAGTATAGTCAAGAAATTGCAGTCCCAGAAGTTTTCTTTGATGAGGAAGAAATCAGAGATGTTGAGGAAGAATTTCTCAATAATTTAGTGAACTATTAGAATAGTTCAGAGGAGCATGAGAAGCTGATCATTGAGGCTTCAAATGAAGAGCCTTGCATTTTTGAAACTGACATGTTGTGTATGTTTTCAGGTTTGGCAGGTGAGGAACAACAATTGGACAATGTGCTTATGCATGTTGATGAAGAAGTGAGATTACTGGAAGAAATGGCTGAAACAGAAAGATATTTTGAGCATGTATTTAATAATTTTGAGAATGATGGTATTAACAGGGAAATTTTCACGATTAAAGGAGCTGAAGATAAAAAAATGAAGGAGGAGTCATATGCAAATGACATGTTTATTGAATATGAAGAAATTGACATTTTGCTGAGAAAGTTATTAGACAAATCTGAGAACATAGAGGGAAGAATTATCTTTGATGATAATGAAAGAGAGGCTGTAGAGTACAAAAAACAGATTGTAAATGGCATAGGAAAGAACAGAGGACAACAACAAATTAAGATTTGGAAATCTGGAGGAACAGAAGTGACAGTGGCAGAAGAATTAAGTTAGCAGCATAATGAAAATGATGACCAGTTACAAAGTAAAGTTTGGGATATTGGATGGATAGCAGAAGAAACACATGACCAGGAGGTCATGGAAACTTTCAACTTTGAGAGTCTGATGCAGGAGCATTCAGGCTAGTCAACAATGTGATAATATGGTCACATGTTGTGACTAGCAAGGGGCTGAAAGAAAAAAAAATTAATTAAATTATTTGTTTAAATATGTGAGAGTGTTTATTTATTGAGGAAAGGGTATAGGTGGCTGAGTGATCCTCCTTGTATGGAGATTAGGCCAAATAGTTGGATTTATTTGGCTAGAATAGAGTATGAGAGATTTTAAAAGCTTTATTCACTGTTAGTTTAGAAAAGAGTGGGATTGAAGAGATTTTTTAGGAGAGGTTGAGAGATTTCTGGTTCAGAATCAGAATTGATTCATGAAACCATGTATTTGTATCAATTGTATTTTCCTTATATAATTGGAGAGAGTGAGGATAGAGGTAGTAAGAGTGTGTGAAGTCAGTTTTTAGAAGTTGAAGGGCCATCAAATGAAGATCTGGCCAAATAAAAAGGAAGTTTGTAAGTGGTTTGAGTAATTAATGAAGAATTGATTTTGTGTTAATTTTCATTGTGTGATTATGAGACTGTTGTTTCTGAATTGTATGAGATTGAAAGACTCAAATTTTGTATGGGTTGGAATGATTCGATGCTAATTTTGTAACACAATACAAAACTGAAGAGTGTGAATGTGCTAAGGTTTCAATATCATAACAGTCCATAAACATTTATCCGTTGATGAGTTCATAGCAAATAGAGTAACCGGTTTAAAGGTTCTATTTTGTGTATAAAGTTTCCTACAGCAAATTGACCGGTTATAATTGTATAGAAGAAACGAAATCAATTTATTCTTGGGCCTGGAAAAAAATAATTACAGTCTGGCAAGTCGTGAATCTTTGAATATAGGGGCACTAATCTCTATGGAATGGTTTTAATTCAATACTTTTGAATCCGCGGGTTTTTGTAAGACTATTGCTCTTGAATTACGTTTTAAATCTCTGTCAAAATGTGAGATTGGAGTCTGATTTTATAACTCCATATCGATTTTATATTACAAACCCGGTTCAAATCGTGAATTAAATGCTGGAGGCGCTCTGTGAAATTAGTTCAATTGGAAATGGTAGATTCATAACATATCAGACAGAGAAGACAGGGTTTCAAAGTTCAGGTTTTATATACAAGTTGTCCTACAGCGAAATTACAATTGCTATCGTATAAAAGGAATACAAGTCAAGTAATTCTTAAACCTGGCAAAGCAGTTAATTTGTAGGCACTGTAGAATTGCAATCTGAACGAAATCGCTGTGAGGAATTGCAGATTTAATCCACAGACATGGGATATTGAAAATGCCTCAGACATTGATACCTGATTATAATATGCGTTAACGTTTTGTGATTGATGCAGAGTTGTTGCATTGACAAATCGGTTGGTGTCAATGATGATCGAATGGTAAAAACACTGAATTGAATTTCAAATACAGTTGAACAGTTTATGATCTAGGTTGTGGAGTCGGATCAGAGCTGTGATCAGTCGGCGTGACATTAGAATATGTCGATCTCCGATTTCCGATGTGAATCGGATCGGAACTATGACCAATCAACAGGTTTGTCAATTGAGCCTTTGCGATCTCCGACACGATTGTATCGGATCGGACAATTGTTAATTGACATTTGATAGCCCGGTGTTAGTTCGATAGCAAATTGAAATTCATCTGTTTGGGGATTGTTCCGATCCATCCGATTAGATGTGGAGAAATTAAGGTCTACACAAAGAGTTCTAGGGGAATTTGGCTTCATTGAAATGGTTCGATGAATTGAAGAGCTCGGAATCCTGCGTTGAAAACGTAAATATTGAATCAGCATTGTTTGATTTGGAAATTGGTTATTTGTGTGTTGTTGATTCGATGAAATCTGGCTTTTGAAGGGCGTATGTATAAATTCAAAAGTTGGTTAACCGAATATGAATGGAATTGCTATATGTTTTAAATGCTTCCGAATCCTTGAAAGTGTGTGTGAGAGTGTAAATGGACAGTTTTTAGAAACGCAGAATACTGTATGTAATTGCCAGAATCGGAGGAAATTATAACAGTCGTTACTGAGGTGCATTTTTATATGCAAAGTAAGATTTTGATCCTGGTATTGCAGGGTCTGCCTGCATCATTTTGTTTGAAATAGTTTAGCTTCCTAATATTATATGAATTGATATGCTAGTTGCAAATCGCTTACCTTTTTCCTCGTGTAGATAAAATGGTCTAAAATTTCAACGTTATTTGGTATGCTAGTATAAGGTAATTCTTTGGTTTCCATTCTACTCTCCTTCGGATGATATTTGTCATTGGGTTCTTTTACATGAGTGACTTGATAGTGTTGTTTGAGTCACTTTTGTTTGCACACGTGACTTTAGATTTTGTACCAATTTTTCGATTCTCAACATTTCTTGACATTGGTTTTGAGCTCTAGTGGCATGGTCTATGTTGGATACGTAGGTGTTTCTTATTTTGTAAATTCCAGAGTGGGTGGATTCCATAGACAATATAATAAAAAATAGAAACTCTTCCCTTTAGGTACAAGATATCAAGGACATTAAGGAGGTTATCTTGTAGTTGAAAATTCAATAAAATCAATTGGTCTCTGGAATTATTTCTACCATGGATATCTTCATTAAACAAATAATGGAGGCTTAGATGGTTGAAGAAAGGACCAATAGTCTGAAAAGTCAAAATGAGGAACTAAACCAAGTCAATACTAAGGGTACCCATTTCTCCATTTCTATAGTTAATTATGTTATTGTTTATGACATTCCCATCACAAATTTCAATATAGTTGATTCAACTATAAATCTTGTGGACTCTCAAAATGAACAAAAACTAGAAGAAGTGACAGTCCCTACCAGGTTTGAAATAATTGATTGTTTTTTAAATGTAAGTTGTAGAATTATTTTTTTCTAAGACAATGATCAGTTCACATTGAATAACTAAGTGTGGGATTAATCCCATATAATCCAACAACATTCAAGATATTAAAAAGAAATACAATTGATATATATGCAATACCAAAATATTTTTCCCAATATAAAACAAAGATTAAAATAGTATATATAGATTTTTCATGGGCTACACGTGTCTCTACCTCACCACGAGATGTGTAATGAGAGAATGAGTGCCATCAGATAAAATCGGGCTCTCAAACACGTAGCTATTCATAGAGGATTCACTTGGAGTAGTCGTGACCTTCAGTTGCACATTGATGATGATACTTTTTTGAAGGAATGGTACTCAACTTTAACAAAAATTTGATGTTGTGTCGATATATTCTCTATTGATTCAAATAAACTCTCATTTTACTATTAATACATAGCACATAGTTCTTCACAAAGGATGCACTTGGAGTAGGCGTCACGTTGAGTCTCACATTGATGTTGATACTTTTATGAATGAATGGCACTCAGCTTCAACCAAACTTTGATGCATTGTTGATATCTTGTTTATTGATTCAAAGAAACTCTCATTTTTCTATAGATACATAACCAAAGTTTGATCTCATGTTTATTAATTCATATCAAAGGAAGGAAAATTTAACCAAAGTTGCGGTGTCAAGTGTAGAGAGAAGCTCTTGCATGTTTTCCTTTTCCCATGTGCATGTTTGACTTCTTCCATATGCATGTTGGCCTTCTATGTGCATGTTAGCCTTCTTCCATGTGCATTTTGGTGGCTTTTTGACAAGCGATATTCCTTGGTCATTGGTAGATGAAGTGATTATTGATACTTCATGAACTATCTAAGCTTGATTACTAAATGAAATTTGATGCTTCATGAACTATCTGAGCTTGATTACTAGATTACTATTTATGGGACCTGTATTTTCATGTATGTTCTCATAGATAAAAACTTGCATTGTAAAGGTAAGAAAGTAGATGGATGACCTATTTCATATCCATTGTTAATTGAAATAATGTCATTTCATAGTGATATACATTCCATTCACAGTCTCTTATACATTTCTATTATTAGTTAGCCAGACTCGCATAGGTAGCGACAAAACTGTCTAGCTCAGTTCGTACGGAGCGAGGCTCTTCAAGTTAAGGTACTTAGCTAGAATGTTCAGGTACTTACCATGAATGATCAGACTTAATCACAGGAAGGAATTATCAGATTGAATCACTTATGCCTTCAGCTACAACAAAAAAATTCATGTACTTAGCAGGAGTCATCAAATTAACTTATTCAAAGGAAAAAATATGGGTCAATAGTATAACAGTTTCTATTAATCTCATGTTTCTATTTCTAGGAAAAAAATTTCTGCTAGATTTGCAATTTATTAAATATTCTATATTAAATTATGCTATATTAAATATTCTTTTAAATTAGATTCTCCATGGAAGTGTGTGCGCAAGAAAAGTCACAAATTAATATAGTGTTATGAAGGAATAAATCTATTGTAAGCTCAAAGAAAACTCAACAATTAAGTGAGAATAATGTGTATAGCATTATCGTTCCTTAGCCATGTATAGCCATGGAGTAAAGAGACACCATAATATAATTATTAAACAAGAAGTATTACAGTGGAAATCCCCCAAATACCAAGGAAAATTGGGAGGAGAAATAAGTTTCTGTTATAAATAAAAATAACTATAACCCAATAGGTAGAGAAACCATAGGATGGTAAGTCATATTTCCAAGTTAGGGTTCATAGGTAAACCCTAATTCGATAAATGACCAAATACTGGTAGTAAAAATATTTAAATACGAAATTAAAATTTAAATGGAATCTTACCAAGGTAGTTATAAAGTCATTGTCGAAAGCATGGAAAAATAAAAACCCTTGCCCCACCCTCTAATTGTGATCCCAGAAAGAAACAAAAAGGGAAATTTATATGTTCTCTATTGAAAATATAGAGAAGAAAATTCCTGACACGAAATGAAATTATAATGCAGAAATTTAGTAGTCTGAATCTCATGAATAGGATAAATAAGTATTCCTTAGTTTCCAGGGTTAAACCGTGAGGTTGCAAATGAACCACTCCTGTAAGCAAGAAATGGAAAGATTTGGCATTGAATCGTCAAATGAACTTAAAAAATTCTTAAGCCTGACTTTAATACCACTCCATGCCCTGTTTTGAAATGAAAAATTTATTAGTGCGGGGGGGAATATGAAAGAATAAATATAAATGATGACTAAAGGAAACATTGAAAATCCATTGAGTAAATTACTAGGTTTTAGCAACAAAAGAGAGGTTTCACTCCAATAGAATTTGTTATATGCAATTTAGACACAAGAAATAAGTATATGAGTAGTCAAACAATCAAAAAGTAGAAACAACAAAAAAAATCAAGCGAAAATATTGTGAATGAGGCCGTTATTAAGATTACCTATGGTTGTAGAGAAGGTGCTCTTAGCTAGTCATGTCGCACATTAAATGAACATTAGTAATTTCAAATTAAGGGAATAATGGCATCCATATTAAGCTCTGAAGAGCAACATAGAGCCAAGTAACCCTTTGCAAACTAACAATAACAAAATGAACTTGAATTGCAGCAATGAGCTCTCTCTCTGATTAATGCATGTATTTTCTCCATGATGAGAATGAGTTCCTGTGTATTGTACTTGTAGCTCATTTCTGATTAGCAACGATACTTTATTGTGTGTTGATGCAGGTTTTGATTATTGTATTAGTTCATGTGTATTGATTCTTTCATATTATTTATTGATGCATTCAGATTCTTGGATATCTTAAAAATGATTTCCTATGTATTGAATTTGCAGAATGAGTTCGTCTCATAAGAAGAATGAGATCGAATAGGATCTCACTCTTGGTATTCAGTCTCGGTGGTGGAATATATAGTGGTCAGAAGGTAGAATGAAGTAATGTTGGGGAGGTCTGTTGTCCTGGAAATGCAGCAGTGGAAGGAAGTGACAAATTTCTATCAAAATATATGGCAAGTGGATGAGAAGGATAGAGGTGGCATAAATATAAATTATCTTGAAAAAAGTAACCGAGGCAATCTAGATTTTGGATAAAGGCCAATAGACTATTCCAACCTAAACTTTGGAAAATTTTCACAACCCTAAATCGAAAATTTAATTTAGCATTTATTTTCCATGGCCTCCACCACGAGCCATACAAAATTTGGGTAAAATTAACAAAGGGAAATGGAAAGCTAATCCAGATTTTGTTGTGGGGAAAAATAGTAAACAAGAAAGGAATAGGCGAAATAATCAAACTAGAAACTGAAGGATAAAACACTTTGAAACTCTTATCGATTAAATGACTCTCCGTGTATTTTACAAGCCTCTCGAGCCATCTTATTTAACCTAGAAATATTACGTTATTCTAACTACATCTCATTATTCAAACTACATTTCATTATTCCAACTACATAGGTAATAAGTAAATTTACATTTTTGTTGTCATATTTTTAACAAACTCCACCTTGACAACAATTTTCCTAATGCCCATTCACCATCTTTCCTACAAACTGAGAGAAGTGAGACACCATCTCAACTTCTCTACTGAAACTGGCTTCGTGAATATATCTACATGATTTTCCTATGTGCGGACCTTCTTGAGAACTACTTTTCCGCCTTCGATTATATGTCTAGCAAAATGATACCTTAAATCAATGTGCTTGGTCTTGCTATGATAGGCTGGATTTGTAGCCAAATGAATAACGCTCTGACTGTCACAAAACACATTCACTTTCTCCTGTGTCCTTCCAATATTATCAAATATACCTTTTAAACAAATTGCCTCTTTACTGGAATCTAAAGCAACTATATACTCTACTTCAGTAGTAGAGAAAGAAACTATCTCTTGAAGCTTTGACATCCAACTGATTACTCCACCTGCAAGAGTAAAAACATAACCTGTAGTAGACCTCCTTTTGTCCAAATCACCTACATAATCAACATCCAAATATCCATATACTGTACCTTCACGACCATCAAAGCTGATGCAATGGTCACTTGTGCCTCTCAAATATCGAAGCACCCATTTCGCTGCTCGCCAATGTTCTTCTCATGGATTTGCCATGAACCTGCTGATAACTCCAACTGCATGTGAAATGTCAGGTCTTATAGATACCATCGCATACATTAAGTTGCCTACCACATTTTCATATGGTACACGAGACATATACTGCTTTTCTTCATTAGTTCTATGAATTAAATCCGAAGAAAGCCTAAAATGGGAAGCTAATGGAACATTAACAGGTTTCACGTTGTTCATACCGAAATTTTCAAGTACTTTCTCCACATACTTCTATTGTGATAACCAAAGCTTACCATTCTTCCCATCTCTATGTATCTCCATGCCCAAGATATGTTTTGTTGCTCCAAGATCCTTCATTTCAAACGTCCTAGAGAGTTGAGCCTTTAACCTGCTGATTTCTTCCATGTTTTTGCTTGCAATAAGCATATCATCAACATAAAACACCAAGATAATGAATATGCCATTGAAACTTTTGAAGTATACACATTGATCATACTCACTTCTGATAAAATTTTGGCTCACCATGAAGGAATCAAACTTCTTGTACCATTTCTTGGGTGACTGCCTCAGGCCATACAATGATTTCTTTAGCTTGCAAACTAATCTTCTGCTGCGACCTTGTAAAAAAAATTATGGTTGATCCATATATATCTCTTCATCCAAATCTCCATGAAAAAAGGTTGTTTTAACATCTAACTGTTCTAACTCAAGGTCAAGTAAAGAAATTAGTTCTAACACAGTACGAATAGAAACAAGTTTAACTACTGGAGAAAAAATCTCATGAAAGTCAATACGTTCAACCTGAGAATACCCTTTTGCAACCAGTCTCACCTTATACCTTTTGATAATTCCATTAACTTTCCTTTTCAACTTGAAGACACATTTGCACCCAACAACACTTCTCCCTTCAGGAAGTTCTACAAAATCCTAGATATTTTTCTTGGCTAAGGATTCCATTTCTTCTTCCATAGCCCTTTTCCATATATTGCTATCTGCATCATCTACTGCTTCCTGATAACAAGATGGTTCCCCATCTTCAGTAATCAATGAAAAAGGTGAAGCAGATTCTTCATAACTTTTTGGTGTTTTTCTTTCCCTTGTAGACCTTCTTAGAGTGACTGGTTGCTGACTGGGTTCTGGAATTTTCTCCAGTTTCCTTTGCTTCTCCACCTTTTTCAGAGCTCTCTCCTTCCTTTCGACTTTCTGGAAAAGGTACAATCTCCAATTGAATCTGCTGACTTGGTGATACATGCTCTTGTTTAGCCTTTTCAACATCTGATTTTAAAAGAGATGATTCATCAAATGTTACATCTCTACTAATGACAATCCTCTGTGAAGAAGGATCACAAAACCTATATCCCTTCACTGTATAATCATATCCAACAAAGACACAACATTTTGATTTTGGATCTAATTTTGAATGATGATTTCTAGGAATAAGAACATAGGAATCACAACCAAAAATCTTCAAATGTGAATAATCACAAGACCAACCCAACCAAACTTCTTCAGGAATTTGACAGTTTATTGCAATTGAAGGTGATCTGTTAACTAAATAACAAGCAGTAGATACTGCTTCTGCCCATAACTCCTTTTTTAGATTAGCATTACTAATCATGCTTCTGGCTCTTTCCATAAGAGTTCGATTCATCCGTTTAGCAACACCATTCTGCTGAGGAGTATAAACAGTAGTTTTATGTCTAAATATCCCTTCATCCTTACAAAATTATTCTAATTCTAAAGAGGTAAATTCACTGCCATTGTCAGTTCTTAAACATTTAATTGATTTGCCTGTTTTCTTTTCCACCATTGTTTTAAATTGTTTAAACACATTAAATACATCAGCTTTCTTTTTCAACATATAAACCCAAACTTTTCGGGGGAAATCATCAATAAACATTAAAAAATATAAGGCACCTCCATAGGAAACAATAGGATATGGTCCCCATAGATCAGAATGAATGTAGTCCAAAATCTGCTTACTATTATGATTTCCAGACATGAATCTTTGTTTACATTGTTTTCGAAACACACAATATTTACAAAAATCCAACTTCAAGGATTTCAAATCAGGAAGTAGCTTGTGGTTCATCAGTACCTGAAGACATTTCTTGCTCATGTGACCCAACCGCTGATGCCATAGATGAGAACCTTATTCTTCTTTATCTGACATGATCGTTGCTTCACTAACTTGAGTGCTTCCTTTGAATTTGTACATGTTTCTGACCTTTTTAGCCTTCATAACAACTAAGGCTCCTTTCGAGACTTTCAACACTCCATTCTAACCTGTAAACTTATAACCATTTGAATCTAAAACTCCCAAGGAAATGAAGTTTTTATTTAGATCAGGTACATGCCTAACATGAGATAATGTTTTAATTGTACCATTATACATTTTAATTTTTACATTACCATTCCCCACAGTCTGACAAGATGTATTATTTCACATGAAAACAGAACTACCATCTACAGTTTCATATGTAGTAAACCAATTTCGGTGTGGAATCATATGATGACAAGCACCAGAGTCTAATAGCCAATTATTGGCATCTTGAGAGACATTACAAAAAAGGAATGCTTCAACAATTAAAACCTCATCAACCATACCTAAATCAACTTGATTTTCTTCCTTGTTGTTGTGTTCCGACTCCTTCCATTTCCAACAATCCTTTTTGAGATGTCTCGGTTTTTTGCAGTACCAGAATTATGCTTTACTCTTCTTGCTGCCCTTTGACTTCAATCTGGAAGAACCTCTTGTATTTTCCCCCCTTTCCTTTGACCGACCTCTAGCTACCATGGCTTAAGGTGCAGAAGTCTCAATGCCAGATTTTCTTCATACCTCTTCATATAAGAGAGCACCCATGACAGATTCAAGTTTTAATAAATCGACAGTGCTCAAACTGACTGAGGTCACAAAGTGATCCCATGACTCAGGCATGGAACACAACAAGGTTATTTCGTTGTCTTCTTCCTCCATTTTTACTTCCATATCATACAACTGGCAAATAAGCATATTAAAAACATTTAAGTGATCTGCAATTTTTGTACCCTCCTTCATCCAAAGGCAGTACAGTCGTCTTTTTAAATAGATTCTGTTTTTCAAAGATTTTTTCATATAGAATGTTTCCAATTTCTTCCACAACCCTGGAGTTGTACTCTCTTCAACAATATTGAAGAGTACATCATCTGCCAAACATAATCGAATGGTACTAAGAGCTAGGGCATTCAAGTCCTCCCAGTCCAGAATCGACATGCTTTCTATTTTTTTATTTACCCCATCTAATGCCTTGTGTAACCCTTACTGCACCAGCAAATCCCTAACCTTCAGTTTCCATGGAGAAAAATAGTTTTTCCTGGTGAATTTCTCCACCTCAAATTTTGCGTTTGTGAATTTTTCCATTTCTCCTCCTAGTTTTCCCTTCTCTTTCCAACTAGGGTTTCAAACAATTTGTTTTCCTCTTTTTGAGATAGGGTTTATTTCTGGTTTCCTCAATATTCGCTTTTTCTCCTAGGTTTTTCTTTGTCTGAGTTTCAGATTTTCCTTTCCCAAAAAATATATATTTTTCATCCCTTTTATTCAGAAAAACTAAGCCCTTTATATGTAAAACAATTTCTTCCACCAAAAAAAGAAAAAGAAAAAAAAATTCACAATTTCTTTAAACTGCTCAGAAACCCTAACCAGATTTTCTAAAAATT
Source organism: Pinus albicaulis (assembly GCA_034641835.2). Lineage (NCBI taxonomy): Eukaryota > Viridiplantae > Streptophyta > Pinopsida > Pinales > Pinaceae > Pinus > Pinus albicaulis. The sequence goes on from CM076582.1 coordinate 942,650,305, forward strand.
GATTTTTTTTTTTTTACTTCTTCACAGTTTCTTCTCATAGTAAATTTAAACAAAAAAATACCATTTTCTACCATTAGTAGGGCTCCCCATACTTGAGCAAATCTTCTGTGTCTTCGATTGACCTCACAGCTCCAATTGCAGCAGACTTCACTAGACTGCCTTTCTCCTCAACGTCCTCAACAGACGGCTTCTTCTTCCAGCAGATGGCAGGGCAGATTCTCTTCTTCCAGCGGAAACGGTTTCTCCAGAAACGGCCCATAGAAGGCTTCTTCTACTTCACCCTCTGTTTGTAGTTGAATCGGTCGACCCCAACGAACCTTATTTTCTCATGATGGCTCCAACGGCCTCCCTTTTGCTGTGTCAAAGGGCAATGAAATTCAACGGCTCTACAACGAGATTCTATCCTCTCACTACTGGACTCCAAATTATTGCAGGGATAGCCACAACAGGCTTCAGTGGACACCGAATTCTCCCACAGATAGTCACAACAGGCTTCTTCACCACCACTCGGTAGCTACACGCTTGATGGCTGGGTTGGATTTCTCTGGTAGTCGTGGCAATGGCTTGCTCCTTGCAGATTCAATGAAAAATATTGATGACAAACAACGTATTCTCCCCACCAGATTCTTCTGGCGATCTTTAAACTTCTATGTGGATGCACAAATCGTGTAGTTGTCTAAGTTTGAATGCCAACCACCAGTGCAAAAAAGAACGATACCAAGAAAGGGTTTCAAACATCGGAACTTTAACTTTGTTATGGTGCTAATACTTCAAACGATTTCTCCGAATTCAGTTGCCAGCCAATCACCAACGCAACCAACAAACAAGATTGACTCCCAAGATTAACTTTTTTGTGCTCCGATACCACTTGTTGTGGGGGAAAAAAATAAACATGAAAGGAATAGGAGAAATAATTGAAGTAGAAACTGAAGGATAAAACACATTGAAACTCTTATTGATTAAATCATTCTTCGTGTATTTTACAAGCCTCTTAAACCATCTTATTTAACCTAGACATATTTCGTTATTCTAACTACATCTCATTATTAAACCTACACTTCGTTATTCCAACTACATAGGTAATAAGTAAATTTACATTTTTGTTGTCACATTTTTAACAGATTTTGGTGAAAAATTTCTTTTGATATGAAACTTCGAATATGAAATTTTGGACAAAAGTGATTTTTTTGTAAAAACAGTTGTTAAATGAAATGGTCAACTCAAATTAATAAGGATTAAACACCTAAACAAACACTATACTCCATTCACTGCTGTAGAGGGACCAATAACATCATCCCAATCAGTTCTGCATGCAGGTCGAATATTTTATGATGCTAGAACATTATTTCATGTTGACACTTGTAATACTTTTAGTATAGTTAATGTGTTGGTAAAACTTTGTTATCAAATCAAGACTCTAAAGAGATCGATACAATTAAAATAATAGTATATATATTTATGTGAAAAAATTCTTAATACAATATATTCAATTATAGTGAATTAAAAAAATTAATAAATTTAATTTATTATTAAAAAGGCTCATATATATAAAAGTTTATGAAAATCATAAAAGGACCATCGCAAATGGTTATAATAGTCATTTAAACTTTTGGTTCTTAGAAAAATTGGGCAATCAAAAATAAAAATAAAAATAAAAATCAGATTCTAATTGAATTTCTAAATGCTGATCAAATTAATGTAAAATGATTGACTTCTGAGATTCTATATTTTTTTAATTATAAATCTTCCAGGAAATCACATAAGGAATTTTTGGAACCAACGCGTTTCGAACTACCAACCGTAGTTCACCATTAGGATAATGAGGAATGGTTGATCTGACATACACTTTTATACCATGAAGAGAGAAGCAACGATCAAGACCCGAAGGAGTCAAAAAATAGTAAAAAATTAAATCCAATTATAAAATAATCCAAAAATATAAGTCACACATCCTTAAAATTAAAACGGTCAAAAAATAAAACTAAAAATAAAAATATAAAAGGACCTAATTACCCATTTGTATAACATTAACGCAAAAAACTAACTTAAGTCTCCCACCTAAACAATATAAATAAGTGATTAAGTGAACACATATTCAAGTCAAAGACAAATTATAATTAAATTATAAATAAATAGAATAATAATAAAAATAAAATAAAAATAATAACTAAAATTAGAAACAAAAATAAAATAAATTAAAGAATAAAAGGACCTACTACAGAGTAAAATAGAAACTAACGAAATCAAGTCAAAGTCATAAAGTAAAAATAAATAATTCATAAAAATAAAAAAAAATAAAAACAGAAATAAATTAACAGTATTTTTATTTTTAATTTAGTAACTAAATAAATTAACGAACATAAACCAATAGATAAAATAAATAAAATAACAAAATAATAATAAAAAGACCAAATTATAAAAGTAAAGAATAAAAGGACCTACTACACAGTAAAATAAAAATTAACGAATTCAATTCAAAGTCATAAACTACAAACTGATGGGAACCTTCCTTTCCTGTATGTTCTCATCTCTAGAAATAATAATGGCTCTTTACCACACCGTGTATTTTGGAAAAAGACGCACACAGAGCAATATCTGCATTCATATTCTCATCATTTTCCTGCTTAGAAACTTGGTGTTTTGAATACTTTAGCTACAAGAGCTCTTAGAATTTCTGATAATGATAATTTAGATGAAGAGAAAGTTCATCTCCTTAAAGTCTTTGGAGATAATGGTTATAGTAGAAGTCAGGGTTTGAAGGCTTTCATGAATGCGAGCAAAGGTCATAGACTGAATAAGATTAGTGGTGATGCTGTTGGTAAAGTTCATTTAACTTTTATTCAGGGTACTACGAATAGGATCTCCTGGATTTTAGGGAAGCATAAGATCTCTTCTTCTTTTAAACCTTTAAACACCATTCGGGGCTCCCTTAAATCGGTTAAGGACAAGTTGGACCCTAAAAGTGTAAAATGTGTTTATTTGATTCCGTGCTCTTGCAGGACTCCCTACATTGGTGAAACTGGTAGGTCGATTAATAAGAGGTTCCAGGAGCATGTTGCGGATATTAGGCATGCTAGAACCAAGTCCTCTGCATTAGCTGAGCATACAGAAAAGACGAAGCATCACATTTGTATGGAGGACGCTAGAATTCTTGCTATGGTTGACCATTTCCATCACCGGAAATTTAGGGAGGCGATTGATACTGAGAAGAGGTCCCGGATGTTGAATAGGGATGACGGATGGAAAGTTAGCAGTTGTTGGATTCCATCTCTTCATTCCCTGTAAGGATCTTTTTATTCTTTGGTTTTTATGGTTTGGTCTTATTATTATTTTAATATTTTAATTTCTAAAAGTTTTTTATTCATTCATAAATTATTGTATTGATTATTTTAGTTATTTATAAATTATTTTTAGTTTATGACTTTGACTTGAATTCGTTAATTTTTTTTTATTGTGCAGTTGGTCCTTTTATTCTTTACTTTTATAATTTTGTTATTTTATTTATTTTATCTATTGGTTTATGTTTGTTAATTTATTTAGTTATTAAATTAAAAATAAAAATAGTGTTAATTTATTTCTGGTTTTATTTTATTTATTTATTTATGAATTATTTATTTTTACTTTATGACATTGACTTGATTTCCTCAGTTTTTATTTTACTTTGTAGTAGGTCCTTTTATTCTTTATTTTATTTTTAATTTATTTTATTTTTGTTTCTAATTTTAGTTATTGTTTTTATTTTATTTTTATTATTATTCTATTTATTTATAATTTAATTATAATTTATGTCTTTGACTTGAATATTTGTTCCCATAATAGCTTATTTATATTGTTTAGGTGGGAGAGCTAAGTTAGTTTTTTGGGTTAATCTTATACGAATGGGTAATTAGGTCTTTTTATATTTTGATTTTTAGTTTTATTTTTTGATCGTTTTAATTTTAAGGATGTGTGACTTATATTTTTGGATTATTTTATAATTGTATTTAATTTTTTACAGTTTTTTTGACTCCTTGGGGTTTTGACAATTGTATCTCTCTTCATGGTATAAATGTGTATGTCAGATCAGCCATTCCTTATTATCCTGATGATAAACTACAGTTGGTAGTTCGAAGTGTCGGTTCCAAAAATTCCTTATGTGATTTCCCGCAAGATTTATAATTAAAATGTTATGGATCACAAAAGCTTGCAGTCTCAAATTCTATATTTTCTCAATAACACGTGCGGGATGACCGGAACAGGAACCAGTCTTGTTAAGGTTTCTGTTAAACAGTTATTGATAAAACAAAATTACGGGCTAACCATAACAACGAAACAATGTTATCAATATTACCATTGGACAACTGAGAAGACAAATACGGGGGGAACAAAACAAGGAAACGGTTGATGTCATTGAACTGTAAAATAGATTTGGCAAATTCAATGAACTTCTCGATTGACAAAAAAGAGGAAATACTGTTACTAAGATTACTATTGAACAAGTGAGTGATTGATTTGAAAGGAAAAACCCTCGAAAAAGAAATTTATTCAACCGAGTGATTTGGAAAAAAAACTATTATTCTGAGGATAAGCAAGCCAACCAGTGTCCCGCCTTCATATTACTTCTTCACGTGAGATTGGCACAACACTTCTGAAGGTCAAAGTTTGTGACATCGTTGCACTATAAAATTGCAGAACCTGAAGAACACCACTGGACTCCATTTCTCCAACGAAATGTGAGAAAGATGTCCATTAACGTTCTAATAAGATACACATGACAAACATATTGGGAGTGGCATTGCATAAAAACGCAGAAGCTGGACCGTATTTAACATATACGACATTTTAATACTTGAGGATATAGAGATTCAGATATTCATGTACTGATTCATAATCACCCGTATTCAGTACTACGAAGGATGACTATTCTCTTTTCAGTGTTGACAGCTTCAAGCAGCAAGGGCGCTCTCCTGTTCTTCAAGACATCGAGTAGAAGAGATGGGTCGATAGGAAAACATAGCGCTTGCAGATATGTGGCAAGATATGCAAGGAGAAGACTCGTGGAATAGGCTATTAGATCCCGTGAATCGAGTACTGAAAGCTGATATTCTCACTGCACAGATGTGGTGATTTTGCAGAATTCAGCTATGATGCGTTTGATAGTGAACTTTTATGAATGGTTAGGGCTGCGCTATGTACTGCCCTGACAAATTGTTTGCCAGTTGTGAAATTGCGGGTGATTCCCAGTATTGCCCTCAGGGCTATGAAGTGACTAAGTATTTGTATGCGGACACTGATTTATTGGAGGAAAATCAAGCGATCTGTCTCGATTCGCTTTATTGCTGTTGGCACAGATACTCAAGAACTAGATTTCTTATTATTTAATATATATATGGAATATGATTTTATTTCAAATTTTACAAAATATTGATTTATAAGTGAATATAGGTTTTAGCAGTTCCTCATGCTGGAAGAAAATTGTGTAGAAGTTTTAACTTGTCCATAGTGAACTCTCCACCTATCATCTAGGAGGAGAGAGGTTGATAATCTTCAAACAAGTGGTGAGGAGCCTTCAAATAGAACAAAAGGTGGTTGTTACTTGAAAATTAATAAATAAAAGGGAAAATTATCTAGACGAATTTAATTAAAATTACAATACCTCACAAAGCATTGATAATAAGTCAACCTTCTTATTTTATATATATCTATATATATTCGAGAAAATAGATTAGGAAGGATTTAAGAAAAAATTTTAAAATTAATAAAGATTAGATTCAATTATTTATAGATTAAACATTAAATTTTATTATAATAAATATTTTACATTGAATGTGATATATTTAAAAAAGATAAGTTGAGAAAATAATATTCTATAATAATTTAACTGGTACAATAACATTTAATTAATTAAATATAGAATATATAGTGAAAGGTTTCATTTGTATCTACTATTGATAAATTATTATAACAATCTTTAATTAACAATAATTAAATATTAAATATTAGTGTAAATTAAAGATAACTGTTGTAAATTAAATATTATTATACTCATTTTAAAATAATTATTTTCATTACCAAATAAATATATATATTTTTTTTTTGTTCAAGTTGTTTGTGATCATGCACGCTTGACCTCTTGCTTGAGAAATCGTGACCCTAGGCGATCTAAGCCATCAAAGTCGCCTGGGGATCACGTCTAGCCTTGGCCACACTAGCTCTTTATCTGACTAGATTTTTTAGCATCTCTCCTCCCCCTATCACTCAGCACAACCACCCCCGTGTGGTTTCATCTCGGGTCGTGTAAGGCCCCAAGACTTCATGGGCGCGTTCGAGGTAACGGGCGTGCTCGTTGGGCGTTTGGACGAGTTCGGGCACCGTGCGACGAAACGGGCGGAATGTCGCACCGAAGAGGCACGGGCGAGTGCATGTAGCAGAGGCGCGTCACGAGGGCGAGTTCGAGGAGAGGCGCATCGCACTTGACCAATGGACGGCATTGGAAAGACGTGTTTATACCACCAAAGACGCATTGTGGATGAGCCAAGCCGACGGGTGAGCCAGTGGAGCGGCCGACGTGTTGGGCGCGACCGACACCACACTTCATCGGCGACCGACCAAACGACGGGTCGGCTCTGGTCAACCAAACGACCCACACTTCACTTTGGCGTTCATATATATTGGTGGGCATGTGGATGAGCGGAGGCATCAACGAATCAACGAACATCAACAAGAACAGTCAAGGGTAAAGGCATTGGTCACCAGGAGCATTTCAACATCTCGTTGGTGAAGAAATGTAGCAACCGGCGAAGGAAACGAAGGTTGGGCGAGTCGGGCCGTAGTTGGGTGCGTCGCACCGCAGACCACCGCAGGTCGGGTCGGGTGTAGCTGAACGATGGGCGGGTCAGGTCGTGCATGATTGGGCGCCTCTAAACGGACTGGGCATAAAAAAAAATGCGATTCCGAGAGCGTCGGGAGTCAGATTTGAGTGTCGTAAAGTGCTAAATGTGTGTATCGATGGGCCACATCTAACCACACAGTTGGGAGACATATTGGACACATGGATAGCTCAAGAAATGTTCTGAACTGATTTGGAGCAACGGTTGAGTGACTCGGGTAACCCTCCAACACTTGGGCAGCTTTGTGCAGGAAATTATGCAGGCGCAAACCTTTTGTTATAAATGACTATTGTAGGATATTTTGATGGTTGAAAAGCCTTAGAGCTTGGTCAAAAGGAAAATTTCCTTGCCAAGGAGCAGGAGTGGCTTCTGCTAGATTGGACATTGTAAACTTGTATTTTTATGAAACATAATATCGGGTGGAATCATTATTAATAGGGAGTTGACCCTCCTTGTATGTATGGGCATACTTGTGGATTGATATTGATTTTTATGTTTTATTCCACACATTGAAAGAACATTTTCTTAATAACTAACGAATGTTGCTAAAGGCGTAGTCTGCATACTTAAGTATTTGAAAAAAGAAAAAGTACGTTAGTGCTGCACCCGTCTACAACGTGGTTGGAAGACACGCGAGGTGTAGGGGCATGACAGTTGGTATCAGAGCTACCTAGTTCGGATGTTTCGAAAGTCGGATAACACAACTGCTGTTGCACATCAATTGCTATCAGAGATACCTTCACTGGGAGCTTTTGTACTAAAGCAGGGACACAGTTGGAGGGTTGCAGGTGTTGTTGAAGCTAAACTTATACATTGGGGTTTCTCTTGAGACCTTAGCTGAAGCAAGACATTTGTCAGGGCTAGAGCTACAATGGAAGAATTCATCCGAGAAAAGATGGACATTGAAGGACTTAAAGAAAGGCTACTGAATTTTGTAAAGAAGAGGAATGCATTGAAGAAGAGGCTCTCTGAAGTGAGGGAGGCTTACAAACCATTGGCTTGGAAGCAAAGATCTGAGGAAGATCAATATCACTTTGATCTCCTCATGGGTGAAGAAGATTATTTGGAAGTTGAGTATGATAAGTTGACTGAACAACGAGGACTACTTCTATGGAAGTATACAAAGTTTAATAAAATGCTAAGAGGTATAGGGACACAAAGTCCACTATGACCAAACCAAAGGATGTTGAGAATGTGGTTGAGGAGAAGTATGAACTTGATAAACAGGTTGGACTGGGTCCAAGCACATTGCAAGCATTAGTGATGGATGAGGATGTTGCAGATGTAGAAGATGTCAAGGATGAACTTGATGAACAAGATGGACCAATACCGTGCACATTGCAAGCATCGATGATTGATGATTCTCATGATGATGTTATAATGATGGAGGAGATGAAGGACAAACTTGTGACACAAGTTGAACCAATAAAAGATACATTTCAAGCATTGGTGGGCAAACCGCATGGAGATGTTGCAAATATGATTATGATCGAGGAGGAACTTGATGAGCAGGTGGTACCAGGATCAAACACATAAAAGGCATTGATGAGGATGGAGGACACTCACTTGAGGAGTCTTCATGGAGATATGACTTGTGTTTCATGGAAGCATAAGGAGGATGGACCGCATATGGGGATGAGGAAGAAGATGACTTCTTTGCTAACACCACGGATGACTACTCCTTGGATGCCTATGATGAGACCTTGTACGTTGATGGAACAAGGGACATGGAACAACACGAACCTTGATGGGGCAGTTTGTGACCTTACACTTGATGGTTCAAATGCCCGGGACAAGGGTGCAATGTGATGACCTTTGTGATGGAAAAGGGTCATGCTTAGCCACAAACAATGGAAAGTGCCCGTCATGACCCATAGACTACATTGGTGGTAGGGCATGTTGGTGGAGTGGACTTCTTCATGGCTTCAACCAAGATGGACCTCTTGGTAGACCTTAAGTGGAGGAGTAGCCTTGAAGGAAGTACTCATATATGATAGATGAAGGTAGGAGTGACCGAGAGCACTTCACTTCGATATGTATGGAAATGATGATGATGAGAGTTGAGTTGAGTTCAATTAGATGAGCACATGGGCATCCAAAGTCATGGACATGGAATACATGGAGATCTTTATAGATGGACTGATGGGATGTTGTTCACCATGAGCAAATTGGACACTGTTTGGATGAGCAGCCTATGAGACATTCATAAGATTTACAGGTGTGAACTTGTGATGGCACTCATGGCGAATACAAGTAGGCTTACCAACACTTTGGATATGATGAGGCATGGGAGTTCATGATGGAGTTTCATTCATTGGAGACTTCATATTATGGTGATCTTGGATTATCTGACTCATTAAGGAGCTGAGGTCAGGATTGGTCTTGAATTTGATGCATTATGGAATGCATACCTTGGAGCACATTTATGGGGTGTGTTTAGGAGGGGTAACTTGATGGGGATGATCAAGCTAGGACACTTTGGAGTTCGATGGAGATGCAGCGATGGAGATTCCTTGGTGGTATATACTTTGGCATGGGCTTGAGTCTACTTGACTTAGCCACACTTCTTACTTTTGATGATGCTTGGAGGATGAGTCTACTTTGCATACAAGTATCACATGGATTAGCATCACGGACAACATGTTGTGGATGAGATGGGGAACACTTCATGGACCCAAACATGGCACACTTGGATGAGATTCAGACTTGATCAAGTTTATGGATGTGAAAAATTGCAGAAGGAACAACTAATGCATGGTATGAGGATGTGCATTCTCATGATGAGGAAGTTATGGTTGGATTAGCTACCCAACTAGTTCGAGTTGTGGGGTCCGGAAGTGTGCGGAGTTATGCCGGATACATAGCAGCTTTTGTTGTGTTGAGTTGGCTGGAGTACTTGATGCAGAGATTCACATGGATTTGACGATGATTTGGGAGATATTTCATGCACATGAACCTTGATGGTTTATGCGACGGCGTTGCGACGATATTGTGCGATGAGACTTTGCGACGAAAGTTGCGATGATACTTTGCTACAATATGATGCGACGATGGTAGCACTATCGAAGATGATATTCATATTTGAAGTGGAGGAGGATGTAAGGCCCCAATAAGTCATGGGCACGTTTGGGGCAACAGGTGCACTTGTTGGGCGTTTGGACGAGTTCGGGCGTCGTGCGACGAAACGGGCAGAATGCCGCACCGGAGAGGCACGGGCATGTGCATGTAGCAGAGGCGTGTCACGAGGCTGAGTTGGAGGAGAGGAGCGTCGCACTTGACCAACGCATGGCATTGGAAAGATGTGTTTATACCACCAAAGACACACTGTGGATGAGCCAAGCCGACGGGCGAGTCGGTGGAGCGGCCGACGTGTTAGGCACGACCGACACCACACTTCATGAGCGAGCGACCAAATGATCGGTCGGCTCGGGTCTACCGAGTGGCTCAGACTTCACTTGGTCGTTCATATATATTGGTGGTCATGTGGATGAGTGGAGGAATTAACGAATCAACTAACATCAACAAGAACAGTCAAGGGTAAAGGCGTTTGTCACCACGAGCAGTCCAACATCTCGTTGGTGAAGAAATGTAGCAACCGGCGAAGGAAACGAAGGTTGGGCGAGTCGGGCCATAGTTGGGTGTGTCGCAACGTAGACCACCACAGGCCACACCTCAGGTCGGGTCCATTCGGGTTGGGCATAGCTGAACGACGGGCGAGTTAGGTCGTGCATGACTGGGCTCCTTTGAATGGACTGGGCATAAAAAAAGATGCAATTCCGGGACCGTCGGGAGTCGGATTTGAGTGCCGTAAACTGTTAAATGTGCGTATCGACGGGCCTCATACAACCATAGATTTTTGAGGTGGATTGGACACAAGGATAGCTCAAGAAAAGTTCTGAACTAATTTGGAGAAATGGTTGAGTGACCCGCGTGACCCGGCAGCACTTGGGCAGCTTTGTGCAGGAAATTCTGCAGGTGAAAACCTTTGGTTGTAAATGACTGTTGTAGGCTATTTTTATGGTTGAAAAGCCTTAGAGCTTGGTCAAAAGGAAAATTTCCTTGCCAAGGAGCAGGAGTGGCTTCTGCTGGATTGGACATTGTAAACTTGTATTTTTATGAAACATAATATCAGGAAAACTCATTATTAACAGGGAGTTTCCCCTCCCTTTTATGTATGGGCATACTTGTGGATTGATATTGATGTTTAGGTTTTATTCCGCACATTAAAAGAACATTTTCTTAATAACTAATGAATGTTGCTAAAGGCGTAGTCTACATACTTAAGTATTTGAAAAAAGAAAAATTATGGCAGTGCTGCACCCGTCTACAACATGGTTGGAAGACACTCGAGGTGTAGGGGCATGACAGGTCGCCTCGCTAACGAGGCCCATCCTCTACCGGTTGTGCTAGTGGCACTTGCCTACTAAATAAATATTATTATTAAGATTATTATTGTTAATTAATATTATTATTATATGAACTAAAATTTTCATTAAATAATTAAATAGAATTAAGTAATTTAAAATGGAGAAAACTTAAATATTGAGCGCGCTTGAGCCAGAGGCGAACTAATATGGACGACCTCCCCAGGAGTCCTGGTTACCGGGTCCAAGCCCTAGAAGTGATGATTTATGCTATTCGATTCAATTCATTAGTTTCAATCCCACTTCCTCAACCCTGTGAGCATCACCCGAGGCAATGAGTGCTAAGTGGACTATTAAAAATGATGAGAAATTAGTGAGTTACGACAACCTCTGATGGACATGGTCATAAATGAATTACTTACTTAACGCAATTGAATCCCAAAATATGACATCTAATTTAATGCATTGTGAAAACCCCTCAATACTTGATTGTGGAGAAAAATCCACAGATAAGCACACTTGAGGCAGAGGTGATCTGGGATGGGTGGCTTACCGAGAAGTCTTGGTTGCCGGGTGCAAGCCCTCGAAGTGATGCTTGATGCTATGTGATTCATTGCACTAGTTTCAATCTCGCTTCTTCACCCCTGTGAGCATCACCCAATGCAATGAGTGTGCTAAGTGGACTATTAAAAAATCATGAAAAATTAGTGAGATATGACTACCTCTCGATGGAAATGGTCATAGATGAATTACTTATTTAATGAGGTTGAATCCCAAAATATGATATCTAATATAATGCATTACGCAAACCCCTTAGTACTTAAGTGACAATATTGTAACTAATAATATTTAAGTAATAAATTTAAATAAATATTAATAAAAATTAATATATCTATATCTATATATATATATATATATATATATAAAATTCATTTTTTATAATAATTAATTAATTCGTTTAAGTAATATTATAAGCCCAAGATATATAAACCATAAGATAAACTTTAGAAACATTAAATTAATCATGATTGAGAATGGTTGATTTTTATATTGAGACAATCTTTATCATAATGTAACATTGGACGACGGTTGACCATGGTTGACCAAGCTTGATGATGGTTGTTAATGGTTGAACATAGTTGATTTTTATATTGAACAATATTTGTCACCATGCGATTTTGAAGCATGGTTGACCTATGGTTGAGAATGATAATAAACCCAAGGAATTTATATTAAACCAAATGATTAATATTAGAAACCCTATGAGTAATGTTATACCTTAGGAATATGGACCCTTAGATTAATAAGCCCAAGGGATTCATATGATAAAAACAACTAAATAATTAACCTAAGGGGTTAATATTATAAACCTAAGGTATATAGACCCCAAGGTAAATATTATAAATGCTAAAATAAACATGCTTGAGCATGATTTTCCATGGTTGATTTTCATATTGAGACAATCTTTGTCATAATGTGATGTTGGACCATGGTTGACCAATATGATAATAAATCCAAGAGATTATTATAAAAAACCTATGATTAATATTATATACCATATGAATAATATTATACCCTACAAGTATGAACCCTTATATTAATAAACCAAAGGGATTAATACTGAAACCCCAAGGGAATAATATTTAACCCAAGGGATTAATATTATATGCCCGATGTATATAAACCAAAAGATAAATATTATAAAACCTAAAATAACCATGGTCGACCATGGCTAATTTTCATATTGAGACAATCTTTGTCACAATGTGACATTTGACCATGGTGATGATGGTTGACCATGGCTTATGTTCATATTGATAAAATATTTGTCACAACGTGATGTTTAACCATGGTTGACCATGATTATAAACCCAAGAGATTTATATTAAACCCAAAGAATAATATTATAAACCCTGTGAATAATAATATACCATAGGAGTATCAACCTAAATTAATAAACCCAAGGGTTTAATACTAAAAAACCAAGGCATTATAAACCCAACGAAATAATACTAAAACCACAAAATTAATATTATAGACTCAAGGTATATAAACCCTAAGATAAATATTATAAAACTTAACATAAACATGGTTGAGCATGGTTTACCATGCTTCATTTTTATATTAAATCAATATTTATCAAAATGCGAGGTTAGACCATGGTTGACCATAATCTTTATCACAATGTGACATTGTAACATGGTTGACGATGGTTGACGATGGTTGATTTTCATATTGAGACAATCTTTCTCACAATGTGACGTTGAACCATGGTCATAAACCCAAGGGATATATACTACACCCTAATATTAATATTTAAACCCTATGAATAATATTATACCCTAGGAATATGAAACCTTACACATGGTTCATTTTCACATGAAGACAATGTTTGTCACAATGTGATGTTATACCATGGTTGAACATAATTGATTTTCATATCGAGACAATATTTGTCACAATATTTTGTTTGACCATCTTTTTTTTCATATTCAGAAAATATGTTAGAATGTGATGTTGGACCATGGTTGACCATGAATAAAACACAAGGGATTTATATTAAACACAATGATTAATAGTATAAACATTATTAATAATATTACACCCTAGTAATATGCACCCTTAAATTAATAAATCCAAGGGATTAATATTATAAAACCTTCCATTAAAAACTAAAGAGAATAATATTGAACCCAAGGGATTAATAATATAAACACTAGGTATATAAACCCTAATATAAATAATATAAAACCTAAAATAAGCATGGTTAACCATGGTTTAGCATTGTTGATTTTCATATTGAGACAATATTTGTCACAATGTGAGGTTGGACCATGGTTTACCGTTGTTGATTTTCATATTGAGACAACCTTTGTCAAAATGTGACACTCGATCGTAGTTGACCATGATTATAAACACAAGGTATATATATGAAACCATACGGTTAGTATTATAAACCCTATGAATAATATTATACCCTAGGAATATGAACCGTTATATTAATAAACCCAAGGAACTGATGTTATAAAATCAATGGAATAATAAAACCAAGGGATTAATACTAAAATCCTAAGGGATTGTAAATCCAAGGGAATTAAATATTAAACCCAATGGATTAATATTATAAAACCAAGGTATATAAATCCTAATATAAAAACTATAAACCATAAAATAAACGTATTTAACCATAATTTATTTTCATAGCGAGACAAATTTGGTCATAATGTAATGTTGGACCATGGTTGAGCATGGTTGAGCATGATTGATTTCTATATCAAGAAAATCTTTGTCAAAATGGGAAGTTGTACCATGGTTGATTTTCATATTGAAAAAATCTATCACAATGTAACATTGGACCATGGTTATAAACCCAAGGATTAATACTATAAAGCTTATGAATAATTTTATACCCTAGGAATATGAACACTTAAATTAATAAACCCAAAGGAATAATAAACCCAAGGGATTAATACTAGATACCCAATATATTATAAACCAAAGGGAATAATATTAAACCCAAGGTATATAAACCTTATTATAAATATTATAAACCCTAAAATAAACATACTTAATCATGGTCTGTGGTGGTTGATTTTCATATTGAGACAATCTTTGTCACAATGCGACGTGGGATAATGGTTGACCATGATTTATTATCATATGGAGACAATAGTTGTCACAAAGAAATGTTGGACCATGGTTGATTTTCATATTGATAAAATATTTGTCAATATGTGGCGTTGGACCATGGTTTACCATGATTATAAGCCCAAGGTATTTATATTAAACTCAAGGATTAATATTATCAAACCTATGAATAATATTATACCCTAGGAATGTAGACCCTTAGATTAATAAACCCAAGAGATTGATACCATAAACCTAAGGGAATAATAAACACAAGGATTAATATTATTAACCCTATGAAAAATATTGTACATTTTGAGATAATCTTGGTCACAATGTGAAGTTGGACCATGGTTTATTTTTCATATTGAGAGAATCTTTGTCGCAATGTGACATTTGACGAGGGTTGACCATGATTGTAAACCCAAGGGATTTGTGTTAAACACAAGGATTATTATTATCAATCTTATGAATAATATTATATCCTATTAATATGAAACCTTAGATTAATAAACCAAGGTATTCATATGTGGTTCTCCAAGTTCACCATGGTTAAGCATCACTAACTATGTTTTGACTATCATTGATCATTATTGAGTATGACCATGGTTTGACTATGGTTTATCATGATTAAATGTGGCTGAATATGGTTTGACGGTGATTGACCATCATTCAAGAATGGTTTTCCTCTGTTCAACCATAGTTGAATATGATTGACGATAGCTAACCATTGTTTCAATATAACTTGACTATGATTAGAAATAATTTCACTATGGTTTGTTTCTACTTGGAAATGATTGGATTATGATTTTTCTATAGCTAATCGTGGATTGACCATGATTACGATTGTAATGGTTGTTGTTGATGGATAACCTTGGTTTCACTATGGTTAACCTTGACCATGCATTATAGGCCTCCATGGTCAACTATGGCCATCAATTATGCTTCAATATAATTCATTGTGGTTCATCCATAAAATTTTGGACTTTAATAAGTTGTTTTCTATTGTACCATTAGATATTTCATTCAATTGACTAGTTTTTTTATTTGGAAATCATATTCTCTCATATTAATACATAAATTTGCACCTCAAAAATTTAAAACTACCACATAAACATGTAATTATGATACTTTCTTATCTTCACACTTCCTTATTTCTAAAATAAATTTAAATTTAAGTTATTCAAAAAATGATTTAAAACATTTACATAATTATTTTTATGTCAATAGAAGATTAAGAATATTTAAAAAATACAAAATACACATGAGTAAAGTGAATTTTTTATCTTATTTCGACTTATTTTATATTCATCCTATCATTTTCAAATATTTGGAAATCTATAGTCAATTTTCACATAACCCTAAAAAACAAATAATTCAAATATTCTGATCGCAAAATACTAATATTTTTTTGCATAATTAAATAGTAACTTAGTATTCACGGGGAAGTCCAATTGGAAATGGTTATGCAAATAAAGTATTATGGTGCGTCAATATGATATTTCACCCCAAAAAGAAATATTAAGAAAAATATGTAATGTTTGTCACACACCAAATCTCGCAGTCAAACATAAATCTCTTTTAAAACAAATATTTTTTTAAAGAAAATTACATCTCATATTCTACAACTAAATTCATGATTCACACAATTTAAAAGAAAATTTTTAAGACCTCGAGTTCGATACTTTTCCCTTATATAATTTATTTTATAAATAAATAAAAATCATACTTATAAATCACTTTGTCAAATATTCCAAGTGGTTGTCTCCACTCACATAGTTTAGACCAAAATTCATAGACCACATCCATAAAAGTAATTTTAATATCTAAAAATGTGAGTTTCCTTTTATCAAATAATAATCTCTTTTATCTTAAAATTTAATTGATTATTAATTTGTTTTTTTTTTAATATATATATATATAATTTCAACCTATATTAATTTATTATATTAATTACTTATTTTTTATATTACAACAATAAAAATAAATAAAAACAATTATAAAATAAATAACAAAATACCCATTAAAAATTATAACACCTTAACAATAACATAATAATAAAATATACCATTAATAACTAATAACTAGGCACTTTTAAATTAATCAACTGTAATATTAATATAAACTAATTGTAATATTTTAATTATTATATTTAAAAAAAAAATTGAACTTATAAGTTTGGGATTTGTTAACCTATATTCCATTAAAACAAAGTTTAATCAAAATACTATTACATATTGCTTAACAAATGATGACAATATAAACCTGAATAATATTAAAAAGTTAATCTCTTAGTATGGAAAAATCCAACATCCCACTTCATAATACAGTGCTGAACTAAATGTTAAATCTTATTAGCCACTACCCGTCGGACTAGGGACTATAGTATTTGATATTTTTAGGTGTATTAGTTGGGCACAAGTCTGAATGTTATTTTCAAATTGTAAACGAAAATTTAAAAAATCATATGGTTCCTTTATTTTACTATTTTAACAAAGTAAGTCCCAAATTTTCAATTTTCCTATGCTATTAATAAAAAACCCAAATGGTTGTATACATGCATATGATTATGATTCTATCACGAGTGATAGACGTAGATAAAAAACAACAAAATTTTAAAAAATAATTAACAAAATAGGAAACATTTAAAATAAACTTAATATGTTTCAAAATTTTCATAGTAATTTTTCATGTACTTCCATAAGTCTAAATTACCCAAATGATTGTATACATGCATATGATTCTATCACGAGTGATAGACTTGTAGATAAAAATAGAAAAAATTAAAAAAAAAATAACAAAATCGGAAACATTTAAAATAAACTTAATATGTTTCAAAATTTTCAAGGTAATTTTCCATGTACTTCCATAAGTCTAGCACGTATACACCCTATTGCACTTCAAGAGTGATTGACCCGACATATAATTATATAAGTATGACGATATTTTTATCTCATTGACTCAACATCTATGTGTATAAGGAAATCCATATTTATTTTGATTGGAGATTTTTTAAATATTTGATAGTAAATATTTAAATATTACGTTGAAAGGAAAGGAAACAAGGTAATTGATTTAGTTTCGGTTAATTTCATAATATTTTTGAAGTCTACAATCTAGAGCATTGTTTGGATATTTCAATACTATGCAACATGTACCATATGTTCTATACAAATATTTTCTATGGCCATCAATGAAACGGGACACACTCTTCCATCCCTGAGATGAGATGCCACAACAGTCTTAATGGAAGGAATTTAATAATTCAAGATACACACCCACATATATAATCTCATTTTATCATAATAGAATATATTTTTTTCGTTTAGCTTTGCATCAATGGGCATTCTCAAAGAAAGGTTTGGAAAAAATACCCACAAAATTCAGTATCTACCTGCACGCATTTACCGGCCTTTTGGATCATGGAAAGATGGTCATTTCTCAAAAGAAAATGAATTGTGTTTTTAATTTCCTTTGCACTGAAATATCACAACCAGACCAATGAAAATAAATAGAGTTTTCAGTTTTCTTTGCACATAAAAGTGACAAATAATATGAAAAGAACATGTGTAACTGCATTATTTACTTTAAATTTCAACTTCGCATGTGCAGTTCAACATCAAATCCATCGTAGCTAATCCCCGCAAAGTTTTCAAATCATGTGATGAGTACTTTACTGTCATATCAATTATTCGAAGTTTTTCCACACATAATCGTGCCTATATCACATTGGGCTGATCAAGACAATGTTGATTTGCATAGATTGCGTCTAAAAAAAAAGGATGCCGTCATTTCATAGATTGTGTATAAAACTTTTATGGGAAATTAAGCAAAGCCACAAATCCATATGATAATTTGCATTGATTCTTTTTAGAACCTCCAAACCCAAACAATTTCGAAAGGATTCGACGATTAGGCCTTCCTAATATAAAAGTAAACTACTAATAAGTTTAATTTAACAAAGTTATTCAGTTCCTACCTTAATATGCTTCTGTCGTAGCATGTATGTCAGTAATGATCCTGCACATTTTATATGTTACAACGAGATGTAAGTTTCAATGTTAACTGAATGTTTGGACTTTACAAATGCGAACATTGTGGAGATAGGATGTCAATTCTGATTTCTAAATGTGCAAACAACTGAATTATATGTAAAAATATGCTCAACATCAGAAATTATGCATAGACTATTCAGAAAGCCTCCATAATCACCAGTGTAAATATTCATGTTCCATCAGGTTTGAAGGATTAGGTGCATCTAGATCTGTCATAATCTCAAAGCACACAATTAGCATTAAAAATTTATAAGCGAGATGCCATAATCTAAATAAACTTCCTGTAGACCATTATCATCCACAGTGAAGAATTTGTTGGAATATTAATTCCAACTCTTCGCACATAGCAGCAGGACGGTGAGAATTAATTTGATGGGTTCGGAAGACTGCAAACCACAACAAATTTAATTCTGATGTGAATTTGGGAAAGGACGGCAATGGCGGTGGCAATCTCCAATTCAGATCTTCACGCAACCACGTATCACTTATCAACAACACCTATCATCCTTCAATTCTTCGCCAACCATATTAAATGCACAGCCACCAAGCAACATTTCAGGGGGCAGCAAGCATGAGCTGCAAGGGGGAAGGCAAACCCTCGCAGGAGGTGACATCACCCTCCACTTTAGCAATGAGAGAAGTTTTGAGGGGATAAGGAAAAGACATTTCCAAAGTATTATAACCCCACGGAATATGGAACATGTGAAGTTTGCTTTATGTTTTGGTTTAATTTTATTTTTTTGCATTATGTTTTAAGATTTTAACTTTGAGTTAATTTACTTTTACCGTAGTACATTTTATTTTAAGCCTTGGTTATTTATATTTTGACATATATATTATAAATATGAAATATTTATAATATATATTTGTGTAATGTAATATGCCGAGAGAGCATTGTGAGGACTGTGTGATGTGTATTATGCCTGAAGGAAGAAACAAATAGGAGAGCACTATGTGAGTAGCAATGAATAGAAACAGAGAGACAAAGAGAAATTTTTGTTAGCGTTGTGTGTGTTTGAAGCAGCCAGAAGATTTTCATTGTGAATCCAGAACTTAGTTATGAAGAAATTTTTTTATTGTGTAACAGTTTAGCAATTTTATGAAATAGAATTTACATTTCATCTCTCTGTGTCTGCATTTTTATTTTAATCTTTGTGTTGTCGAAGAGGAATTGTTATTTTCTTCTGTGTGCTCAGAATTGTTCAGAAATTCCAACATGGTATGAGTTCTAGTCTAAGCACTCAATGAACGAAGCAGAGAAAGCTCTTCACTGAAGAAGTTGTAAGAAGGTTATTGAAGCTTATTTCTCCAGTAGAGAGAAAGATTGTATTTGTTTACACAGTTAAAAGAGTTTGCTTGTTTCGTTTGTTTTTTTTACACAGTCAAGAAAATTGTCGGGTTTGCATAGTTACAATGGCAGCAACATGCACTAGTTTGATGAATCTCCAACTTCCACAATTTAATGGGAAGAACCATGATTATTGGGAAATCACGATGAGATCCCTATTTGCTTCGCAGGACATATGAGAACTAGTTGAGAATGGCTACCCAGAACTAGCAGATGCAATTGTGTTGGCTGCTTTGACAGTAGTAGAAAGAGACTTGTTAAAAGGAAATAGGAAGAAGGACTCCAAATCCCTCTTCTATCTCTTTTAATAACTGCGCAAGAGTATTTTCCCAAGGATTGCAACATCAACAAGGTTTAAGGAGGCATGGGATATTCTCAAAACAACCTATCAAGGCATGGAGAAGGTGAAGACAAAAAAGATGCAAATGCTGAGGAGATATTTTGAAACTCTCTGTATGAAATATTATGACACCACAGACTCATTTTCACTCATTTAATTGGGTTGGTTACCTAGATAAGGTATCATGGAGAGACACTTGAAGAAATAAGGATAGTGGAGAAAATGTTGAGAAGTATACCCTCAAGATTTGATGCCATAGTAGTGGCAATAGAAGAGACAAAGGATCTCTCACTATTTACAGTGGATGAGCTAAGTGAATCCATGATGTCTCATGAACACAGACTGAACAGAGGAACATATTCCTCATTGGAACAAGCTTTCAAGACTCAAATGTATTTTGGAAGAGGCAAAGGTCAAGGTAAAGAAAACAACATAGGAAGAGGCAGAAGCCAAAACAGAGGAAGAAACAGCCCTGCAAGTACGAGTTGAAGGGGCAGCAATCCGAATCAAAATGAAGGCTCAAGCCAACATCAAGATCATGGAAAATGGTATGATAAACCCCAAGTGAAATGTAATTATTGCAAGAAATATGGGCACTATGCCAATTAATATAGGAAAAATCAAAATGACATGAATAATAGGCAGAATGCTAATTTTACAAAAGAAGAAAAGAACCAGAAGAATGTACTGTTAACATGTAATGTAGCACAAGATAGACAAGATGATGTATGGTTCTTAGACTCAGGTTGTAGCAACCACATGACTGGAAACATAGCAATGTTTTCCAATCTAGATGAAAATGTTAAATCTGAAGTAACAACAGGCACTGATAGTAAGATATTTGTCAAGGGAAAAGGCAGAGTAAGTATCTTGACAAGAAATGGAGAACAAAACTTTGTGCCAGATGTATATTATGTACCTGGCTTGAAATGTAATATTTTGAGCATTGGAAAACTCATAAATAAGGGCTACAATGTATTTTTGAAAGATGATGTGTGCAGAATCATGAACATACCTCCAAGTAAGAAAGTCATTGCAGAGGTGTAGATGACAAGCAATAGGATGTTTCCTCTCAAGCTCAGAGTAGACTTGAAGGAAAGAAGAAATGTATCATTTTTAACACAAAAGGTCTTTCAAGAGGAAGTGAAAGATGAAAAGTTGTTATGGCACATGATATTTGGACGTCTCAATTTCAGAGGCCTAAACTTGTTGCACAAAAAAGGAATGGTAAATGGATTACCATTGATTGAAAAATTGGACAGCCTATGTGAAGGCTGCATCTTGGGCAAACAACACAGAGAAAGCTTTCCAGTAGGGAAGAGTATAAGGGCAAAGACACGTTTAGATATTTTCCACTCGGATCTGTGTGGACCAATGCAAATTCCATCTTTAGCTGGAAGGAAATATTTTTTGACATTCATAAATGATTAGACCAGAAAGACATGGATGCATTTCTTGAAATAGAAGATTGAAGTGTTTCAATAGTTCTGCCACTTCAAAGCTCTTGTTGAGAAGCAGAGTGGGCACTACATAAAAGTGTTAAGAACTGACAGAGGTGGAGAATACATCTCCAAAGATTTCCTACGTTTTTGTAGGGAGAATGGCATACAGAAACAGTTGACGACAAGGTAAACACCCCAGCAAAAAGGATTTGCAGAAACTAAGAATAGGACCATCATGCACATGGTCAGAAGTATGTTGAAGGAAAAACACTTTCCAAATGAATATTGGTTTGAATTTGTCAATTGTTCAGTCTATATCTTGAATAGATGCCCAACAAAAGTTGTCATTAACAGAGTTCCAGAAGAATCATGGAGTGGAAAAAAGTAGTTTGTCACTCACATGAAAGTTTTTGGATGTGTGGCTTATGCACGTGTCCCAGATCAATTGAGAAATAACTTGAGAGCAAGGGGGAGAAGTGTATCTTTGTTCGATACAGTGATGATCCGAAGGCATACAAACTCTATAATCCATCCACTAAGAAATTTATAATCAACAAAGATGTGTAGTTTATTGAAGAAGAAGCTTGGGATGGGAGCTTAGAGAAAATAATGAATGTGAAGACATGTGTGTCTCATGAAGAATAAGAGGAAGGGAAAACAAAAAACAATCCCTCCTTGGTGGCTCCTCCTCCACCACCACAAGAACAAAAAATCACACCAGAAGCTGGAAATAGAATAGCCTTGAGAAATCAAGGAAGTGCTTCTTCAAGCAAACCAAAGGGAACTGAAACTCCCTCGAGTTCAATTGGAACTCCAAGTACACCAAGAAGACCGAGATTCATAAATCTAAGTGAGATTTATGAACAAGGATAGGTAAATGATAATGTTGGTCTGAACTCTTTATTTTCTTTGTATTTTCATGTTGATGACCCAATTCATTTTGAAGATGTTGTAAAGGAAGAAAAATTGGTTGAAGCAATGAACGAAGAGATTGGTGCTGTAGAAAAGAGTAATACATGGGAGTTAGTGGACCTCCCTAAAGGTAAAGAAGCCATTGGAGTAAAATGGGTCTACAAGAATGCTAAAGGCAAGATTGAAAGGCACAAGGCCATAGTTGTTGTCAAAGGCTATGAGCAGCAACAAGGAAGATATTATGAAGAAACATTTGCACTGATTGTAAGGATGGAAATAGTGAGAACAGTGTTGTCCATAGCAGCACAACACAAATGGAAGGTTTACCAAATGGATGTGAAATATGCATTCTCGAAATGGAGTGTTGAAATAAGAGGTATATGTTGAACAACCTCCATGCTATGAGATTGAAGGCCAAGAGCACAAAGTATGCAAGTTAAAGAAAGCTCTTCATGGGCTAAATCAAGCACCAAGAGCACGGTATAATAGGATAGATGCTTACCTGACTGAAAATGGTTTTGAGAAATGTGATGGCGAACCCACACTATACATAAAAGAAAATGATGGTAAGATTTTTATTGTTGTTTTATATATAGATGATTTAATCTTTTCTGGCAATGAAGTTTCTCTCATTGTTGATTTTAAAGCAGTAATGAAGAGTGAATTTGAAATGACTAATTTGGGTTTTTTGAGATATTTTCTTGGAATAGAAGTAGAGAAAAATGAAAATAGGACTTTTATTTACCAAGAAAAATTGTTGAATAAGTGTTGAGAAGATTCAACATGCAGAATAGCAAGGCAGCTGTAACTCCAACTGTCATGGGGTTAAAATTGATCAAAGAATATCATAGCAAGAATGTTGATCCAAGTTTGTATAAGAGCATTGTTGGCAGCCGCATGTATTTGACTGCAACTAGGTCGGCTATTATGTACACTGTAAGTTTAATTTCCAGATTCATGGAAACACCAAAATAGACTCATTGGAAAGTAGCCAAGAGGATTCTAAGGTATGTGAATGGCACGAAGGGGTATGGTATTTTATACTCCTCATCTGAAAATTTGAAATTGATTGGTTACACTAACAGTGATTGGGCTGGAAGTGTAGAGGAAAGGAAGAGCACATTTGGATATGTGTTTAATTTGGGATCAAAATCCATTTCATAGGCTTCCAAGAAGCAACCTATAGTTGTTTTATCAACAGCAGAGGCAGAATATGTGGCAGCAACAGCAACAGCATGCCAAGCAGTATGGATGAGAAGAATGCTGACATATTTATGTCATGAACAGGACAAAGGAACAACAATTTATTGTGATAAAAGCTCAGCGATAGCTTTATCAAAGAATTTTGTCTTCCATAAGAGAACAAAACATATTGATGCAAAATTTCATTTTACACGAGAACTGGTTAATAATGGTGAGATTGTTTTGCAGCACTGCAGGACAGAGGAATAGTTTGCTGATATCCTCACAAAACCATTAATGCATAAGAGTTTTAACTATCTCAGGAAATTCCTAGGTATGCAAGAACGCAACAGTTGTGATTAAAGGGGTTCATTGGAATATTAATTCCAACTGCCCGCACATAGCAGCAGGATGGCAAGAATTTATTTGATGGGATCGAAAGACTGCAAACCACAACCAACTTAAGTCTGATGTGAATTTGGGAAATGACAACAATGGCGGTGGCAATCTCCAGCTCAGATCTTCACGCAACCACATATCACTTATCAGCAACACCTAATGGCCTTCAATTCTCTGCCAACCATATTAAATGCACAACCAGCAAGCAACATTCTGGGGGGGCAGCAAGCATGAGCTGCAAGGGGGAAGGCAAACCCCCGAACGAGGTGACATCACCATCCTCTTTACCAATGAGAGCAGTTCCTAGGGGATAAGGAAAATACCTTTGGCAAAGTATTATAACCCCACGAAATATGGAACGTGTGAAGTTTTCTTTATGTTTTGGTTTAATTTTTTATTTTTCCGCATTATGTTTTAAGACTTTAACTTTGAGTTAATTTACTTTTACCGCGATACATTTTGTTTTAAACCTTGGTTATTTATATTTTGACATATATATTATAAATATGACATATTTATAAGATATATATATATATATATATTGTGTGTGTAATGTAATATGCCGAGAGAGCATCATGAGGATTGTGTGATGTGTATTATGCCTGAAGGCAGAAATAGAGAGGAGAGAACTGTGTGAGTAGCAGTGAATAGAAATAGAGAGACAGAGAGAAATTTTTGTTAGCGCTCTGTGTGTGTGAAGCAGCCAAAATATTTCTGTTGTGAATCTAGAACTTAGTTCTGAAGAAATTTTTTATTGTGTAAAAGTTTAACAATTTTATGAAATAGAATTTACATTTCATCTCTCTATGTCCACATTTTTATTTTAATCTCTCTATTGTAGAAGAGGAATTGTCATTTTTTTCTGTGTGTTTGGAATTGTTCAAAAATCCCAACAAAATTAAGAAAATCGTCCCGAGGGAATAGAATAGAATAGATGAAGAGAATCGAAGGGTATAACAAATTGAAAAATGTTCACATATCTGATAGGTCCATTATCTACAGATATGCCACCAGCCCTAGTTGTCTTCAAACATCTTAATTATTTTACAGTTGCATCGCCTCAGCTTAGAGGACCATCTTAGCTTGGTCAGAAACCGAATTGAGCGTTCCTACTGATTAGCTTTGGATAGAACGTTCCACACAAGACAACTCTACCTACCATCACTGTTAATATCGAAAAATGATGACAACAATTGTTTTGTATCTGCACTCACTGCTCAAACTATGGATGAATAAGTGGATTGGTAGAGACAGGCGGACAAATTATTTGTTATGTGGAGCTGGTCATTGTAAGATAATCCAAATGATTCTAAGAATAGAAACAATTCAGCGGGCACAATATAAAGAATAGAAACGCTTCATCTCTGACGATCCTCAGGCCACACCAAACAACAATGAAGATAACCTGCGGTGTGCACAACGGGGTGAAATCACATCTCTCCTTTCGAAATCAATTTACACGCGCTAGCACGAGCAAAAACAAGGCTTTTAATTATTATATTCACTTCCCTTCACCTGCATCGCACCACAATCGTGGATTGCGACTAAGATGAAGCATATATGGGGGCATATTCGCGCCATATTTAATCTAACCTGTCCAAATTTAAAAGAAAAAATATCAACGCATTTGCTTTCCATATAGAAGCGTTCACCTACTGAAAATGATTTGAAAAAATATAACAGAAAGAAGATAAAAGGGAATTAAAAAAGGGAACTAATGGATTCCTTCCTCCCTCAACCCAGCACATATACCTACCCCTTCCAACTCGAGTTATAAGTTCATTCTTAAGGTTCAAGGGATCTTGACCTCGACCTTGACAACTAGTAATAGCTCCAATTCGTTGTCTTTGCTTCATTCTCTAATGCTCATACCTAGTTAGTCTGATTGTATTTTTACCCTAAATTCTACCCTTACGTGTGTACCCTCTACCCTTCTGCCTATGT
Organism: Pinus albicaulis; assembly: GCA_034641835.2. Classification (NCBI taxonomy): domain Eukaryota; kingdom Viridiplantae; phylum Streptophyta; class Pinopsida; order Pinales; family Pinaceae; genus Pinus; species Pinus albicaulis. The sequence goes on from CM076582.1 coordinate 942,676,787, forward strand.
GCTCTTCTCCTCCTCTAGCCTTGTGTTGCACCCTTCCTCCTAACCAGACTGTTCTCTCGGTGGACGTGTTTGTAACTTTGCTACTTTATGCCTTCACCTAACATATATATCTCTGTCTGTCATCCCAAGTTCCAAGTCAATTTCCATCGTGCAAATGACTTCGACCTCGAGTTTGTAGCTCCTATTCAGAGTAACTCGAACTCCTGCAACACGCACATACCACAAATGACTCTCTTGTTGCCTCTTCCAATTTGATATCCATTCTCTTTGGGGAGCCCCTTCAACCCCAATTATATAACTCTCATCCCAATTATAACTCATCCTTAATTACTAGAAACTCTAATAATTTTTTTCTTTTTTTTGTAAGTTGGGCTAAAATATATTATATTATAAAACAAAGTTTTCATAGGCATTGGCATGAGATGGCAAGGGGTGCTTAGTCAATCCTAGCCTTGGTAGTTTTTAGGGCTGCCTCCTAGGAGGAAACCAACCCATTAATAGAATCAAATAGTCATGTTTTACAAAAAATTTCATAACACATATAAAGCAAGATATCTATAGTATGTCCTGAGTTGACAAAAAACATAAATGAACCGAGCTACCACGCAGTTATGGTGCTCTTTCATATTCCTTTGTTGCGGGGTCCTCCTCCTTGATGAGGCATTCATATTCATGCGCAATGTCCTCCTCACTGATGAGGCATCAATATTCACGCGCAATGTCATCCTCCTCAATTGTAAGCTCATGGAGGGGCTTTTGGAGGGGGGGGGGGGGGGGGGTTGCTGCATGCATGATAGGAGCAACATGGTACTCTGCATATAAAACATTGGTCCAGACTCCATCTGAATACATGATTCAAACGTCTGTTATCTCCTCCACTTGCTTGTGAACAAGGAGCGGCTCAGTTTTCCAAGGAGTGGGCAGTGAAGAGTGCACTATGGTAGATTTTTTGGGGCCTCTTCTACCCCTAGGTTTCTCCGCAATTAAGACAATCTCTTCCTGGGTGCAATCAGGAATTTGAGTAGCCTCCATTTCGTGGCTACTTGAAGAGGAACCTTCAATGGATTCCAGACGTTGATCTTGACCGCGGTGATAGTGCCCCGAGAACGCACCTATTTGGCTGCCCCAGATGAACTTTTGACGTTATCACTGAGCCATGGGGTGGTTAACGAGTAGAGGTAGGGATGCCAGGCCAAGAGCAGTGATATGCACAACTAGAGTATGCACAATAGAGGTGCGAAGTAGGTGTGGGGGGGTGCACAACAGTGGGTCGCAAAGCACGGGGGCACGCAGCGGGGGAGCTCACCGCAAATAGCACACAGCTGGGAGAGGCATAGGAGGTGGGGCTTTCAATAGGGAGGTGCATAGCCGAGGGGCTCACAACATGGGGCACGGAACAAGGAAGATCTCAGAGGGAGGGGCACGCTGCAGGAGGGTGCATAAAAGGGGTCTCACAACAGGGGCTGTGCAATAGGGGGCTGCACAATGGAGAGGCACGAGGGAAGCTAGAGCAACAATGTGATGGCGATGGGAATAACAATGATGGCTCTTGAGGCTAGGTGGAGGAACAATGAGATGGCTGAAAGGGGAGCTTCACTTCCTTTTGAAGACTTGTGGCATGAGTGCAGATGTGACGAGTGGTTGTGGCAGGCACGAAGATACGGTGAGGGACAGTCCAAGTGTGACTGCATGTGATACAAAGTATGTCAAGAGGTCAGGTGCAACAAAGCACCATTATAAATGATTTATGAATTGAGTTTTCACATCATGTTAGAGCTTGCATTACATAGCGGTATCAGCGTGAGCATGGGAGGATCTATCCTCACACGATCTAGATGTGTCACCCAAATCCAGAGTAAAAGCCCTAATATTAATATGAAACTTATTATCAATTTTCCCTCCTCTTTGCATAATAATTACACTCTTCATAATTCTTCCCCTCAAGCCTCTATTAATCATTTTTTGTCTTACTCTAAAAACTTTTATATCCCTTCTTATCATCATATATCTTCATGATTATAATTTCTATCACCTCTTATCATCATATATTTTAATGATTAAAATTTCCATCCCATCATGATAATATTAATAGTCAAAATATAGATCAAATCATATTTTACTTTCACTCCTTATTTTCTTTCATGACTTTTCCCAATTCCTAGTCCCCTCCCATAACTTCTTCTCCCTCGTTTGTAGTGAATCTCTCCTCTCTATAAATAAATTCTTCCACCCTTAAGTCCCTTAGATAAAAGGTTTAACTATTCCTAGCCCCTTACCGGATTCTAATAATTCTTTGCTCTCACTCCTTATTTTCTTTCATGACTTTTCACATTTCCTAGTCCCCTCCCATCCATTTTTCTCCCTTGTATATAGTCAATCTCTCCTCTCTATAAATAAATTCTTCCACCCTTAAGTCCTTTAGAGAAAGGGTTTAACTATTCCTTAGCCCCTTACCGGATTCCAATAATTCTTTGCTCTATTTATTTTGTCTCTCAAAACCTGTCCTTCCATATCCCTGAAAAAATTCAACAAAATTTCGAAAAACTTTTAATAATAATCCATACATTTTATCTTCAAAGTTGAAACACTTGAATTATTATGAACATTGTTGATGATTAATCTGAAAGATTGGATCTTCTCTCTTCTTCCTCCTATACCATTCTTACGGAAACCCTAATTAACTCCATAACTCGGAGTGCCGCTCAATCTACAAAATCCTCTTCCCTTATACTGATCGTTTAACAAAACAGTTTGTTTAACTTGACCTTTAGTCTAAATCATTGATTAAAACTTAAATCACCTATTAAAATCCATAACTCACTAAAATTTAAACCTCTCATTAAAATTTATAACACTTCGAATTCACAGCCGATCATCTTCGCAGTTTCAAAGTTTTCTTGGCCATGAAATACCTTTAAACCTTTAAAAATGCAAATAACTTCCTTAAAATTCCGAACCTGCAAGTGACTTATGCAAAATTCTTGTTCTTTTAAGTAAATTTTAGACAACGTCAAGATAAGGTCGGTGTACTAAAGAGTTATGGTGCTTTCGTGCTTGTCGTTCGTTGACGGGAGTTCTCCAGATTTGAAGAGAGCCAGCTTCCTCAATATCGAATCAGGCACTACAAACTTATCTATCTCAACTACATCTAACTTAAGACAATGACCAAGGATCGTAACACTGTCGGACCATATAGATGTAGTGCTTTTAAAAGGTTGAGTTGTATATATGAACGAGAATAATGGGAGAGGTTATTTTAACAATTACATGTAAATACTGCAACCTCTCTCAAAGTGAAAACTTGCAACCTTAAGCACAAATTTAATGGGAGAGGTTATTTTAACAATTACATCTAAATACTATAACCTATCTCAAAGTGAAAACTTGCAACCCTAAGCACAAATTGCTTAGTTTAATCAGAGAACATCTAGCTTCTACAATGTGTATGCTTTCTATGTTTACAAGTATCTGTTGAGTGCTATATATAAATCTGGCTACACTATCTGTGCGCTAAAATTATAAAAACTGGAAGGAGGTAGACAGTTTACCAAATGGCAAATAAGATGGTATGCATGGATTTGACGAGAACAAGATCAATGGAATAAAATCAGTGTTTAATCTATACGCCTTCAACGATCTGCAGCGAAAATCTTTACAACTTCTAAACCTTTACATGCTATAAATTTCTTACAATCGGATAGATGTAAAATGTATGTGCTGAATCCATAACACAATGTACACAATATGTATACAAAGCATCCATGAACTGCGTACGTTTAAATTGTCAGATTTATTGTACATTGAAATTGAAATGAAAGATTTTAGAAGAATATTATTAGATAATAGATTTTTGTGATTTATAATGTTAATTAGTGGTTTTTTTGGATTAATTACATCATAAATATTTGATTAAATTGTTGTTTATTTTGAGAAAAATAGTGACAAAATCTATCAATCTTATAAAAGAATTAGGAGCTATGAGTTAGCTATTAAAAATATGCCCTTAATTAAAGTCAATTTTAATTACAAACTAGATATTCAACCTAACTATAATATATATATATATATATATATATATATATATATATATATATTAAAAATTAAACTATATTATAAGAATATCATGATATTATAAGATTAGATTAAAATAATTTAATGTTAATACAATAATATATATTAGAGTAGGTTAAATATTTTTTTAATAAAAGATATATATTATGGGTATAAAAATCAAAGGAGTTAGAATATTAATATGTTATCATTGAATTTTGAATTTAGATAGATCTTTAATGTACAATAATAATAAAATAATATTCGAAAAAAAATTATATAAAAAAAAAATAATGAAATAGGAAACAAAGGAAATTAGGAAGAAACCATTGGAATTCAGCTTTTACTCGATTTCCAACCATCTTCCCTATTGAGGTTAATTGCATACTTTTGGATCTCTATGGCCTCTCTATGTTTCCTATGGTGGAAATGATCAACCCTTGCAATGACTTTAGAATGCTCAATGGAGACATGGTGTCTAGATTTATCCTCATGTTCAGCAAGAGCTGAGAATCGTGAACAACTGTGCCTAATCTCTGTTGCATGTTCTTAGATTATCTAGTTAATGCAACAACCAATTTATCCAATGTAGGAAAACCCACACGAACAAGGAATCGAGTAGACCGTTTTGATTTTTTTTGGGTCTACATAGTCCTTTGCGGATCTAAGAGAATTTCTAATGATATGAAGGGGCATGAACGAAGCATAAGAATTATTATTTTTAAGAATATGAGAAATCATGTCAGTGGTTCCATGGATGAATTGAAGCTAAAATTTCAAAATATGATCATTGCGAGCAGTCTTGACCCTGGACTCTTTACAAGCTCTTTAAAAGCCTTTATGCCTTGAGATATGCTATAACCATTATTTTTGAAAATATTAAGAAGATGAGATTTCTCTTGCTCAAATTCATTCTCATATGAAATTATTAGAGAACGAGTAATTAGTGTGCTAAGAAGCCCAAATGTTTACTCCAGAAAATGATGATAATCAATATGAAAATATTGCTCTGTAGAATAATATGCTTCCTAAGTTAAACTAATAAATAGATAAATACATAGAACATATAAATCATGATCCGACGTTAATTTTTAATACATATATATTTGTTGGAATATGTAATTGCTACTTGTGTGCAATTGTGACTCTCTATGTAAGGATTTTGGTCGTATATCATAGAAGTGAGCTAAAAATATATATTCCTAGTTTGGTGTGTGGTTGAGATATCCTCTCAACCACCTTATTGTGCGTCCAAGATAATTTCCCTATATTAAAACTATACTTCATGTATATATATGTAATCCTTTTGATTAATATAGTATTGTGTGCATACTAAAATTTTATCTATATTATACATATTATATACAAAATCCAATCAAAACATCTCACCACCTAACTACTTATTATAGAATAGATCAATAAAGTCATTTTAAAGGTAGAGAACAAAAATTAATTTGTAATATTTTGGCTACATTAAAAAATTAATAATATAAAAATTAATATATTAAGTAAGATATTAATTTATTGGTATATTATTTAGGATATTGATGTTTTCGTAACATATTAATATTTAATATATTATTAATATTTAATTACAACATTCAAATATTTATATAATATTATTATTATAATATTGATAATATTATTACAATACTTAACTTATATTAATAATAGTTTAATATAATATTAATAATATATTAATCTATATAGTGTTAATATATTAGTTATAAATTAATACATGTAAATTATTGTTGACTATATATTTAATATGGGTGTGGGTATTATAGTAAAAAACAATTAACATGATTCTTATGGTGAGCTATAGTTATCAGGAGAATTATGGTATATTTATGTACAACTTATAGTGAATTATAGTCAATTATATTGAATCATATTGGTTGGTCATGATTGACCATAGTGGCCGATAGTGGATGGCCTAACTTAAACCTTTCCAATCCATGGTTAACTATTAGCGAACACCATTACAATAGTAATGATTGTCAAATCATGCTAAGTCATAATAAACCATTATGAAAAAATATTCAATCATAGTCAAACTATGGTCATTTATAGTTGAACATAATAAAACCATGGTTACACAATGGTTAAGCACAGTCAAACCATGTTTAACCATAGTTAATCATGGTTAACGATATGCAAAAAATGGTCAACCATAATCACACTATGATCAAGCATAGTCATATTATGGTGTACTATAGTCCCCATTGTTAATCATAGTTAATCTAGATATAAATTATTATTAAGTTTTAATAAATTTTTATTAATAAAATATTATATTTAATAAGGCTTTATATTTCATAATATTCAACATTTATTTAATATTTAAATTTAATAATAATAATAATAATAATTATTATTATTATTATTATTATTATTATTTTAATAAGATTTAATATTTATATTAATAAAATTGATGATTTATTTAATATTAAATTGACATTAGAATATGATACAGAAAATTGACACCTCATGTGTTAAAAATTTATGAGGCATCTTTAGGAACAAAACTCTTGACGGTATGAAAAAAAAAAATCTACATTGCAATGTGAAAAAAAAATATCCACATCACATTATGATGAGTTGAAAATAACATCAGAATGTCACGAATAATAAAATGATGTTGAACGATGACAAACAAATAACAAGGCTACAACGTAATGACATGGTAAAACAACGTAATGACATAGTAAAACATAGACAACTTTTTAGTCAATTTTTATAGTACATGTTTCAATTATGAACCATGGTCGAACTAAATCACTTTTATGTTTATTATAGTTGACATTTTTCATCTATAGTGATCTTTAACCATTTTAGTCGATTATATTGAATTATAGTTATCCATAGCAGACTATAGTCAATCACAATCGAGAATGATTGAAGATAGTCAAACCATGATCTATCATAATCAACTCCCGACCAATTACATTCAAAGCATAATAAATCATGAACAGCCATATTCACTCATTGTTATTTCCAAGAAATTGTTAAATTTCAATAACATTTTAATTAAAGTATGTATTTGATAATTATTTTTAATGAGATTAACATACAATAATATTTAATATATCTTTAATATTTTATCTAACATAATATTCTTTATAATAATAATATTAATATTAAGGATTTTGAATAAGGTTTAATATCTATATTGAATACGGTTTAGGGTTTCTTTAATATTTAAATTTAGCTTTATAGTGTGACGAACAAAATTTTCATCCTTAGTCAATATTTGTAGGCCATATTCAACTGTAATAAGCAATAATAAGCAATAATTGATGAATATCGACCATAGTTGGCCTTACTGATTCATAGTCAATTTTTATTTATTTATAATAATTATAATAATAATTATGTTGTCAATAATATTAGAAGTAGTATCATTGTTGTTATTATTAAGGTAGATTATATTATTAATAATATTAATATTAAATTTTAGGAATAAATTTTAATATTTATATTTTGTGATAAAAAATCTTTTGGTAAAAATCACATCTCAATAAATTTGGTCGACGCGTTTCGAACCAGCCAGTGTGGTTCATCAAGTCCTGATGATGAACCACACTGGCTGGTTCGAAACGCGTCGACCAAATTTATTTGGATGTGATTTTTACCAAAATATTTTTTATCACAATTTATGGATCACAGAAGCAATATTTCTAAAATTGCAACCCTGCTCAGTAGGGCCTTGGCGCTTAAAGTTCATCAATTTGAAAGAGCACGTTTGCGGGTATCTATTATTTATATTTAATCAAGTTTAATTTTTATTTAATATTTTAGTTTTTTTGATGTTTAATTTTGAATATAATTTTTATATTTTTTCTCAATCGTGTAATCACATTCAAATATAGTTAAACAATTTCAGCTATTGTTAGCCATGGTAAATCATGATTAACATTGTTATTCATATTCATTTATACTGAAAAAATTCACAACCATCATCAATAATGCAAATATCAATGTCACAATGTATGAAGTAAATAACAATGTCATAATTCAATGAACAAAAATTAACATCGTAATGTGATAAACAAAAATTTATGTCTCATATGATGAATGAATTTTTTTTTATCATAATGTGAAAACAAATAATCAAAATTGTAAAGTTAGAAATAACAAATCAACATTGTAATGTGATAATTGGAAGTCAAAGCATTGTTTATTATGGTTGACTAAGTTTTACCATACTTAGGCATACTCATCCATTTCAATCTTAATCAACCATAGTCCACATTAAGAAATGAGAGTTAACCATTTTTAACCTTATTTTACTATGAGCAAGCATGGTCATTTTTGATAAACCATAATCAACATCTAGTCAACCATAGTCAAGCATTATCAACCTCAGTCAACCATGAGAAACCATGGTAATCTTCGATTATATACACTGACCATAGTTTACTATGGTTAACAATAGTCAACTGTTGTCAATCATAGCCAATGTGATTAACCATAGCTAGCTATGATCTATATGGTTTACTATGGTTGAAAATAGTCAACTATGATAGGTTGTAGATAACCATGGTTAGCATGCGGAACTAACATCAATCATAGTTGACTTTGTTTTCTATGGTTGACCAACCATGGTTAGCCCTAGTCAACCATCAACTTTGGTTAGCTATGGTCAACCATAGTCAATGATGATCGACCATGACCAATCATAGTTGTCTTTGGTTGAACATAGTCAACATTAGAATACCATGAGAAACCCATTTTGAACATGATAAACCATGTTCAACCATGGTTAGAGTGGTCAAACATTCTCAACCAAGGTCACTATGGACGAAAATGATCAATCATGTCCATGCATTATAAACACGGATGAGCATAATTTATGATAAAAACTATTGTCAACCATTGTCAAATTGGTCAAACCGTGTTCACCTACTGTCAACATCGATGACCATGGTTAACATACCCAATCATAGTCAACCATGATCAAACATCAACAATCATGGTCAACTATAGTCAATCATAATCTGTGATAGTCATCTATACTTATTTGTGGACTACCACGGTCATCCATAGTCAATACTCTATTGACCATCATAAGCCCTCCTCAACCAAGATGTGAAAATATTTAGCTATAGTCAAGCATAGGCTACTAATTCTTTCCATACATATTGATCATCAATTGACACAACCACATTAATAAATATAATTGATATATAGTAATCAAAAAATACTTTCCACCTTTTATATATCAATCAACATATAAAAATTGATGAACTTATATCCACCAAAAAAAATAGTTTGTTAATCCTAACAGTTACATAAACTTCAATTTATGCAAGGGCTCATATAAATCATATAATATCAGTCACTCATTCTCTTCTTGATTAGGTATAAGTGACTCGGGGCAAGCCGCTTGTTCTCTTGTTAATAGGTATCAGATATCATTCACTTGGAGACATGTTCACGAGTTATATTAAGTATCCTTCACACGTGGCCATACTTAATAGGTATATTTTGTTGGAAAGGCAAAGGATTCAATCACATAAATAACGCAGAGATTTCACACAAGAACAATGAGCTGCGGCTCTTCAATTAATCTAAAACTCTGAATCATAAAACTCTCTTACTCTCTCACTCTTTTAAAACAATGAACCCATGAAGGGTATTTAATCTAATTGACATGCACACATTGTCACTCATAATTGAACTTGATCAACTTGCTTAACTTGCTGTCTAACTCAATCACCAAATCTAACTGTAACTCAACTCAACTCATCCACCTAACTATCTGTCTAACTTCTGCATGAGGAAGTAATTATATATTTTAACAACCCCCCTTAGTTACGACCACTAAACTAAAACATAACTCATGACAACTCAAACATGCCTACTGGTCTATGTCTCAGCTAGGCTTACAACACCCAAGTTTCTTTTGTGAAACTCAAACAAATCTACTGCTAATGGCTTTGTTAAGATATCAGTCAATTGATCACTCGTTCTACAAGGCTTCAAGTGAACTTCTCCATTGCTCACAAGTTCTCGAATAAAATGATATCTAGTATCAATATGCTTGCTCTTTTGATGAAATACACTATTCTTGGATAGTGCAATTTCTAATGTGTTGTCACAGTATATCGATGTTGATCCTTGCTGTTTCTGCTTGAGTCCATCCAATACTCTTCTTAACCATACTGCTTGACATACTGCTGAAGAACACTGTTACCGATGAAATAGGTAACCTGACCTCAAAACAGGAACTGTAGCCCAAAAAGACTCAAAAAACATGAAAAAACACCCCAAAAACAAAAAAAGTGTATTCCAGAACGCACTTGGTTTTTTTTTAAGGTCAAATTTCAACATTTAATAAAACTATGCTAAAAAAAAATTGTTTCTTGAAAAAAGGATGGAAAAAACACCCTCAAAGCAAAACCAGTTGATGCTGGAATAACAAAAAAAAAAATTGTGTCATATTTTTAACATTTTTAAAAATAGAAATAACACTTTTTAATTTTAAAAATTCAAACATTAAAAAAAACCTAAAATTTAAGAAAAAATATTAAAAAAAAATTAAAGATCAAAATTTCAAAATATATAAAAATTAAAATAAAATAAAATAAAAACAAAATAAAAGTATTAAAAAAAAAAAAAACTAAAAAAAAGGAAATTATAAAAAATAATATATATATATATATATATATGAACTTAAATTCAAAATATATATATATATATATATATATATATATATTATAGATTTTATTACATTTAAAAAAAAATGCTAATATTAAAATAACAAATTAATTAAAAAAAATATTAAATTTTAATAAATAAATGAATAAACAAATAAATTTTGAAATAAAAAATCAATTTTAAATATAAAGAAAAGAAAAAAAACATTGTTAAAATAAAAAGTTAAAAAACTTTAAAAATCAATTAAAATTGAAAAATTGAAAAATAAAATAAAATAAAAATATATTAAATAAAAAATAAAATAAAAAACAAATTAATTTGAAAATATTAAGTTGAATTATATATATATATATATATATATATATATATATATATATATAATTTTAATTGAAATAAAGAAAATATAAAAATTTTATGTAATTGAAAAAATAATAATAAAAAAATACAAAATTTAGTAAATTTTAAAAAATTAAATGAAAAAACTAAACATAAAATTTATTAAAAAAAAAAAAAAAAAAAAAAATCAATTAAATAAAAAAAATTACAAAATTTAATAAAAACTATTAACAAAATTTAGAGAAAAAAATTAAAAACAAAAAAAATGAATTAAAAAAAAAAAATTTAAAAAACAAAAAAAAATTAAAACAAATTAAATTTCAAATATAAAAATTAAATTAAAAATAATAATAATTTTAATTTTCTGAATTTAAAAAAAAAAGAAATTAAAAAAAAATCAAATTTAAAAAAAATATATATATATATATATATATATATATAAAGATATATATATATATTAAAAAAAAAAAAAAAAAAAAAAATTTGATCGTGGTGGTGCCGCCAATCGGCCTCCCGCCCAGGTGGCAGTGGAGGCCGGCTAGTAGGCGGGAGGCCGATTCTGGGAATCGCCCTCCCATGGCGGGAGGCTGATTTTGGGAATCGCCCTGAGGCCAATTCCGAGAATTGCCCTCCTGCGGTGGGAGGGCGATTCCTGGAATCGTGCTCCCGCAGCGGGAGGTCGATTTTGCGAATCGCCCTGAGGCCGACTCCGGCAATCGCCCTCCTGTCGCGGGAGGGCGATTCTCGAAATTGGCCTCCCGTGGCAGGAGGGTGATTCCCAGAATCTGCCTCCCACCGCGGGAGGGCAATTCCTGGAATCGACCTTAGGGCGATTCTCGGAATCGGCCTCCCCGTCGTGGGAGGGCAATCCCCGGAATCGGCCTCCCCGCCGCGGGAGGACGATTTCCGGAATCGACCTCCCGCCGCAGGCGATTCCCAGAATCAGTCTCTCGTCGCGGGAGGGCGATTTCCGGAATCGCCCTCCCCGCCGCGGGAGGGCGATTCCCGGAATTAACCTCCCGCCGCGGGAGGGCGATTCCCGGATCGGCCTCCCGCTGCAGGAGGCCGATTCTCGGAATCACCCGTCCACCCAGCGGCCGGCCTTCGCTGCCACATGGGCGGGAGGCCGATTGGCAGCGCCACCACGATCAAAAAATTCTTTTTATTTTTTTATTTTTTTTAATTTTTAATTTTTTTTTTTTTTAAATTTGATTTTTTTTTAATAAATTCAAAAAATTTAAAATTATTTTTTTTTAATTCAAATTTTTCATTTTAAATTTAATTTGTTTTCATTTTTTTTGTTTTTTTTTTTTAAATTTTGTTTTTAAATTTAATATTTTAGATTAAGTATTTTTTAAAATTTAAAATTTATTTATTAAATTTATTAAATTTTAATTTAATTTAATTTATTTTTAATCCTTTAGTTTATTTAGTGTCTCATTTTAAGAATTTATAAATTGTTTCAGTTAAAAAAAAAACAATAAATTTATGGATATTTGTTTTTTAATTATTTGCACATGGTTTTTTTTCAATTTTAAATTTTGTATTTTTTTTTCTGATTATTATTATTTTTTTAATTTAAATTTTTAAATTTAATTTTTTCTTTTTTATATTTTAATTTTTTTATCTAAATTTTAATTTTGTAATTTAAATTATTTTTAAATTTTCTATTTAATTTTTTTTTTAATTATATGGTTTTTTTTAATAACTTAGAAAAAATTGTTTTTGATGTTTTTTTTTAAATTTTTTTGGTTAATTTTTGTTTTTTTTCTTTAAATTATGTGTTTTTTTTTCAAATTTTGTCATTTCTTTTGGTATAATTTTCGAATATTTTTGTTTTTTTTTTTTGTTTTTTTTAATTTATTTTTCTTTAAATTTTTTATTTTTACGAGTTAATTTTGTTTTTTTTTTACATTTTTATTGGTTTTTTTTTATTGTTTATATATATATATATATTTTATCTAAGTTTTGTGTTTTATTTCCAACATGAAATCACCACTCTAAAAAAAAAGGGTTGATGCTGCATCAATACATTTCAAAATTAGCATGAAAATCACCGCTCTAAAAAAAAAAAAGTTGATGCTGCATCAATACGTTTCAAAATTAGCATGAAAATCACTAACATTTTAAAACAAATATTCATACTTCATAAATAAAAATATTAGAGTGTCAAAAATGTGCTAAAAAAAAAAAAAGTTGATTCTGCATCACCACTTTTCAAAATCGGGTGTTTTTTATGCTACGAAAAAAAAGTAGGTAACAGTGTGGTTACCTATTTCATCGGTAACATTGTTGAAGTTGCTGCTACATATTCTGCTTCTGCTGATGATAGTGTAACAATAGGGTGTTTCTTAGATGCCCATGCTATCACTCCTGAACTGAGATCGGAAACATAACCGGATGTGCTCTTCCGATCATCCAAACTTCCTCCAAAATCACTATCTGTATATCCAATCAATTCTTTCTTTTCTGTACTTGCATACATTATGCTATAATCTCTGGTTCCTACTATATATCTCAGAATTATTTTTCCAACACTCCAATGTGTGTCTTTTGGAGTCTCCATGAATCTAGAAATCAGACTCACTCCCTGCATAATATCTGGTCTTGTAGATGTGAGATACATGAGCCTGCCAACCAATCTTTTGAATAGAGTTGGATTGAAATCTGCCCCTTCATCATCCTTACTTAAATTTGTACCCGTTGCAACTGGTATAGGTACAGGTTTGGAATTATCCATCCTGAATCTTTTCAGCAAATCTGTTGCATACTTATTTTGAAAAATAAAATTCCTTTTTCAGATTGCTCAACTTCAATGCCAAGAAAATATTTCATGAGACCTAGATCTGTCATCTCAAATTCTTTCATCATGGCTGCTTTAAATTCATCTATTTCAAGATCACCTGTAAATATCATATCATCAACATATAAGCAAACTATCAAAATCTGCCCATTCTCATTTACCTTTATGTATAAGGTAGGCTCAATGCTGCTTCTGCAAAATCCATTCTTGATCATATAACTGTCGATTCTGCTATACCATGTTGTAGGTGCTTGCTTCAGTCCATAGAGCGCTTTCTTCAATCTGTAAAATTTATCTTCTTTTCCTTCAACTTCATAACCTGGAGGCTGCTGCACATAAATTTCTTCTTCTGAAATTCCATTCAAGAAGGCTGATTTGACATCCATATAATATACTTTCCACTTATTCTGAGCTGCTGTCGCTAGAACTACTCTTACAGTATCTAATCTGGCGACCAGAGAAAATTTTTCCCCAAAGTCTATTCCCGGTTGCTGCGAGAATCCTTTTGCTACAAGTCTTTCTTTAAATCTGTCAATCTCACCTTTCTCATTCACTTTGTTCTTGTATACCCACTTCACACCAATGAGATTTTAATCATTTGGTAAATCAACCAAATCCCATGTATCATTCTTTTCAATTGAATTCATCTCTTCATCCATGGCTTGCACCCAATTTTCATCTCTGATTGCTTCTTCAAACGAAGAAGGTTGGAATGCCAACAATGCAAAATTTGAACTGACATCCAAATCATCATAAATATCCTTCAAACTTCTCATCTTTTTCTTACCTGATTCGCTACTTGGAGAATTCTGATCTGTGGATCTGCTTGAAGATCCATGCTGCTCTGAAAATCTGGGAGTCCTTGCTGGTGTGACTCTGTTTGGTGTCTTCTCTTTTAGTTCTTGCTACTCCTCTTCTTCTACAATATCATCCTCCATCAATGGTGTTTGAGCATCGGTCAGTGTGTCTACAATCCCATTCCATGACTCTTGTTCTTTGAACACAACATCTTTGCTAATGATTGTCTTCTTTGTGACAGGGTTATACAATTTGTAAGCTTTTGACTACTCACTATAACCAGTAAATATACATTTTTCTCTTTGATCATATAATTTGCCTCTTATTTGCTTAGGCACATGTGCATAGGCTACACATCCAAAAACTCTGAAATGAGATACACTGCAAGACATACCTGACCATGCTTCTTCTGGAACTCTGTTCATCACGCTCTTTGTAGGAGATCTATTTATCACATAAACAACACATGCAACTGCTTCTACCCAATATTCGTTAGACAGGTGTCTCACTTTCAACATGCTTCTTGTCATGTTCATGATTTTTCGGTTCTTCCTATCTGCTACACCATTCTGCTGTGGTGTGTATCTAGTCGTAAACTATCTTCTGATTCCATGTTTTTTGTAGTACTCATGGAATGCCTTAGAATCATATTCGCCACCACGATCAGATCTTAATACCTTGATCTGTCGATCACTTTGGGTCTTTACCAAAGCTTTGAACTCTTTGAACTTTGCAAAAGTTTCATACTTTTGCTTCAAAAAGTAAACCCAAGTCTTCCTACTATAATCATCAATAAAGGTGAGGAAGTAACAACTTCCACCAATCGACTGTGTCTTCATAGGTCCACACAAGTTGGTATGCACCAATTCAAGTGGTTTCTTTGCTCTATAAGAAACTCCTTTTGGAAAAATTTCACGGTGTTGCTTTCCCAAGATGCAACACTCATAAGTGCTAGCAGTTTCTTTGATGGGAGGTAAACCTCTAACCATCTTTTTCTGCTGCAACAATCTTAAACCGAAAAAATGCAAGTGTCCAAACCGAAAGTGCCATAACCAGTATGCATCAGAACATGCAGTGGTGAAAGAACTAACCTGATCATTGTAGTTCATAATGAGAGGAAAGAGTCTGTTCCTCATCATCTGTACCTTTGCAATCAACTGCTTGTTTGGGGATTTGTCGTAAATAACACACTGTTGCCCTTGAAAGATAACTTTTTATCCTTTCTACATCAGTTTACCAACACTAATAAAATTGTGTTTGAGTCAAGGGACATAGTATACCTCTGATATGGTCTTTGGCTCCCCCTGCTTGGTCACAATGTTGACCACTCCTTTGCCATGTACAACCACGGTCTTGTCAGTCCCCAACTTTACCTCTGTCTGCATTGAGACATCCAAATTAGCAACCAAATCCTTGTTGCATGTCATGTGGTTACTGTAACCACTGTCTAATAGCCAGACCTTATCAGACGGTGCATGCATGGTGTTGCATGTTAGAAACATAGAGTCAGTATTTTCTGTACTAACATTAGCTCTCTGATTGCCTTGATCTGCAATCTTCTTCCTACAATCACGAGCATAATGACCAAATATATTGCATTAATAGCACTTTACCTTTGATTTGTCAGACCTTTGATTGTTATGAAAGCTTCTGCTGCTCCTACTTCCACTTTGATGCTCATGATCATCTCGGCCATCTCTGTGACCGCCATAGTTGCTGCCTCGTCCTCTCCCTCTCGATCGACCTCTGCCTCGACCTCTGGAAATACAGACTTGACTTTGGAAGGCAGTTTCTAATGTGGAATCCTTATTTTTGTCTATCCTTTCTTCATGTGATAGAAGGGATCCGATTAACTCATCAATTTTCAGTTTTTCCAAGTCCTTTGCTTCTTCTATGGCTGCTACCACAACATCAAATTTGGTAGACAGGGATCGAAGAACCTTCTCGATCACTGTTCGATCTTTAATATCTTTGCCATAGATTTTTAACTGATTGACGACAGACATGACCCTATTCATGAAGGAATCAATGTCCTCTGTCTCCTTCATCTGCAGAATTTCAAATCTCTCCTAGTATTCTTCAATTTAACAATATTAACTTTTGCCATACCTTGATAGCTTGTCGCCAAGGTGTCCCATGCCTCCTTTGTTGACGAGGTTATCATGATCTTCTGGAACATGGCTCAATCTACTCCCTACTAGATCAGAAGCAACGCTTGCACATTCTTCCACTTATCTTTCTTCCATTGTTCCCTCTCTGCATTACTGAGGGCTCATTCTTCTGCCTCATCTTGAGGTTCTGCAAACCCATACTTGACATGATCCCAGACATCATGCGCTTTTAGCATAGTCTCCATCTTAATGGCCCACACATCATAATCCTTCCCATTGAAAGAAAGAAGCTGTGGCTCGAAGCTGCTTGTAGCCATTTTTCTTCAAAAAAAAAGTTCACTGTTGAAACCCTAAAAAATTATTCTTTTATTTTAGCTCAACCAATAAAATTTTATAATAAAACCCTAGATTTTATTATTTTTGTTTTATTATTATATAAAAAATTTTTTTAAAAAAAATCTTTATATAAAAAATCCTTTCTTAAAAAAAAAACTTATTATAAAACATCTACCAATTAAATCCTCTTTATAACATGCATATGAAACGCCCCTTTTAAAAAAAAACTCCTTTCCAGACCAAAAAGCCCTCATATGCCTCCTCACGTGCTTTATTTAAAAAACTTTTTTTTTTATAAAGAATGCTTTATATAAAAAAATTTCCATATGACTTTTACGAATATTACGTATTGAAAAATCCTTGCTTGGTTGACTTTCAAGTCGTTAACGCCGCCGAGCTTGAATATGCTAGCGTGCTAACGCCCCTCCGACACCCTTGTGCTGCGTTAGTGCCTTAACGCACTGAAAAGTGAAGACACCCGCGTGTTTGAAAATCCACGCGGTTCTCTATAGTGAGAACCCGCGATTATATATTTTAACATATTTATGGAAGTTTTTACCTCTCCAAGACTCTCTAGCATGATTGAATGTGTATTTAGTTTTTAATATTAAACTACATCAAAGAGTGTCGTGTTTGAAATTATAGTATTTAACATAAACATTTTGTGAACAAATTAATTCATTTTTAAAAAATGATATTTTTATTAAAATAAATATTTTAGTTTTTTTAATATTTAAAATAATAATTAAAATATAATATTAATTTTTTTTAAAATTAAATACATTATTGTATCTCAACTAATATACTTAATAAATTATGATGCATATCACTTTGAACGACTTAGTTTAGGAACATGTGTAATTATGTTAAAAGACAATGAAGAAAAATTGCATATATAAATTTATTTTGTAATTGTTATTGAAATTAATTATATATATATTATGAATAAATACGATATATATAACATTTTTTATATTTAAATTTTTATAAATTTTTTTCTTTTAAATTGTTGTATTTTATATTTATAGTTTACAAGAAAAATATCATTGCATTAAAGGATTCTCGTTATATTTTTGGATTGAAAGCTGACGGTGAACCAAGAGTTTTTATTTTTTCCCCTTTCTCGTATGGACATCAATCTATCTTACAAAACTATCTCTCATAACTAAAACTAAAGACGAATACTCATTTTCTTGAAAACAATTTGTGACCACCAAATGAGTATCGATTTGGATATCTTTTTGGCCATCGAACTAGTCTCATTCATGATTATGCTTTCACCTGCAAACTGTAGCTGTTCTTGAAAATGAAGAACTCTCATTTTCCTTTGGAAAAATATTTTCTCCCACCGAGGACTATAGTGGTACCATTGGTGTTTTCCCTATATCTCGAGATGTTGTAATGTTCATTGTCCTCTTCTACTACTAGAATCTAATGTTCTTTTGATGTGTAGAATTCTTGGCACATGTTTTTTCCGTTGGATCCCACTAGCCACAGTTGCTTCTCTTCACCTCTTGTGATTCAAAAGTCCCTTTTGGAAAGGGACACACATGTTGAGCTGTCTAGGTCGTTGGTCGGGTTTTACATTTGAACACAATGTTTTCATAGTCCAGAGGTTGGGAACAATCCTTGTCTCCCCACATGAGGATAATTCATTTGGAAAACCTTTCTTGAGCTCCACGTCCACACATACGTAGATCACGCTTATGAATCTCTTTGACAATCGTTCATTGGAGATGCAAGTTTGGGAAACTAACCCAAATGGGTACATGGAAGGAATTCATAGTAAGCATATTAAACTCATGAAACCATAGTTGGATTGATAGACTTGCTCTTCAGATCTTCAAGGTCTTTAAATAACACCACAAAAAACCCTTTCAAACAATATAGTAAATCAATATTCTAGGTCTATTTTTGATGAGCCCAATCTCATAGATTTGAAGACGAGGGCCAAAATCCATTGAAATGACATATAATCGTCCAAATTTTAAAATATTTTGTCTTTTTCTTATTGATGATTTCATTGCATTCTAGCATAGGAGTGTCCATCAAATACTTTACAAAAAAGTTCTAACCCAAGAGCTCTTTGTGCTACTTAGAATTGATATCCAGCTTGAGGGCATCCTTAGAATACATGGGCATTGAAATAGAGGAATTCCCAACGCCAATGGCATCTCCTTTTAAAATTGCAACTATCAAGATAGAGAAATCCTTATTTATCCATAATCTTGACTTTTGGCCATCACCAAGTGCCTCCCCTTGTGTAAGAACCTTATTTCTCTCGCGATGGTCACATCTATCTTTTATATGCCATTTTACTACATCTTATTCACTGACTTATTGACCATAATGCATAGATATTTTACTCACAACGAATTGACAAATATTGGAAATTTTCGAAGATTACCAAATCCCATGAGGCAATTAGTCTCCATGGAGCAAATAGGTCGATCCCTCAAAACCTCAAATTCTAAAGAATTACGTCAAACAGTTTTCGTGCTTTAACATATCCCTGGTATAATTCTCTAGACATTATATCAAGCACTTTGCCAACATCCTCTGCCACAGTGTTTAATAGACCGCACTTACTCTAAGGGCACCCAAACTAGAAAGTTAGCACCTTTTGACACGTAGACATCCCCTTCATCTGAGCACGCTACATCAATCCTCATTGAAAAATATGGCACCTGCCACCGAACATTGTGTTCTTTCGAAATGGCCAAGATTATCTGTCTGTCATAAATGGACAAAAGTTTTAACTGAAAGATTGGTACATAGGAAGATTACCATGCATGCGCTTCAGAGACATATTGTGTGTGGGCTTGAACACATTCTCGGTTAAATATGAACCCACAATCAATAAGTGAAAGTTTGTTTGCAGAGAAAATCCGGAAATGTTTATAGAGCTTAGGCTTTTTGAGGTTCTCTCCATAGTCTTCATAGTAGAACCACACAATTTTACTAGAGATACATGTTTATTTTTAATGCCATGGTATCGTCAATCACACTCTTGTATGAGAATATGCATATTTATGTAAGGAAATTATACAAGTAGTATATAAATATACGACATTATTCACGCATGTCGGATTTAAGTTTCCAATTTGAAGTCTTAATGTTAAAATTCATTGTAAGTGCTAAAGAATGTCTTCGTGGAAGACAGAGATCAAAATTATTTTTACAGAAATTCAATCTACAAAAAGGAATCGCAAATGCATATTTTCCACTATCAAATTCGTGTATAAGAAGGACAAGACTGGCCGAATTAAAGGTTTGACCAAATTTTTTAGAAATTGAAAAAGAATTTAAAATTATAATGGAGATATTATGATATTGTAAAAAATATGTCATATTGAGTGAAATTTATATAGGTGAAGAACTTAGAGTTCGATATAACAAATTAAAATCATAGTAAATATGACATAAACATGTTTTAATAAAAAAAAGTTAATCCAAGGTATATAAAATCATTACTGTATACGACTTTTTTTTTTAAATAAAATTTTTAATTATCTTTACTTCATAGCATATTAGTTTTACATTAATAAACATAAACATATTTGGAATAGAAATTTCTAACATAGTGTAACAAAAATCAATAAATGTGACGTTTGATTTCATAACTCTTACATAAAAGAAAGTCTTCATTTTATTACATTATGCTACAAATCATAAGCTCAATGGCACTACCGTCTTATATGTGACGAATTATTAGTCATATACACAAATTAATACATCAACTGTATTAACTGTTGAAGTCGTTCTCTATACATTTTTTATCCTTATTGTTTTTGAAAATATGCTTGTATCTTTAAAATTTTGTTTCAAAATCCACTACTCACACGGGGTTTGATAATATGATTTCTGATCCTGATTTAAACATACTTTGATACATTATGGATTTCTCATGCAGAGAATTTTTCCACTTAGATGAAGCATATCAATAAGTTCACTTAGCTCGGCTTTACAAGGTGTTATAATATGTACGTGTTTAAGATTTGATCTCTAGTTTGTATAATTTAACTTATTGTAAGTTTATTTTATGCATTTGTAGAATCCCATAGTTTAATTTCATATTTCAAACCAATATGTTTACTAGTTTAACTCGCTTTCCTACAAATCCTTATTTTCTCAATTTATGGTTATTTAAGAGTGGACAAGTTTAATTGTGAGAATGAGGATTTATAGTTTTTGACAAAAATGGGAAGTCAATATCACTAGGAAATATACACGAGTTTTTTAGTGTTTTATATATTATTGTTAACTTGTTTATTTTAATTTATAACTTAAATTAATATAAATTTAATGCTTTCTTTTTTTCCCTATAAATTCTACGGTTTCTTTTACATAACAATCTTTTCTTAAATTCATGAGAAGGGGCCCTTACCCCTTCTTAGTTAGATTATTTTTGGATTTGATAGTGTGTACAAATCTACTATCAATCTCCTCATCTTTGACATCCCTTCATAAATTATATAGCTGAAGTGGGGTTTCTTGTTTTGTAGTGAACCCTCCATAAGGTGGAGCATAGGAGGCTAGAAATTCAAGGAAATCCATACCAAAAGTAGGGAAAGGTCTAAAATATGATTTTAAATCTAGTAAGATTGAAGAATATATCCAATAAATGCAAGATCACATGTTGAATTAAAAATTTATTAGATTGTGGCCCTCTGAGAAGGGATTTCATCGGGTAGATCTAAAATAAATGGAATCCATAGTGTGAAATAAAATTGGAGTTAAGGGCCAAGGGCTTTTTTATAGTCATCTTCTCTATCCTAGAAGATAGGTTGTGGGTTTTTGAAGGAGAGCCTTATTTTTTTAACAATGGCACACTTTTCATGAAATTATAGAAGGAGAAATATAATCCAGATGCAGGATATCCTTACATCCTCGATGTGGATCCAGATCTTTTTGCTTACCAATTAGTATTTGGAGGAGGAAACCCTTTAAGGTATCAAGAATTCCATCAGAAACTTTCTCAAAATATCAAAGGATAAAAAGAAAGAGATGTATACTTCATCTGCATGTATCTATTTTTACAAGAATATCTCCTAGCCTCTTCTAACAACCATCAATATTCCTTATCATGATAGTGTTTGAAATAAGTCTCTAGATTTTGAACAACTCCTCTTTGGATGCAGAAATTGTCATGAATATGAGCACCTTTTTGAGGACTGTTAGATGAATACGAAGGAACATTTTGAGAAAAATCCTTCCCTAATATCACCAATTGATATGGGAATATTATACCAAAGAAGAGGAAATTTGAGGTGCTAGGCTACCTCAAATCCTTACCAAATCCTAAAATATAAAAATAGATTCGAGTCTCTCTCCTCTTGGTAGGATGCGCTAGGACAAGTCAAGATTCAATAAATCATGAAATCAACATAAGATAAATCCCATAATGTTACAAATGACGTGGAAAAGTCTCTTGAAGATCCCTAGGAAAATCCATTACCATAGGAAATGATTAGGTCTCCTTCAAAAGAGGTTGAAGAAAAATCCCTACCAGAAGATATTGATCTCGATCACCAATGACCAATTTCCCTTGCAATAGAATGACATGGAAATATGTGAAGGAAGTGCTAGATCATGAAGCTAGGATTTTGTATAAACCCTATCGTCGAAGAAATAAATTCAACTCAAGTTTCTCATAGTACAAGCTTGGGGTTCAAACAATGGATTTCAAACTGGTCTCTAGGAAAGACAAAGAAGCCAAAAAATGAATTTGAAAGTGTAATAAGGAAGAAATCTAAGAATACAATGAACAATTAGTTAACTCGGGAAAATTCATGCAAATATCTGAGACATTCTCATGAAATATTCAATTATCAAAGAGTTTTCTATGATATTATGATTAGTGAAACCATTTTTCTGAAATTTTATTATTGATTGATAATATGTTAATCTCAATTACCTCTTCGATTTTAGTCTTTTTTAAAATTCAAGAAATATATAACCATTTGTAATAAATGAAAGTATCTATTTATCCAAAAAATTATAACTTAATTTTTTTAATTTATATTTATTATTTATAATTTAAATTTCATAAAATTATTTCAATATTATTTACTATTTTTATATAATTATTATAATTAACACACTTACCTATTTATATTAAATTAAATTGAAAAAATAACTATAGCATTTATTTTTCTATTTATAAATCAATCACGGAAAACCAAAAAAAAACATAATTTTAAAATAAAATATTAACTTCAAACATTATCCTTTCTTTTTATATATCTCGAAGCTTACTAAAATAATGTATTTATAATCGCATAAACATTAAGAAACATTTACTACAAACAATCGGAAATTTAACATTCTTCATCAAAGTTCCAATGTATCAAAGGCCTAAAGTTCCTTTGGCCCCTAACGTCGAGCTGTTCATTGAGAGGTATTATTTAAAAATAAGGAGGAATGTTTAAACATGAGAGTTTGGATTATATAGTGGAGTTTTTTTTTTTTGATTGAGATCTATACTTATTTATGGGTAATAATGAGTGTAGATGTAATTGGAGGGATGTATTTTTGATCGATAATAATTTTGGAAGATTCACTTAAAGGGATCTACCCAATGGCTTATTGGGTTGGTCTTAATCTCCAGGGTGTTAAAGAGTTTGATTTTATTTCAATTGGAAAAGTATTTAGCAATGAGAATTCAAAACTAATCTATCTCTTGAAACTATATAATCGATATTGTTGTTATTTATTTTTTATTCTTTTTAAAAACAATTTTTTTTTTTTTTAAATATACAACTCTCTATTAAGGATTATTCAAAAATAAGAAGAAGGTTTCAAATATAAAGAGAGAATGTTGTTGCTACACATTTTCACACTTATGGAAGAAAAAGATCCGTCTATATGGTTTAGACAATTTTGACAATTATGTGAAATCAATCATTATATGGAAATGTCCATTTAAGCTCCCTAAAAATTAATCTCTTACTACTTATATAATTACATTGATATGAAAACAAAAATGTTATCTGTATGTCAAATTCAAACCCTTTTATGTAATTAAAATTTACTTTATTTTCTAAAAACTAATAGATTATAGGAAATTTGGGTTATAAAATAGTATAAACAAGTAGTGCATAGTAGCTACTACTTTTCATTTAGTTTAAATATAGTTAAACAATCATTTTCCCCTAAAGGTGAAAATATACATCGAAGGAATTGATCATGCCTATGATTTTATTACGAAAACGTTACAGCAAAGAAAAGGTAACAACCTAAAGGGTGGAGGATGGAGGGGAGGAAATGTGTTTAGGCTTGCAATACTCTCAGAGTTGTGTCAATCCCTGTCTCACAAATGTTTCTCGAACCACTTGAAAAAATCATATTTTTTCAATCATACCACTATGTCAAAATCTTATACACATATTATATCCAAGATATAACATGCAAGGTAATGAAGAGAAACATTACCATAGGTGCTCGTGGGGACTTACACACAAAAAATGTAATTGCAAAGAGGAAATGACTAAAGTTAGTGTGTGTTGATAATGAGATTAAATAAAGAGAATATTTCACTGTAGTGATCTTCAGATTCTAGGATATTCTTCAATCAACTTAGAGAAGGGGTTTTGTTATATAATTTTAGCTATCTCCTTTTAAAAAAATTAAATTAATTTGGAGGCATTTTCCTATTTGAAATTGAAATTTGTTTTTTGAAAATATTTGCTGGAATTGAACATTTATGTGGTGCACTTTACACAATCCAAGTGTCCTAGTAAACTTTCAAGGAATTGTATCCATTTATGCTTTAAAAAATATGGTTTTAAAAATGAAAAGTTACACAAGTTATATAGATATATAGAACCAATATAGATCCAGTTTGAGGAGAATTAAATCTCTTGAGGTGCATACTTTTTTTTTAAATTTTTCACTCTAAAAGAAGTCTCATAGGCTATATTGAGCCTTATCGACATTAAAATTCTATTTCTTTCTTTTTCACTTTGGAGAAGTAATTACGGTTTCCTTTGTAAAACTTGTGTGGGTCACAAAATAACAAGTGACCATGTAAGTTAACTGTAGTTAAGAAGTATTTAGGTCAAGTATAGTCATTCCTAAACAAAAAAATACCCAATAATGTCATAGGTTGAACAGTATTTAAGGTTGTATTGTATCATAATAAGTTAAAGAATTTTTTTGTGGGAGTTATGTTAAGAATCACCAAAGCCATAATTTCTATATGAACTTGACCAGAAATTTAGATAATTTTTGTTGTATAAAATATTGGTTAGGTTATGATCTAGCTGTAAATTGATTAAAATAAATCAAAATTAAGCCCATTTAATTTTTCAATAAAACATTTTATATCATTATACCTAAAAAATCCCTTAAAAACCTGAAGAAAATCTTGAAAAATACATAATTTAATGTAAACCTTATCATATTTATTAATTGCTAACATCAAGAATAGTGTAAATTGACATGTCAAAAATGGATTATTTAAAAGACATTTAACTTAAGGTGTTTGTTCTCACTACAAGGAAAATACCCTCTAGCGGATTTTTTTGAGGAAACCATTATAAAAATACTCCAGATATTCGTTTCTAGCGGAGGTTCCTACAGGAAGTTGGCGGGCGGAGGTTTTTGCGGATGTATTTTGTCAGGCGCTCTTATCATCGTAAAACACACCATTGCATTCAATACGACATAGCACCGGTACAATTAAACAGCTGGCAGACCGGACACCATGTGCCCTGTACACATCTTCCCGGTGCATGTTAATTCTGTAGAGTACCAATACTTTACATAACTTCTGCACTGGTGCCTCATAAAAAAACGCGTGAAAACTAACACCGTTCGGGTCACTCGTAAATGCACCGGGTCACCAATGCACCGGGTGGCCCTGAAATCCCCGTGCACCAGTAGAGGGTTAAATAAATAAAAAATTATTGCCAAAAAATCGCACAAAATACAGGCACACTGGGAACTGTGTGCAACTAACACCCTCCCCCAGTGCGTCATATTCATGTACAACACCAGTCCTTACATGTCTATCGCCCGGTAAGGAATAAATAAAATGCACCAGGGAGCCCGTAAAACACATGCAGCGGTAGATTGTTAAATAAAAAAAAATTACGCCAAAAACACTGCATTAAACATTGGCACACCGAAGACCGTGCGCTCCGTACACACCCGCCTGGTGCCTTTCATTACAAAATAGCACTAGTGCGTGTCTACTTGTCAGCATCAGTGTCTCATAAAAAGCACACGGAACAGAAACCTACATGGGTGCAATGACTAAAATGCACAGGGGCCCCATTAATTTCGCGCACGGGAAAATGGTTAAAAAAACAAATACAACCAAAAAACAACACAAATCATTGGTTCACCGAATAGCGTTCTCGGTGTGTATTATTACTGTAGAGCACTGGTGTGTTACCTCTAAGCCACCTCAATGTCTTATAACAAGTGCGCGAAACAGAAACCACTCGATGCAGAATAACGAGACGCACCGGGGCCCCCTTAATTCCGCGCACCAAAAAAGGCTTAAGAAAAACAAAATTACAGCAAAAAAAACACACAAATCATTAGTTCACCGGAAAGCATGCCCGGTGCTTCTTATTAATTTAGAGCACCGGTGCATTACCTCTACGCTACCTCGGTGCCTCCTAAATTCACGTGAAAATCGAAACCACCTGGGGTGGCATAGTGCAAATGGACCGGTATGCTAGTAACAACCCCGTGCACTGGAACAGGGTTATATAAAAAGAAAATTACGACCAAAAAAATGATTTTTTCACTTTTTTCAGTGCTAGAGAGCTCTCAAACACAAGTGCAAGTTATCCTTGTTTGAGCCGCACTGACATCTGTGCTCCCATTGCAATTATTCCACACATTGTTATTGTGCATTTCCACCAATCTCTAGCTTGAATTTTATAAAATAGTGGAAAAATTTTCTTTTACAAATTGTACAGCCAATATGCCTCCTCAACGGGTAAATGTACAGGTATTTTTATTAGTTTTCCATAATTAAACCTTTTAGCAGATTAGAATTTGAAAAAACCTTAAAATTAACCATTAAAAATAAATAAATTTTGCGTGGTGCGCTTGAGCCGTTTGGCTCACACCGGTTTGCAGTGCTGCCTGTAAATTTATAGGCCACACCACACCCAGTGTTAACGGTATTTGCACCAGTTCTACCATGGTACCATGTGGCACACCATGTTATTTTAAAAAAATTTAAAAGTTGTGGTGCTGCCAATTATCAGGCCGCACCATTGACAATGGTATATCATGGTAACTCAGTGCATTGATGGAATTCACCGCCCCCAGGGTGCATAATGTTATCAGCGCACCGGAAGCACAATTCGACATTGTCAATGGTTTGGGCTAGTAAACTGGTGCTAAGGGTATCTACACCGATTCTGGGGTGGATACCAAAAGTGCACTGTGTTCTTTAAATTTCTTTAAAATATGCGGTGCAGTTGGCTGCCTGGTCGCACCGTTGATATATTTGAAGAGTGGTGATGTGGTGCGTTGACTAAAATAACCGCCCCAGGACTGGTATTTTTCTCAGCGCACTGATTTTCGTATTTGGCCTAGGTCAACAGTTTGGCCTCTTAAAATACCGCACCAATGACTATGTACGGTGGCAGGAGGCCGATGCGCTGACTTAGCTATAAGCCCAGGGTCATATATTGAAGTCAGCACACCAACCTCCTAGCACCGCATGTAGTGAACGGTGCGCTAAATTTTTTTTATGGCGCAGCGCTCCCTGTGCAGTTTATATCCTTAGGTGCACCATATATGGTGCACTTTGTGGATAAATGCACCAGTGGTGGTGCGTGACTGTGTTTTTGGCGCACCGACTCTTGTTTTATCTATTTTTCAAAAAATATTTATATACATATATTTGTAAATAAATGTGTCATTTAATAAAAAAATTGTGTTTAATATGTCAATCATTCAGAGACGTGAAAGGAGAGAACAGGGGCAACAACAACAACAACAGGTGGAAAAGTATAACATGGTTCGCCTGTGGGAGGCAAGAGAGAGTGAGAGAGATGCATACCCTCGGCCTATTACAGTAGCAATGCAGGGGCTCCTTAGTCAGGTAGGCCTCCTCAAGTTCTATGAGGAGGCTACTTCCCTAAAGTCCCATAGTTTTTTTTTCAGAATCTTATCAGATGGTGGAATGCCTAGCGACAGGCTTTCTGGGTTGGTATCAACTAGTGGTACACGCCCACTGAGGAGGATGTATACTTTTTTATAGGGCTATCAAGGAGAGGGGTGGATTTTCCCTCATTCCTTGAGGTTCCAGTTGGTTCTGTAGCAGGGAGTTAGTTAGTATACTCCCAGAGATACATTGGAGAACATTTAGTATCTCTTGTAGATTTTCAGGCCACCGGAGGGCAGTTACGTATTGGTGTTTTTTGTCGTGAGGAGGTCCATTGTCTCTCACTTATCAATTCAACCATTTCGCACAACACCAGTGAAGGAAAATGCATTAGTTTCCAACTTTTATATTATGTTGATTCTTTACTACAACAAGCCCGACTTGTCAGGTGGTTTGCCGTTTTTTGCGGCAGTTCTGTACAGCATTAGATAGATTTCATGTTCATGCATGAGGGAGGGTCAACTTCCCTTTTGCTTCAGAGCCTTTTTGTTTAGTTTTTGAGAGGTTTCCAGAGACAAGACCTTCTTTTCTTCAGTAGCCTCATAGGCCGATTACTGAGGCACATATGCACATGTGGGGGTATTTGATGCCCAAGAGGGAGGAGCCTCTTTTTCCAGTGAGGATATCAGATGATGCACTTAGGTTGCTAGTGAGTGTTGATGAGCATCCCTTCATTTTGGTCCCCTATCCTTATGCGGGGTTGGATTGGTAAGGGTGTGCCAACATCCTCTTCACAGCTTATGAGCCACCAGATGATAGAGGTAATATTACTGTTTTATTTAAATTTATTCTAACATGTTATTTAACTGTTTTTTATTAAATTGTGTAATAAAATTCTCTAATTATTGTTTTGTACTTATATATATTTTGCAGACATTGGCTCTTTTGATGGCGAGGAGATGCCGCCACCACCACCTGATTCTGGTGTGGATCTTGATGAGGGTGAGATCATGCCACATGTTGCCAAGGATCATTAGGATCAAGCCATCCCAAATTAGAAACCTGCTGATCTTGCTGGTGCACCGGTGCGCGGTCGGCGTCTTAGTGATGCTAGATAGAAGATGGAGTTGGCTGACCTACTCATTGCATTTATTGTTGAGACGGGCATCAGGCCTGCTGATATCAGAGACATAGAGGCCAATGATAGGCTATTATAGATGTGGAGAGGCATGGCACGTGAGTTGTACAGTCTGATGCGGCATGTCGTAGGAGTTATGACAACTTTTACACGACTGACGAGGACTGTTGCACGTTACGATCAAGCCACAGCACATGATGGATAGTCTACGAGGCATAGCGTACCATCATCTCATGATCGCTCATAGCCTCGTGCTATGCCAGATTTGCATGAGCCTCCACTAGCATCTACAAGCAGTCATCATGGAGATGAGGCTGGACCATCGGCCACTAGTACTAATATTGATCATGTTGTACTACTACAAGCTGATCCATGAAATTTATATTACAGAACTTGTAAATTTTTAACATTATTCAGTTATATATATATATATATATATATATATATATATATATATATATTATATGGTCCATGTATTTTATGTTCATGTTCCAGTTGTACTTAATTTACATGTTGGTAATCATCATGATGTGTATGTCGTTAGGTCATGTTAGATATGTTCATTTAATGTGCAGCTTGCATATAGATGCGTATGTGATAGCATGAGATGTATATTTGACATGAGATGTATATTTCATGTTTGTGTTGTATTGATGACGTTAATAAATAATGTTAATTGTGTTTTGTTAGATGATCATGATCACGATGATGCAGTTAGCGATTTTCAATGTGTTTTTTAGTCAAATATGATGTTTGTACGATGGTTATCATGAATGTAATCGGTTTAATACCAAATGATCATGATATTGTAAACTTGTAATATTTGTATATCTAATTTTATTTAAAATTCTAAAATTGTAATTGTAATGGTATATATGTAAATTTCTAAAATTGTAATTGTAATTGTAATTATATATATGTAAAATTGTAAAATTTTAATTTTAATTGTAATTGTAATTGTAATTATTACTATAATTGTAATTGTATGTAAAATATTTGTAAAATTTTAATTTTATTAATGTGAAATGAATTTATTAAAATTTTTAAATTTGTAAATTTGTAAATTTGTAAATTTTAAATTATTGTCAAATAATAAATCTATAATAATATGATTTATTGTAACATAATAAATTTTAGAAAATAATGCAAATAAATTCCTGTAATTTAGAATTATAATTATTTTATTATGATCTTAGATAGAAAACAAAATTAATTTATACAATACGCCATTTTTTTCGAGATCAACATAAATTATCAAGTGAATTATTGATTTTAACATTAACACAATGCAAATTACCAATTAATTCAAAATACATATTATTTTAATATTTCGGAAAACCCATCTTAAAAAATATAAATATTGATGAACACATGTAACATATCACTCTCGGTTATCATGATCACCCTTATTATCTTCTACCTCGCATGGCATGCTAACACTATTGTTCTCAAAAATATGTTTTGATCTAGGGTCATGTGTCAATACGAACCACCAATCCCTATCCAACACATCTGGGTAAAAAAACACCTAGTTGCAGTGTTTAGGGAAAACATAGGGCTCCTTAGATTCATGCCACATATTTCTAGAGTTGATACATATTAGCCTACTATCACGATCTTCCTTTACATTATTCGAATCAAAGGTGTCCCACCACTTGCACCTAAAAATGACACATTGGAAAGAAGAAAAATTCACTTCAATGATCTCTTGTACCTTTCCGATGTAACCTAACACCCCTCATGCTATTTTTTGATCACGGTGGCTAGATCAACTAGATTGGTCAAACTCGACTTCCACTCCATAGTATTCTGTGATGTTTACAGCATCGATATTTTCTGTGCGAAAATGGTGTCCATATGACCATATAGATGGGAACAAATGCATCTATTATAAAAAGTTAAAAAAATCATAGTGTCACGTGTCTTATAAATAATAATCCAACAATAGTTAAAATATGAAATGTAGATGTCTTAATATAAGTTTCAAATTTACATATAAATTAAAAATATTATTACCAAGTTGCTGCACCCAATCCCTATGTTTAGTGCATCCTCCTCATCACGCGGGTAACGACCAGTAGCACCGTATTTCTCTCTGAATTGGTTAGAAACCCAACTGTTGGGGCATATTTTTGGCATACTTTCTTTTAAATGATCTGGATAAGGCACACTTCTACCATTCAACCATCTGAATTCTTTCTTGTCACTATCCCATTTCATCTTGTTTTGTTCGTTCAATGCAACCCAATGTTGTGTCACTTCAGAATTGTAAAGAATGAATTTATTGATTGCTTCAATTTATGCATTCACTGATGAAATCAAACCAACATTATATAGTACTTCGAGATCAAAATATACATTCTATCAAAGTTCAACATGAATATTAATTAATTTTTGTAAATTTGAAAAATTATAAGTCGCTTACTCTTTATCAAACACTTTTTTCCACTCTTTTGGAGAAACTCTCCTTCTCTTTTGTCTTCATCCATTTGATCATCCCAAATAACTGCACCTGGTCTATTTTCGATATGCTTGATGTACTCACTGGCATAGTATAAAGACTCATACAATATGTACCCCTCTTCGATAGACCCCTTGAGTTTTTCCCTTTGTCGAACAAAATATTTAAATTTATTCATGTACCTCTCTAAGAAGAACATCCAAAAACAAGAGACAACCCCAACTAATTCAACCTCATCCACCAGGTGGATTGGAATATGAACCTGTAAGTCCATGAAAATCATCGGCAGTTCCGTCTCAAACATACAAACAATCTCAACTATCTCTTGATGCCACCGTGGAATGCTAGCCACATGAATCTCCTTTGACATGATCCAACATACAAATGCAGATAATTTAGACATGGCACATCCTAGTTCTTAACGGAATTCATGTTTCACACACCTAGGCACAAACAAAGGATAATGGCACTGCGAAGTTATAAACACGTGCAATAATATACAAAATTAGTTATGTTTTATGATCCCCGCATGGAATAAAATTTATTAATATAACAAATAATAAAATCATGCTTTTGACACTATATGTACTCTTAGAAGATTCAAATGGTCATGTGATTTCAACTCTGAAAAATGGTCATCCATGGTGAAGAAGTGTCGTAGTGAAGACCCGTATGAAGTGGGCACCCTCACATCCATTATAACTTCCTTTGCCAAAGATATATCATTTTTAAAAAAAATCCATGGGACATAACCTTATTTGAAAAACCATGAATTAGAGGGACCAGCACCTACCTCTAATCCCATACTTTCTAATCGTCTTGGCCAATGTTTCTTTTTAGTTTTTGAAGTAATAAGATCTTTCCTAACAACCAATGTGTCACTTTGTTTAGATTATATTTTCATCCATAAAGAAGATGAAACATTTTTAAATATATGCATGGGATCTAATAAGTGGGCAATCTTAAGATGCTCCCAAAATGGGAGGTCATAAAAGATAGATTTCCTTTTCATCCCAATGGGAAATTTCTCAACATAGGTGTTGAATAAATATGGATCATCGAACTTAGGCTCCCCATTTGAATCGAACATTTCTATGAACTCCTTCTGCTTCTCTCTTTCATATGCTCTAAGCCATTCAACTGGTGTCATTATTGGAGGCCTTTGGGTTCTCTCTCATTTACCATTGAAATTGGATGTTGCTCTTCTGTAAGGGTGCTGTTCTGGTAGGAATATCCTGGAGCAATCATACACTGGATTTCGTAGGTCCTTGGACCATATAGCTTTCAGAGAAGGTCCACAACATTTACATCCAAAATACCCTTTTGTTACAAGACCTGCGAGATTATATTTGTATACATTAATTAATATGCATGGCATGTTAAATAATATCCTGAAGATCTGAACAAATATTATCAGAACAAAATAAATAACTAATATGTGAAATAATATTGCTACATTATATATAAAAAAAATTAATAAATTAAACATGTAATTTACCAGAGAAAAATCCTAAGCCTCGATAACGATGTGTCTTGTAAGCATATATGCCATACAACGTAAAACTCCTCTCTGCTACGATGGGTCTTCACGGAAAACCATGGGGGGATATTGTTATTAATCACTATTACATGCCAAATGGAATAGTTGGTGTTCTGGAGGGAATATGGGTTGACACCATCCATGGCTATGTTGAGTCGTAGACTTCGTACTTCATTATTGAATTTTTCGGAACATGTATCCTCTATATGCTTCATGGCTATTGAATCAGTTGGGATTCGCATAACTCCCAACTCACTTCTATGTGAGGCATGCCATCCCTGAAACATGGCTAATTCTTTGCAACGAAAGAGATTTTGAATCCTTGGGATTATAGGCATGTGCCTCAATATCTTGGAATGAGGACCAGTACGTGATTTACCCTTCTTTTTGATTTATCATACCTATCATGCCCACATTTCAGACACATCTCTTTTTCTTCATATTCTCCTCTATATAGAATACAATCATTTGGATGTGCATGATATGATATGTACTCAACACCCAACATTTTCAACAATTTCTTTGCCTCTTCACAGCTATTGGGCAAGACATTATCACTCGGAAGAACCTTATATTTGAATAACCTATAGTTGGTGAGCATGGAAAAATATATTAATATTAAATGTACATTAATGTCGATATAATTATTAACATTCATAAAATTTAACATTTGTAATTTTCATTGTAGTGTACTGATTATATTTCAAATTTATATAAGGGGAGTACTTTATGGTAACTTACCTCAAAATTTCCGAGAAACATGCATTCGACAAGCGAAAATTTTCTTTGAAGTTGTAAAGAAATATTGTTGTCCCCAATTGTGTACACTTTGACTGACCGCCAGGTCCAAAGAGAGGAGCAGTGGAAGAAAATTTAAGTCTTTCGAAAAAGGTGTCAGCGATATGAGCATCATCCCCTAGCTGATCATCATTTTGGAATGCATCTAACAAAATTTTCTCCATCGTAGTCATATACTTAAGAATCATCCACACCAACATCTATTTGATTGCCTCCATTTCCAGCTTGTGAAAAACTACTATTGCTATAGTCATTCCTAATTGGTTAATCTCGACGTAGCAGGAATTGAATCAGTGGTTGATTCAACCATTCTTGGTATCGTTCCTCTCTAATTTTTTTCTCTTAATTCAGCCTTCTCTCGATTTTACATTATCGTGGGGTGCAATGGAAGATGGTAGGTAGGTCATTCATCATCAATGGAATCCTAATAATTAAAAAAAAATATTTGAACATGATTAGTACAAAATATATGATATCAATTAGTAACCACGTTGACAATATTGCATGATTATAAATTGGTTTGACATTGAAATAATTACATTTTAATCAATATATATACCAAAAAATTATAATTGTAATTACCATCATTGTCCTGGGATTCTGGCTAGAAGATGCAATATTGTTACAATTAGCAGGGTGAAGCGGCTCTCCATTTTCATCTACCAAATGTGCCTTGTGGTATGCAGCTCCTCATAATAACTACCGATGTTTTGGAGCAGTTTGAATATTTTTTGCATCTGAACTCGATGCTAAATGTGCATGAACTTGCAAATTTGTATACATTATAAATTTAATTAAGTTGTGCGTGATTGAATGCATGGATAAAAAACATATATAAATTCAATTAGATAGTGAAAAAATAAAACAAATCTGAAGTAAATATTACGTCTCCACATCGATAGGGAGAACTCCGCGATGGACTTTGAGAAATATTATGGAATGAGCTAGATTTTGATGAATTGTCCATTCCATATAATATATGATATTTTATCCCTGCATTTGAGAAAAACAACAATAAATTTTCGTGCACAAACTTAAATGTCATTTCGGTACGTAATGTATAGATAACAACACCGGTGATTTTTTTATTTTGCGCACCAGTGCCATTTTATAAAACGATGCACCCGTGCAGTTAAATTAAAGGACGCATCGGTAAACTAATAACTGCAAATAAAAAAAGTGCAACCCTATGTTCTTTAAATGAAAAAAAAAACGGTAAATTGAAAAATGGGCGGAAAAATATTTTCGAAAATCTAATTTCATAAAAAATTTCTTTAAATACTAAACACTTTTGATTATTTCACTATTTTTGCAAAAAATTTCAGCCAGAGATTTGGAGGATACATATCTAGAGCAAACAGAGCACGAGAGCACTGTGGAGCAGGGAAATATGTTCGAACAGAAGTATTCAGACTGATGCAGGAGCATCTGGGACCTAGCCAGTAATGTGACATTTTGGTCACATGTTGTGCCTAATTTGAAATAAAATCGACTTAGGAGTAGTATAATTAATTATTTTATTAATTTTGTTATTTATTTATGGAGCATTGTTAGTTTTTTTTATATTTAATAAATTTGGCATAATTTTAGAAATTGGTTTCTTTCCCTGCGTGGAATAGAGCCAATATAAGAGTAAATGCTTAGAAATAGCGAGCCATTAGTTTGTTGAAGAATTCTAGAAGAATTCTATTCTAAGAAAGATAGCTTCACATATTGGTATAAATAAGAGGAAGCTGAAGAAGAAAAACAGAGAGTGTGCGAGAGAGAGGAGTGCTGGCATAAAAATTGTAAATGTAGAGGGGCAATTAATGAATTATTAGCCCATGGAGTGATTAATATAATTGGGTTTTGTATTATAAGTTTTTATGAATCGGCAATTATATATATATATATATATATATATATATATATATATATATATATATATATATATATATATGTTGCGTGTGGTTTTCTATTATATATATATATATATATATATATATATATATATGTTGCGTGTGGTTTTCTATTAAAGGAATTAATTTACATTAGATAATGGTTATGCAACCAACATATGATAGAAAACACACACAACAAATAACATTTGAATCAAAGGGCACACTTGCTGGAGGGCGATGATGTTGTTAATAGATCACAAGTGGAGGCATAGTTACAATGCTGATGAATGGATAATATTGATATTATGATGCTGCTACAAACCGGATCAAAAACCAAAATTGAGAGCTAGAAAATGTAAGAAGTGTAGATGTCACTCTATACAATCCCCAACGCTACGATGGGAACATATCGATTCACTAAAATAGCATATGAGCCATCGCTGGGATTGAACACAGACTAAGTTGTTTGAGATTGAATGCAGAATAGTTACTTGAGGTTGAACGCAAAGTGCAAGTTACAAGTATGCAGAATTCGACCCATTCGTACATAGAACGGAGCTGAGCAATTCTGCTGGAAACGTAGTAGCATTGATTTGTTTTTTCATGTGTTGGTGATTACCGTATAAAATGAATGTTAGCTTACTTCCATGGAGATCTACTGTTTCAAGTAAATGGGCATGAAGTATTTGTCATGAGCACAATATCACACCAAGTATAGATGTAACGCAGCATGATAAAGATGCCTGCGTAGGGGAGTGATGATCACATTATATAGATAAGAGTATGGTGGCTGGAAAGGGTGTAAGTTAAGGTTGAATGAGTTGCATTATACATTTTTTTTTTATTTCATTATATGAGCTTTTCCGCTTGCCAAATGAGGATGTGGGTTTAAAATACAATGCCAATAAGTGATATATAATCACATCAATCCCTTGTGGATTTCAAAAAATTAAAAAAGTGACAAATAGGCCATTATTGTACTAGAAATGTAATGTTAAGGTGACAAATAGGCCAATTTCATGTTTTATTGAGATAATCCTAGCTCTTGATAGAAGCACATAATTGTGATTGTTTGTCCAAATAATTTTTGAAAGAGGAATTGTTGTAGTGCTTCATCATAGACAATTAGAATTCCAAACCTCTGGTTATTCAAACCCTGTACCATAGAATTTCAAACGATGTGAGTAAGTTTACTGTTTTCTTGTACTTTTTTCTGCAGTTTTCTTTATGCAGTAAAATAAGAAATCAAAGTCTATTGTTTTTTTTACTTTTTTCTGTAGTTTTTTTTATGAAGTAAAATAACAAAATAAAAGCTTATTGTTTTTTTAACTTTTTTTTTCTACATTTTTTTTACCTTTTCTGCAGTTTTCAGAAACAAAAATAAAAAAGAAATCCATTTTTACAAAAAAAACCCTAGATTCTTTTTGTTTCTGCCCTTTCTTCTCCCTCTTTATTTTAAATTTAGATTTATAGGGTTTGTATATTCATAAGACATCCAACCCACATGATGAATTGCATATTCGGATCCCAATCCATATTGGCCCTTGTGTCAATCTTAAAAAAATACAGTTTTTTTTGGTCGGTGCGCCCTACGTAACAGAGCACATCGGTGCGCACTGTTATAACAGCGCACCGCGAAAATACAGAGATAATTTTTTTTTTTTTTTTTTTATCAGTGCGCCATATGTAAAATATGGCACACCGCAAACCTGTTGTTTTGCAAAAAAAACCATTTTAGAAACAAACCCTACATTCTTTTTGTTTTTGCCCTTTCTTCTCCCACTTTTTGTGATTTCATAATTAGGGCTTTTCAATTTATATCTATAGTATTTGTATTGCTAAATATGAGCCTAACACATCCAAATAACAGGAGGAACTACATAGTCGAATCCCAATCCATGTCAGCCCTTGCGTCAATCTTAAAAAAATATAGACTTTTTTTTCGTCGATGCGTCCTACGTAACATAGGACACCGGTGCGCTCAGTTATAGAGGTGCACCGCGAAAGTATAGTGATAAAAAATAAAAAAATAAAAAATGTTTTTATCAGTAAGCCATATGTAACATATGCCACTGGTGCGCTATTCCATAATGGCGCACTGCAAATGTGCTGTTTTGGAAAAAAAAAACATTTTAGAAACAAAGCCTACATTCTTTTTGTTTCTACCCTTTCTTCTCCCACTTTTTGTGATTTCAGAATTAAGACTTTAAATTTATATTTATAGGATTTTTATTTATAAATATAATCCTCAGACATCTAACCAACGGAAGGACCTGTATAGTCTGATCCATATCCATGTCGGCCCTTGCGTAAAAAAAAAAAAAAAAAAAGTTGTTGGTGTGCCCTGTGCAGTATACTGCACTGGTGCACTCTGTTCTCTCAGCGCACCGTGCAAGTACTGTGATAAAAATTTAGAAAAACAAAATATTTTTTCAGTGCGCCATTTGTAAAATATGCAGCCGGTGCGCTATTTTAATATGGCACACCGTGAATGTTCTGTTTCGAAAAAAATAAAAAATAAAAAACTTTCAAAAGACACAAACCTTACATTATTTTTGTTTCTCCCCTTTCTTCTTCCTCTTTCTGTGATTTTAGAATTAGGGCTTTTAAATTTAGATTTATAGGGTTTGTATTGCTAAATATATACCTAACACATCCAACCGATGGGATGATTAGCATAGTCAGATCCCAATCCATGTGGGCCCCGTCATGAATTAAGAAAAAACATATTTTTTTATTGGTGTGCCTGGAGTACGTAGCGCACTGGGGTTCTTTATTTTACAAGCACACCGCACAATGTAATGTGATAATTTTTTTTATTTTTTATTTTTTAATTGGTGCGCCATATGTAAAATATGGCATTGATTTCTACTAAAAAACTAACACTGGACAATTTTTATTATTTTATCATGGTTAATCGGTGCGGTCATTGAAATTTATTTCACCAGTGCACCTTGTTGACATAGAGCACCATACGGTCTATTAGACTGTTATGGCGATGCATTTGGAAGAGAAACATGCACCAGCATTGGTGCATAAACCATGAATGGCGCACCAGTTTTTTGAGATTTTTGTTTTTTACTTGAAAATTTGACAATTTGTTTATAAATATATTATTGAATGATATGGTACAGGTTTGAGATTGATAAGGAAATGAGTGACAAGAGATCAAGTAACAAAAACACTGATAACACATCAAGAAAAGAAAAAAAGGCAAGTTCTTTGTAAATTTTTTACAAAAAAAATATTTTTGAACTATATGCAAGTTTACCTAATATGTATTCTTTACTATGTATCATGCAGAGCCACAAAATGATGAAACTTGATAAGATTATTTCTGATCTAGGACCAGAAGAGCGTAAAATCTTAATGGAAAAATTGCGAAAGGATGAATCAGGTGAATGGAAAAATACTATCGATCCAATATGAGTTTCTTTTTTTAGTTTTCACTAATAATATAATTAAAAGTATTAGATAACATGTGTGAAAAATTCTATTAATTCACATCTATTTAATGTTCTACAGGGACCAACAACTCAGAAAATGAATGTTGTTCTAAGAAAAGAAAAGGAAAATAAAACATGCAAATGAAAATGAATTGAACTTAGCTCATCTAGAGTGGTATTGGAGGTTAACGAAAGGGAGAATTTTTTTTACAAAAGTTTAAGGGATCCAATGGAATGAATGTATAGATGTTCTTTCCACTTACAATACAAAAACCAATCCAATGATTCCAAGAACCAAATTTTATCTAAACTACAGGAAGAGTTTCCAGAGAATTGTTCAATGAGACATGTGAGACTTTTAATAGAAAAAACGTACAAAAAAGGAAGGAATGAAAAGGTAATATTCCTTTAGATGTTTGTCTAGAATTATTTATAAATATCACTTTTGTTATACTTAATTTTCATATATCAATATAAAATTTAAATAGTTTAATTTCATGTTAAATTTTCAGGAAGATTATGAAAATATCAAAAGATGAACGAACTCATATAAAAAATATGCCAGTAGGAATGTCCAAAAAGCTGTACAAGGAGATGGTCAAAGAAATGGACAAAATTGCATCACTAGAGGAGCCATCTCAATAACAACTTGCTTCAAATGTAATATGTAATATTTGACTTTTTCGATGATTAGGTAAATAAATAAATAATTTATCATTAAATATTAATTTTCAAGTATTTTATTGCACAAAATAAAGGAAAATGGAACCCATTCAGCACATAAAATAGGATAACAAGGAAGAAAAGGATTGATATCTAAGTTTGTGAGTAATTGTTACTTCCTTATAACAACTTAACTAGATTTTGTTTTTGTATTTTTTAAGTTGTTTTACAAAAATCATCATTGGATGTCTTCAAACAGGTGCTAACATAGAAAGAAGAACCATCGGAGGAATTAATTGAAATTTGGTTAAATATGGGTTGTGTGTATATGTTGGCATATCAGAACTTAATTGTGGAATTTGTAAGCTTCTATTGATCTTGTTTTACTTAGCTCCATCTATAATTAATAGAAAAAATAAATCTTTTATATTAAATATATGATTTCTTATGGGGTATATAACTTGCAGGAAACAAAGTATGGTACTACGCCAATAGATCAAATCTTGAAAGATGGCATGCTACATGGTTTTGACAAAATGTGTATATTTTATGACTCAATTGATGCATTGGTACGTCATCTATTTTCAATTTACATTTATGTATATTATTTAATATTGCAATTTTCACTATTCTCAACAATGTATATACGCTCATTATAGTTTATTTTTATGTTTGTAGATGGAAGGTGAAGAAGAAGAAAAAAATCAACATCGTGAACAAAACATTTCTGAAAATAACCCAAGTCATGGAAGTAGCTCTAGCAGTGACAATAGTTCAAGCGAAGAATGATGATCACTATGTTTGGATATAAAAGCAAGGCGTTGTATTTTTTGAAAAATGTCTGTGAAATCAGACATTTTCTTTAATGTAATGGACATAGTGTCCCAATTGAAAGATAAATGGATAACAATAACTATCCTATTTTGTATGACAAAGAATGTCTTATTCATATATATATATATATATATATCTTTTAATTTATTATAGTGTGTTGTATATTGTCACGATTGGGTTCTCCATTGTCGTTCTCAAATGCACTAATAAAAATTTAATTCAAATGAATATTGTTATAAGATATATATGTGCTGACTTTTGATGAATAATGAATTTTAAAAAACCACAGTAATTATGATATGATGTAACAAATTAATCCAAACATAACATTCAAATTAATTAATAAAATTTTAATTAGTATGAATATTGTTATGAGATATGTGTAATTTTGATGAATAAACAATTTAAAACAATCACAATAATTGCACTGTCACAGGTCGATGTTTCTAAAAAATACAAAATGAAAACCGGTGCGCTTGTATTCTTAAGCACATGGGTGTGTTTTTACGACCTATGGGCACTGCACAAATACCAAAACCAGTTAAAAATATCGAGCCGTTTTTGTGGTGCAACGCTTCGGTGTGATTATATCTATATATGAACCAGTGCCATTTTATGACCTATGAGCACTGCACGAATATCGATAACAATTATAAAACTCAGTGTGTCTATGAGATACTATGCACTGGGGCGTTTTTGTGTCTATATGTGCCGGTGCATTTGGATGACCCATAGGAACCGCACACATACTGATACCAATTATAAATCTCAGTGAATTTGGATGACCCATAGGAACAACATGAATACCGATACCAATTATAAATCTCGGTGCATTTGTGTGATACTACGCACCGGGGAATTTATGTGTCAATACACACCAGTGCATTATTATGACATATTTGCACTGTAGGAATACCGATACGAATTATAAATCTTAGTGCATTTGTGTGATATGGCGCATAGGGGCGTTTCTATAAGTATACACACCGACGCTTTGATACGACCTATGGGCACTGCTCAAATTCGAAGACCAATCAGAACTGCCCGGTGCGTTGTATCACCAACACTACGCCAGGTGTTGTTTTATACCTTAACGACCTCGTGAATTCGCCTTCGACCACCCCGGGGCTCTGGATACAGGTACGCACTGGTGTGTTAAAGTCTGATTAGCGAATCGATGAAAAAGCATCCATAATAACCTTTGGTCACCCATTTTTTTTTAGTTGTGTTGAATTTCCATTAAAATCTCCACCAAAACCTCCGTATCCAAAAACGGATGTGGTAGCATAT
Organism: Pinus albicaulis; assembly: GCA_034641835.2. NCBI lineage: Eukaryota > Viridiplantae > Streptophyta > Pinopsida > Pinales > Pinaceae > Pinus > Pinus albicaulis. Next base: position 942,719,011 of record CM076582.1, read on the forward strand.
GTTTTTTTGACAATTTTGGCAAATTTTATAACACTAAAAAGCTCCATTATAACCTCCACTAGAGGGTATTTTCCTTGTAGTGTCTCTACTACATCACAGGTATCATGGATTTTGAACATGAAGGTTCATAACCACAACCAAAAAATGAATATATTTAATTTTTTGTTATGATATATAAATAAATTTTTGACTGTAGATTACACGTATCAAAATAAACCTATGTAAAACCCTTGTCCCTTTCCTAGTTCCAGGATGAAGACAATTCATCATATTTTAATAAAATAAGAACTCTTTTCCTGTAAATGTTTTTATTACTTCGGTAATTGATCTATTGCATGATCCTACTTATTTATATTTTATTTTCAATTTCATATTATAGTGATGCCTATTTTTTTCTTATTTATTAGTAATTTAAATATGTAATATATTTGATCTTTTTTTGGTTATCAAGTTTTGATTGATATTAACATTCGAACGTGATCTTTAGTGAATTTTGTTAACTCAAAATTTTCTATAATTAACTTAAAAAGTAATTATATTTACAAAATAAAATAAGTATCCTAGATGAGCATCTCAGATATTTGAAAGAATATGTCACATAAAGAATGACATTTGGCATATTTTATGAGTGTAGGATGGAAAAAATTCAACCCTTCCATCACGCTGTGGCTCATTTCTCAGAATTTCAATGTGTGAAACTTCTTCCTTGACGTCCAAGGAAAGAAATAATATTGTATCAAGTATCAATGTCACCGACTGTATTGTCCCCGGTTTCTATGCTTTTATTAGATATTTTAACAATGCCTAAAGGGTATAGTGGATCCCAAAGGAAAAAAATTGTGTGGATTTATTTTATTATTTTAAATTAATAAAATAAAATGGAAATTAATTGTGCAAAGACTAGATTATGATTAGAGATCTGGAAACCAAATCCCTGATGATGGATAAAGTTCATAAGACTTTCCCACTTCTCCAAAAATCCTTGGAGGAAATAAATTAAATATTAAAAATTAGATTGGAGATAAAAATCTAAAAATCTACCTTAGTAATTGAGAAAGTTACTAGGAAGAGGTGGAATAAAACTAGAAAGAGGAAAAGCTAGTTTTAAAGTACTTTTGTGGAAGAAACAAAAGGAAAGCCTAAGAAAAAAGGAAAACAACATCTTAATTTAACTCGATGCAGTTAAGGAAACAAGTTTATGGGAAGGCATGCTTAAATAAGCAGATTCATGATAGGCAAGGGGTTGTCTATTGCTGGAGCATTTGATCTCTACTCAGGGGGAGTTGTGGAGAAAGAGCTCAAAGGTTGGGTGGCACCTACTCTACCTTAAGTGGTATGCACCAGTTAATTTCATTTTAACTTAGAATTTTAGTTTTTTTATGATTATACTTGTGAAGTAAAATGATATATATATGAACTTGTTTAAATCTATGCATGAGCATATATTATACACTAGAAACTAAGTATAAATCAGGTGGGAGGTTTGTACATTGAATAGAGTAGGCTATAATAATCATATTTAATCTCTATATTGTTGCGCAAGCATTAATCTGGAGAGTACCAACTCTTAGAATATCTAAACCTTAATGAATTTTTAAATCTGAGGTTATCTGACTCTCAATAATTTAGCTCTGAATTATATTACTGTCTTAATATTAGCATGAAATTATATTAACCAATTAATGCAGAAGGAAATTAAATATGTAGAACAATGCATATTAAACTTAGCCATTCAAGTAAATCATAAACAATAATAGAACTGGGAAATAAAGTACTAGCATTGATACTATCACAGTAACAAGTTGCAAGGAGGAACTTAGCAATTATTAAAACTCTCAATTACAGTCTTTCGGAAAATTAGGTCTTCTAAACTATAGACATAAATTCATTAGATATGAAAGAATTTATTTAAAAATATTATAGATTTATGAAGGTCAAGGATTTTCATCCAAATAGATTACATAGTTCATAACCCAACTTGGTATAATTAAATTATACAAATGGATAAGTTTTTCTCATACAATATAAACTAGATAATATCTATATAATTATACTGGGATAGTATATCAGAAAACTCCAAGATAGGTCACTGGACCAACCTGAAGAGAAGAAAATCCATCCTTACGATTAAAAAGATAGTATGATAACAGTATGCAAACCTAGTGTGATTTAAATGGTACTTGCATAAGACAGAGACTATATATTAGTTAAATAATATAAGCACAACAAAAAAAGAGAATGGATTTTAAAGGAAAAACTACAAGGGTAAATAATTACCTTATATATAGAAGTAGGATATCGACCTGCAATAAAAGGGAAACGATATTTTTATTGTAGTAAAGGGTGGAATGTAGAACCAAAATAGCAAATAATTAATTTATAATTGTTAATTCAAAATCTCAGAAAATTATTATTAGACGTTCAACATAAGGATTTTTTCATTGTTCTTATACAAGGTGAAGGAAAATTATAAATGCATGACAGTATTTGAAACACGATTCTAAATTGAAGAAAAGTATGGACCAACGAATGAAATGATGAAAAGAAACAACCATCGTATAAATAAAACTAGATTGAATACAAATTTAAAGGATTATTATTCCAATTGAGTTGGGTCCAAAAAATACAAACCGAGATTTCTCTGAAATGAATGAGAGAAATCTAATGCTCAGTAAAACTCAAGGATGAATTATAAAACTAGACACAGTTAATGAAAAAGTCATTCAAAATAAATCGTTAGGTGGAGCCAACAAAGGGAACCTAGTTGCTAACAAAGCTACCAAAACACAGGTGACAATAAAGTAAAACAATGATTTAAAAGAGAGAAAGTCGTAATACGAAATTACCTGTGCTTTGAATATGGTTCTCGGATGACAAATCGATGATGAGACGGAGGCTTCCCAGTTGTCTGTCTTCGTTTTACATAAATTTTGTTAGAGTATTCATGATTAAAGGAGTTCCATGTATAATTAGATTAAATATAAACACAATTTTTTGAAACAGTAAGAAGTATATTAATCACGGAAAAGGCATTCAAATCCCGTAGTGAACGCGGATAGGAGTGGTCTGAGAAATACTTCCATACCATATATGCTCGTAGTGATGTCCAAATTAAAATGTAGTGGAAAGTGGAATCATGTAAACCATTCATAAAAACTCTAAGATTGAAACTCACAAACCCCAAAATGTAAAAAAAATATTTTCAAATTGGTAGTATAACCATATACATTGAAATACTTACACATAACTACAATCAAAACACCAGAGCATAAATCATACATTATAGCAACCCAATGGTTGCATAAAATGTGTAGAGGAGTCCACAAATAGGAACTACTAACTAAAATGAAAGCAAGTATAAATATGAGATTTTACATAGGATTTCAAAAAATTGTTAAACCTCGCTTACCAGCGGTCTGCACAGTGGAAGAAAGACACCAACGTCATGGTTCTGGCCAGACACATGAAATAGATTAGAAGAAAATTAAAATTCCCAAACCGTAAACTCCAACCACAAACCACGAATATGAAGTTTCATAAAATATTAACAATGGATACATCTTAACTTGACAAAGTGCGAAGGTATTCTTTGCATGCAAAACGAATCCTTCTTCTCGGTTTGCCGAAGCTAGTCGTATCGACCAGTGAACACAAGAAGAGCAGAGAATGAAATGGATTCACAGTATAGGAAAGAGGAACTGAAGTAGAACAGAAGGAATTCAATAGAGACAGGGAGTGAAAAATAAGCGTGAGTAAAAAAAAAAAAAATTATTTATGGAACTTCAAACCCTAATCTTGATTCGATTCTAACCATCCACGTGTCCGAGATATGGCGTGGAACGAATGTACTATGGATTGAAGGGTTTCATTTGTAACCAAAGGAGACACATGACATAGTACTCTAAATTAAATGTCAAGATATCCTGAAGCATATCATATACAGAAATCCTGTACACGCTTATACGGTGAACCCACTCGAATTAAACCGTAGAAACTATCAAGCCTCAAAGTTCCAACAATGTCATTATTTATTACTTCATCATTAATGCGTAGTACGAATTAAAACCATTGAATCCAATAAAGTGTTCAGTTTGATATGTTATATATTCGTTTTTATCACACAGATAGTCCACGTTGGAAGGAATAACTCAATGGCTGGTATAAAGATATTGCATAGGGTTCGATTTCAATTCTATAATTTCGATGGGTAGATAATCTGCTTTGCAAAGATGGATATAATATAATATGCTTAGGCACATATGCATACTATTAAAACTATTAATAACTTTCATATAGAGGTTTTAAAACACATGTGATAGTTAAACACCTTTAGAAAGAATCTAGACCAAGGTTAGTTCGTTAGTGATGAAATATATATGCATATGCCAAAAAGTTAGTCATGGGGTGTAAGATTTAAGGAAAGTTATAGCAAGGTGTATATGGTGGAGGGGGGGAGTTAAGTTTAGAAAAATTCTAAATTATTAGCACGAAATGGGAATTTGCTATTAATAGTTAAGAGGAGGAAATTTAACTATTGTTATACCAATTTTCATGTAAAATAAATTAGGGATGGATTACTAAACATTGAGTCTTATTGAGATTTTGTAGTTGGAGTTTTAGTCCTAATTAGTATATGAATAAGTGGAAAGATGTAGTTGTACAAAAATGAAAATTGTTGATGTCAGATGTACGTCAGAAGGTGACAAACAATAATCTATCCCTAGGATTAAATTAGTGTTAACACTATAAATAGAAGAAAAAAAAATCTATTTAAATGGAGATGTTACACAAACTTTACGATGATTAAGTAGTATGGCACATGGAGAAGTCTATATGTTTCTTGGCTCATTTAAGGACAAAAATTTACGTATTTTCTCATTTCTTAGGGTGATGTGGGTATGGTGATGGTATTTTGTTTATCAGTTCTCCTACGGGCTCAATAAGGTAAAAAATATTTTCCTATTTCTCTGGGTGCCTTATTTCTTGATCCAAAGAGTGTTTTGTTTGAAGATCTTGTCGGTTCTAGGTGTTTATTTTTTAGACTTTCATGGATTATTTCTTTAGAATTTTGAGTGGTGGTTCTTCGTTTGTTTTTTTAAGTTTCTTCCTGCTTTTATAAGTGGCGTTCGAGCTTTTAGTCATGGAAGTTTTATTCACGTAGAGGTTTTAGTGCCAGTGTTTTCTGGCTCTCTAGTGTAGCCATTACTTGGATCTTCCTTCCTAGGGTTATTAATAGAAAAATTCACTTCGGTGAAGCCAAGTCATTTTTGCGTCAGTAGGGCTTTTGGGATCCTGACTTCTAGTTCTCTTTTTGCACAATAGGGAGATTTCCTTCTATCTTTTACAGGCAAGGGGTTGTTTGCAATTTCTAGTGGGAATTTGCGACTGTTTTGCAGTGATTTTGGATCATGGTGACAATCACAACTGGCGCTAGGTTACCTTGGCTTATCTGTCTATTGTGTGGAACTCTTGATTTCTGATGGAGGGTGGCCGATTGGTAGTGTGCATCGTTTTTGGTTGTATGGTGTTGAGTTTGATTGGGTGTCTATTGGGGTTATCATCAGGGTTATAGGTTTCGACATAGACACTAGCATGAATCCAAGTTTGTGTTCCTTGCATGATCCTATTAAGGAAAAGGTAAAAGCGTCACGTGTTGGGGAAGGGTCAATTGTGACAGATGGAGTTTGGGGCGGCTCTGTGAGAGAAGATGGTGATACCAATAGTTAGGGTGACATAATTGTCTGTGGATTTGGGTGTGGCGGTCATGGAGAACATGGTGGGAAAAGGTCTTCAGACGATCCTATTCTTGGAATTCGTAGCATGATCCTTTCTCCGAGTGATCATGGAGAAGACAATAGGCATAGGGGAACAATTCATGGTCGAGTCTCGAGCACACAGGAGCAGAGTAACAATGTTAGTCATGTAGGGTTAGTTGGGTGTGCATATGCTAGGCATGTTGGGAGATCTACGATGCTCAATGTGATGGTAAAATGTTCCTTAGACATGTAATAATCTCATGATAAGGTATATAAGAAGGTATAGGAGGAAGTTATGGCCAAGTTGGAGCAAATTAATTATTTTCAATTCCATGTCCGCAAAGGAATTATGGTTGTCCAGCGTCAACTGAATCTGTTGACTGAGAAGATCGAAAAGATGGAAGCTTGGCTTTCTCACTATGAGTGACATGTCAACTTCCTGTACTGTCCTCCTCCTTCTCCATGAACGGGGCCAAATAATCCTTCCTCAATCAATTTTGATGATTGATTATGGTAACTTTTGTTTTTCTACTTTTTTTTTTTCTAGTATGTAAGACCTATAAGTCTATGGATGTCTCTGTTGGACATATTTATTTATTTATGTAGCTTGATAATAGCATTGGTCAAAAAATCTGATTAGGGTGAGACCACTTAGATTCTGACATCTTTGTATATGATTTTTGAATAATGAAAAAAACTTCAACTTACAAAAATAAAAAAATAAAAAAAAAGTATAATATTTTTTTTAAATGGAAATATCTAGTTTAAATGAAAGTGAGTTATTAAATTGATGTGATAATTTTTCCATCACTTGAATCTTAACATTCCTAACAATTTTTTTACTATGTTTTACTTTTCTTTAAAAATGAGTGAGTAAATTTTTTCCTCATTTTTAATTTGAAACAATAAGTAAACGCTCCTCACTCTTGAGTTGGAGTATCTACTAAGTATATGATATGCATTTATAGCTTCAAAATTTTTCACATTATTGAATTGTTTATTTTACATGTATTTGTTTTTTTTATGTGGAATGAAGAAACGAAAAATCTCAATTTCCTATTAACAAAGTATAAATATAAAATAGAGAAATGTTAGATATATATATATATATATATATATATATATATATATATATATATATATTTAAGTGTATGTGTTTCTTTGGTAAAATGTTATAGGGTGAAAATCAAAGAGGATATATATATATATATATATATATATATATATATAAACCTTAAATAAAAAATCTCATATATCAATTTAATATTTAATTTAGACATAATATTAAAATTAATTTATTGTTATTATTATTATTATTTTTCAAAATTATTAAAACTAAATAAATAACAAACTTAATTTTATTTTACATATTAAAAATTAGTTAAATATATTTATTTCTATATTATCATGGAGATTCCTAATTTCTAAATAGTATTTTTTGTAATATCATGGGTGCTTCCTATGGGCTGTGAATACTACATGCCCAAAAACCATAACTCATTTGATATGATAGTGGTTCCTATAATATTTTTTTATTAATTAATTAAATTAAAAGGATAAAAAATACATAACTAATTTGGATATAAATCTCAATCATTTATTTCTGCATACTACTATTGACATTCTAGATTATTTCATGGATATTAAATCCTCACCATCCACCTAATAATTATTGATAAGAATCGATAGCTGGTTGATGTGGACCTCCAAGCAACCCACTGTGAGAACATGGGTTCTTTGATCTTTGTCAGCACAATGTTAAAAAAGAGAAATATCCGACTATTACATCTACGAAATTTGGTTTGATCTCTTCTTATGTTTTTTTTTTTTCTTCATCTTCTGTTTCACTTTTACTTAAGCGTGTGTATATTTGTATGGTGATTGGTGTTCAAATATTATGTTTCATTTTCTCATATATGAAAATTGATATAGGTATTCTTCTTTCTGCATAATCATATATACATATGCACTTATTTTTGTATGTAAAATTACACGTCTATGTAAACTTATGTCTTCAAAAGTCAGGTGGTGAAATTTTTGTCAATGGTTCCCCACCAATTTCCTATGGATTTGAGATTATTCCAATTATAATAAGTTAATCCATGGTATGTTTCTCATTATTATTTATAACATTAATTTGTGAATTCTATTTAGCAAAATGCTCCATTACTTTTAATAAATTAAAAAATATTATATTCGTGGCTCCCCACCCACCAATTCTTCCCCACCATCAATTTCCTAGGGATTTGAGATTATTCCAATTCTAACAAAACAACAGATGTATAAATGTCAAATGGAGATGAAAAAGGTATACACCTCATGAATTTAAAAAAATGGTCACCTTGAGTGTATCTTTGTATACTTATTGGTGTTCATATATTATGTGTTATTTATCTCATATATTGAAATGGATATATGATCTCAAATGGAGACGAAAAAGGTAGTCAATGCAGACAATGCCTAGCCTCGCCAACTTAAAAAAGGGCACCTTCAGTTTCTCTTTGTATGTTGATTGGTGTTCATATATTATGTGTTATTTAGGTCATATATGCAAATGAATATATGTAACCTTATTTTTGCATAAGAATATATACATATAGAGTTATTTCCATTTGTAAACTTACGTTTATTAACAATTGTAGTGTATTACATAGTTTGTTAGGTTTCATTGAATATTACTAAATTTAAAAAATTAGAGAAAAAAGGTCCATTATATTTAATAAATATAAAAAATTGAGATTCGTACCACTTGGGTCCCCACCCACCAATTTTCTAGTGATTTGAAATTATTCTTCTCCATGATAATTTTCTCATTATTATTTATAACATTCATTTATATATAATCAAATTTTGTTTAGAAAAATGGTCCATTTTACAATAAGATGTGTAATTCCATTTTTTTTGGAGTCAAAGTGGAGACATGTCAAAAAAACATATGGACAAATTCCAAATGGAGATAAAAAAGATAGGCAATGCCTAACCTCCCCAATTTAAAAAATTGGCACCTTCAATGTGTCTTTATATGTTGATTGGTGTTCAGATCTTATGTGTTATTTAGCTCATATATGAAAATGGATATATGTATTATTCTTTCTGCATAAGAATATATACATATGCACTTATTTATGTTTTTTAACTTATTTCTTCATTAGTGAAGTGGTGAATTTTTTATCAATCGGTGTAGTGTATTAGAGAGTTTTTTAGGTTACATTGAATTTTAATAAATGTAAAAAAAATGCCACGTGGCTCCCCACCCACAAATATAATATATATATGAGATTATTCAAATTATAATAATTTCCTCCATGATAACTTCCTCACTATTATTTATAACATTCATTTAAAACTTGTATTTATAAAATGGTCCATTAGTTTTAATAATTTTAAAAAATTAGATTTGCGCCAAGTGGCTCCCCACTCACCAATTTCTTAAGGATTTGAGATTATTTTACTCCATGATAACTTACTCATTATTATTTATATCATTCATTCATATATAAGAAAATTTATTTATCAAAATGGTAAATTTTACAATAAAATATATAATTCATTTTTTTTCTCAAGTTAAAATTCACCCACCTGAAAACAAAAGAAAAAAAAATGTCAAATGGGGATGAAAAAGGTAGAGAATGCTAGCTTTACCAATTTCAAAATGGAACACCTTCTGTGTAATCAAAGTAAAAATACAAAGTTCAAGTTAGTATTAAGGTTTATGATCCAATCAATATAGGTTTTAGTAAATGGTAAATTGAGGTATTTTGTTACTCGAAATTATGCATTATGGCACTCACGAATCCAACCCTACTCCACCACAATAAGAATGTCTTATTTTAGCGATATTTTTTTTTTGAGAAAGTTGTCTATAATGTTTTACATTTTATATATAGACATATTTTAAAGGGTATTTATTCCTGCTAGATATGTTCGTGAAAGATAGGTTGAATATATTCCTAAAATATATATAAATATTAAAAACGAAGTTTCTTTACTTAGTTTTGTTTTTGTTTGAGCTAATAACCTTATTAATATTTTTATGAATTTTTTATGGATATTAAGCAAAGTTGTATAAAGTTTTTACTATAATTTAATTTAATTTTTTTTGTTAAAATTAATTTCATTTTCATGGGCCTAAACCAAATTTTGTAATAAAAAATAAATACCTATATAATATAAATAAATGGTTACATTTTGAAAATAATTATATAAAAATTAAATGAATCTATGCTAATTTTTTTAAGTGTCTAACTATTTTTAGTATATAATGAATACAAAATTATGATTTATAACTAATTTTCACTTAGTTATTAATGAATTTATCCCTTTTTATTTCTTTATCAATAAATTTATTTAATTTTAATAATAAAAGTTACAATTTTTACTAATTTTGAACTTGTTAATTAATAATATCTATTATAAATGTATTTTTTTTTTTTTTTGTAAGTTAAGCATATCCTTCCTATTTTCTATTAATAAAAAAGAGAACAACATATTACATATAATAAAACTTGATGGCCCCAACTTTCCCACAGGAAACCAGGTCTGTTGGCCACCTTAAAGAGTTGTAGGCCAACCAATATTGAAAATTTTTAAACCATATATTATTAGATATGCCCAATTTAGTATCTCTTACATACAATAACTTTAAAAATTAAATGATATTTGAAATATGCATAGTCAAAAAATAGAAAAGAGAGGATATCAATCATTCAAAGAATGAATTGGTGCAGGTTCCTTAACAGTAGATCTGGACATGTCCACCTGATGCATGCTTTACAGTTTTTGATATATGCAGCTCAGATGAACATTGCTATGGTGCTATGCAAGGGGTATTTCTTGAATGTCTCTTCTTATCTCATTTAAAATGGAGATAGCATTTTGGTACCCTCCAATTTCCTATATGCTCATAATTACCTCAGCCAATACACATTTTAGTGTCCAATATGTATGGATAGACTTTTGGAATAAGGACAATCTGGTTCTTGTGTTACCGGGGTCCTTTAAAAATTCCATTGCTTCCTCTTGTATTTCCCCTTCCTAGTTAGTGTTGTAGTCCCTCTCCCATCCTAAGATAAGTGCTCTAACATGTGGCAAAATACCAGTTGAGTAGGCATCAAAAAGGTTTTCCATTACCTATTTACCTGAATTCCTCCCTCTCTTACTAGGGCCCATTGTAGGCTTACTTTGTTTCTGTTTCCATTTGTCTTTGGCCTCCTTTTTTGATGCTTGTCCTTTAACCATATTGGCTTGTAGTACATACCATTGGATTGAATGACAGTTTTGTTTCCGGTTCGTGTCTAGTGGTAGAGAAACACCTCTATAGAAATTAGAGATACCTATATATTACAACAAAATTTTATTAATTGTTTTAGTGAAATAATAGTGAAAAATATTTGGACTATCAGGATTGAAATCCTCATAAGTAGAAGACCAATACATGTCATCATTCCTCCTTCTCGTCATCCAATGATTTAGAAGGGTGGAAATATGAATTTTCTTATTCTAACACGACCTAAAATTCATGGCGAGAATTTTTCCAATATCCTTCTACATATTAAAAGTTCGAGGTCAGAGACTTTGACTACAAAAATTGAATATCCTCACCACCTAAAGGTAAAATACCCGCCAAAAATAAAACACCTAACGAGCCAAAAATTCGACAAAGTAGAAGAGAAACCTCTTGTAACATAAATGAATCCCTTAAAAGAAGGAATGAGCCCTCTTATAAGAGGTATTGAGATAAACCTTTTTGAAATAAAAATTTTACACCTTGAGAAAAAATTGACAACTCACAACTGTAGTGGGATACCAGCAGGACACCCCGCATAACTCCAGAGAGAAGAAAATGTATCAGTATAAGAAGAGTCGAAGCCCCCCACATTACAAAAGGAGTGAGTGATTGAAACTCTGGATAAACAATTAAACCAAGCGTTGTTGACAAGATGGTCATTCAAATCCATGCAGAATAATTCATATGCTTGGGAAGATGAACTATTCATGTTACATACAAAGCGGGGGGTAGAATGCATGGTGCATGGGGAAGTGAAAGAAAAATAATGAGAGTCCACATGAGACCAAGCCAAACAAAAAACGAGACATGCAGAATTTGAACATATCCTATACCTTCTAACTTCTACTAGGAGACAACCCGATGGAACATGGAAACCCACAATGCCCATGCACAAAGCATAACAACCCTGAACTAGAAAATTATCATTATAATCCTAATTGTAGAACCCAGACAAAAGATAAAAATTCTCCCCTAAGATACGAGAGGTATAAAGCACAGGACATGTAACTAGGTTGAAAACCTTGGAACCGTCACCATTTTCAACAACAAACATAGTGAAGAGATGAAGCACATACCAGGTCAGGGGATACAAATGCGATGTTTTGGCCTACTCCTGCATAGAAACTCTGTCTTCTCTACCTTCCACCGTAAACTTCCAGGATAAGATACCACCTTTCCCCTCACCAACCTTCATAACTCTCTTGACATGTCGTCGTTGTTTCCCATACATCTTTGACATGGTTAGTTAGAATCCACCATCATTCCCATCTATTATTATACTATGCGAGTGTGAGTACCTCCCCCTAAAGCCACGTTCCCTCATTAATTGGCCATGTGGTATGCAAAGTCGCGTGCCACCTCTCCTCTCCCATATCCCACTTGGAACCGCGAACAGGGATCCTGAGAAATCTCATTATCTCTATCAATAATTAGCTGTAGAGATTGTAGTTCCTCCTCTTAAACCATTTCTTCCTGGTTAATGTACAAATACCATCCCAACTGAGTGCAACCCTAGTTCGCCAAGTAGTCAGCAGATTTGTTCCTTGCTCTACAAACATGTGAAAAAATTAGGTAGCCTATGCTTGGGAGGATGGTACTGATATCGTGGATTAGTCATGCCATTCTCTAGCTCTGGATAATTTTCTCCTAGCCTGTCCCATGCTGCATCTTCTTCAGAATGCCTATTACCATGGATGAATCCCCTTCCACGATGATTATGTGGTATTGTTCTCTAACTGCGATTGGTAGTCCTTGTTTAACTTCCATAAGTTCAGCTTCAATGTTGGTTGTGAAACCCAGGTCCATCGCATATATTATAAAAATGAAACCCTACGAATCATGAAATATTCCTCTTGCTCCTACCTGACTCGGGTTTCCTTTTGAGGCTCCTTCATAGTTAAGCTTCAGGAATCCCTGCCGAGGAACCTGGAATTGGTCATGTGGGTGTCTATTTGGTTGTTTTTGTTTCCACAATGTCGGAGCCAAAATTTGGGGTTTCAATTTGAGCATAGCTAAAATTATAGCCTCATTCCCATTTTCTTTACAGTTGTCCTCATTCCATTTCTCTGCAAGGACAGTCTCTCTGATAGTATTGAGGATCATTTTCCATATCTCTTCATATTTCCTGTAGTCATCTCTGAATATTCTCTGGTTTTTTTCCTTCCATATAGCCCATAGAATAAACCCCATAGAGAGTCTCCATGCTCTATTAAGGAGTGCACTTGTGTATCCTCATTTCTCTATATTTCAATGGTATGCTTGATGCTCCTATTATCCAGGTCCGTCTATGGAAAGAGGGAGGAGAGGTTTTTCCACAAGGTCCTTGCTACATCACTTTTATTCAGCAAGTGTTCTATATTTTCTCCATGCTTGTTACACATCATGCAGAACGATGGTCCATGCATTCATTTCTTTTGCAGCTGATCCCAGGTAAGAAATTTACCATGACTCATTATCCATAAAAAGTATTCAATTTTCGGCCAATGTTTTGCTGACCATATTTTTTTCTAGAGAGGATAAATTATCCTTACTAAATTATTATATTTTATGTAGTAGCGTTCTTGTATAGTGAACATGCCCTTGGTGTGGTATCCCCATCTCAGTATATCTTCTCTTGTTGTTGCAATTAATTTTATGGCTTTAAGTTTCTTATCATAACTTTCCCATTCACTATTTTAAGGGGCATTCTGCCATTGGTCCTTTAATTTCCATTTGATCCATTGAAGCTTTGTCTCCTCATTCCAAAAATGTGCTACTAACTTGGTGTTCATCCGATTGGTGAATAGAAATATATCCCCTAGATCTATTCGACTGAAATTTTTTTCCCTTTGTTGCCAATAATCCTCCCAAAACAGGGCGATGTTTCCTCCTTTTATTTCCCAGAAACTCTGCTCACGAATAAGATCTATGTTTAAGACTGCCAAATTCCAAATTTTGGATCCTTTCGGAGTTATTTTCACTTTTAATTTTTCTGTTGTAGTCACATGGATATCATATTTCCTTTCCAAAATTATTTTCCATAGATCTCCACCCCCTTGTAGCCATCTCTACCAAAGTTTAGCTCCCATCACTTGATTCATCACGTATGGATCTCTTAACCCCAAGCCTCTTGTCCTCTTTATTTTATTGATCTTATCCCATGAAAGAATGGCCCACTTACGGGTTTGTTGGGAACCCTACCAAAGAAATTTTGTAAACAGCTTTACCATATCATTATAGCTAGTTTTAGGCGCATCTAGTCCTGACAACTCATAAATCGGAATCGATTGTAATACTTCTATTAGCAGGACAACCCGACTGGGAGTGTTAAGAACCCTGAAAGCCCAATTTTGGAGTCAAGCTTGTATTTAGTTAAGGAGATCGTTCCATACCGAAACGCAAAGGGAATTCAGACTCAAGGGAATTCCTAAATAGTTCATAGGCAAGGATCTTATGTTGAATCCCATGGTAGGAGAAAGGAAGCATTGGGAAATGAGATTAGTATTAAAAAAATAAACATTTGATTTTTCATTATTGATAAGGGTTCGAGAGGCTTCCATGAATTCTTTGAGAATATATAGGATAACCTTAGATTCTTTCAAATTGATATATGAAAGTGAAAAATTAATTACTTACCAAGGAGAGAAGACTTGCATAAATTATGGTGGTAGTAACGAATAAAAAGTATTCACATTTACATTTTTACTCCTAGCACATTTATATTTTTTGTCCAACTTATTAAAGTGTTGAAGAAAACATAATGGTGAGCAATAATAATTCCTAGTAAGTGTCTCTATTTACATCATATTCCTATCCACTTTTATGGTGAGTACTAGTTGATGATAAAGAATATCAACTGTTTTCAAGGATTTTAAATTTTGGCGGTTTTATATGAAACTTGACAATGAAAATTCTAAAAATATCTAAAAATCATCGCATAAATATTGCATCTACATCCAAAAAATTATTGCAAAACAAACACAAAATTTTATTATAAAAATACTGCAATAACAATAATTAAAAAATAATATTGAGACCTATACTAGTAAACACAAATACTTATAAATATTAATAAAAATAAAACTCAATCTATAATGTTAGAAAAAAAAACTTTGTAAAAATAAAAAATAACACCCAATGAAATAAAAGATCAAATCCATAATACCATATCTCCAACATGTCTAATACTATTTTAATCGTGTATGGAATTATATCCTTATTTTTCAGGAAAAATGTGCTGTTATCAAATTACCTTGTCATGTTAAAAGTTCACATCTCATTATATATTATTGAACTGACATAATGTAAAGAAAAATAGGAAGTCACATTTTCATGGGATTTTGGATAAACGTGGTGTTTTGTCAAGGTATTTTATTATTTGAATTTACTAGTTGAATTCCTTATCTTGATTAAAGTGATATAGTGAAAATGATAAAGATGTAGTCTTTCCAAGCTTAAAAAAAAAAAAAAAATCACATAAAATAGAAATAAAAATCATTTATAACAGTGATTAAATTATAGTTTTTTATTTGTTAAAAGTAATAGGTATGGTTGGTTTTTTTTTAATATTTTATTCTTCCAATGTGAAATAAGTTGTGATTTGTATTCATTTATAATTGCCTATATAGATAAAAATAAAAATACAAAAAATTAACTATAAAAGTTAATATAGAAAATGTAGTCCACCGAGTCCGTGACAAGCTATACTCCTAGGCTCTAGCTACCTCATGAGAAGCTTTAATATTTCCACCTTAATGGGAACTTGGGGTTAGCGGGGTGGGGATTAATTTTATATTATATATTTTATTCAAGATTAAATTACAACCGCTTTATGGAAATGTTGAACATTTTCATATGTTTTTATTAATTAAGTTAATTAATCTAAATAACTCTTTAACCTTTAGTTTCAATTTACTATTATCATTTTTACATTTAGTAATATAATATTTGTTTGGTAAGTTTATCAATCCTATTATCCAATTGATACGTGAAAAATGAATTACATCACATTATAATACATTAATATTTCCAATATCATGCTACACAATGTACACCATTACATTTTTTTTGGATATGTATTCGAGGATTATACATTGAGTTGTTTGTCTTTTCTTTTTTCTGCCGAATTTTTATCCAACCTAAGGTATTGTCCAAGAAAAACACCTTGTTTCCTTGATATTATTCTATTTCCGAGTGTTTTGGCATATTATTTGGCTCCTTGTCACTATTAGAATGGTCTAATTCGTCGGTACATTTTTTACCTCCTTTTGCAGATATCAAAATTAGGCATGAATTTGATGTCGTACTATGGTGATGATTGACCTTCTTCCCATAATGGTTGAGATGGCCTATTATGAGTTTGAGTTGGGTCTACAAGAGCAATACTGGCATAAGAAGTCTTCATATTTTAAGAATTACCTTGCCCATGAAGTAGAGTGGACTTAGAACCGTTGGGTCATTTTAGATCTTGACATTCATGAATTTTCTTCTTTGTTTCAGGGCGCACATAGGTCCCTTCAGAATAAGGACAAACATTTTGTAGGTGTTTATATTTTTGGCAAGATCTCCAACAAAATATCATATTTTCATAATCCAATGGTTAGTAATAAACCATATTTCCCCATTTAATAAGGATTTTATATCCAAAAAAACATGTATTGAGGTCCACTTCAATAAAAATGTGAATGGATGTGTGAATTTCTTTCATAATACTGTCTGAATTAACTTTGATGAAGCAAACCTAACCAATTTCCCAAATCTTATAAGAAATTTTGTTGTGTCAAATGAATGGAAAATCGGGAACCTCACCTATACTCAAGTTTCTAGATTTAGAAAATTTAGAGGATTAAAATCCATAAACTAGGGTTGAAGGGAGAGACCAAATCGACACCAAAACCAAGGTCCCTCATCAAAAACCTTATGTTGGTCCTTTGTCTTCTGAAAAATAAGGATAAAAATAATTTTGAGCATAAATGTATCACAACATATATATATATATATATATATATATATATATATAAATTCGAGAGACGATAAAGAATACCTAAAACAATTAAAAATATTGTATGCACTTTATGTTTATAATTTGCAACTATTGATCTGGTTCCAATATTTTTCACCTCAAGAAAGGGGGTTTCACCTAACTATTCCACTACAAATGTAGATCGAGAAAAATCTTTAGGGTTTGGTGAAGGACACCTTGGTTTTAGAGCATTTTAAACGATTTTGGTGGGGCTGAGGTAGACGTATCTCTCCTTTGTCTCCACCTCGAATTCTTACTACCGTGTAAATCATGAAATCCTTGGAAATGTTGTATTCACTGAGGTGCTTTTGATCGTGAAGCCATTTTCCTTCATGAATGAGCCAAAAACAATGATGAGGAATGTACATCTTTTTCTCTACCATTCTCACAAAATAGAAAAAAAGATACATGCTCTAAACTTACAAACAAAAAAATTGCTTCAAACCTTATATTTCCAAACAATTCAACAATAACTATTCCTAAAACCTTAACTAAACACATTTAGCAATATAATTCAAAAAATAAACATTTTTAAATATTTAAATTTCATGTTTTTATTAATTTATTAAAAATTTAATTATTATTAAAAAAAATTCATCCGATGAATCAAACTTTGTTTCCAAAAACAGTGAAAATCATCCTCGTTTCCCATTATGTAATTAATTCATATTAAAAACTAGATAATTTAATAAAATCTCAAATTATTATTATTTAATTTTTTTTCCTCTATTATAAATTTCAATAATTTCAATATTTGTAATAAAATTTGATATACATAAAATTTTTAACTTCCGAAGGTTGGATACGGGTTATTATAATTTTAGAAAGAGAAAAACAGTTACCCCCATTTAAAAAAAAAATACTATCAAAATACATGTTTGTTGAGGGTCCATTTAAAAAACTATATAAAAAGTATACGAGGATGATATTAAATCAAGGGGATGAGATGAACTACTTTATTTATACTTATAAATATGTTTATTTTTTAATTAAAATTTCAAAAAAAAAATTGGGTTATTATAATTTATGAAAGAGAAAAATTACTAATTAAAAAATAAAAATACCAAAAAATTCATGCATGTAATGGTTTTATTTTAAAAATATATAAAATGCTTATGAACTTCACTCTAAATAAGAGTAATGAGAGGAATTACTTTTATTATTCTCATAAATTTAATGTGTTTATTTTTTAATGAGGATTTTAAAAATATTTTAAGATTTCAACTATGAAAGTTTCCCCGATGCATTATATTAAATATCATTTTTGATATTCAACTCCATTAATATGATATCATTATATTAGATATCATTATTGTTTTGATAATAAAATTTTTATAAATTATAAATTTGATAAATCATAATATTGATTCATAATATTGTCTTTTTGTGTATTTAATTTCTATTATAAAATAAACATGTTATTTAAAATGTATATACATTTTTGAGTCTTAATTGATGTGTAATAAAATACATATATTTTAATTTATTTTACAATATATATAAGTTATATTTTAATCTATTTTATAATATATATATATATATATATATATATATATATATATATATATATATATATATAATTATAATTATAATAAACTTAATTTTTTTTTTACATAATGTATAATAAAATATTTATTTAATACTTATTATAAATTGATATTTATATATTTATTAATTATTTAATTTATATAATTACTACAATAATAATAATTTTCATTATTTTTATTTTTTTCATTTACCCTATTTAAAATATCTATTTTCCTTTTCTCTCTTCTTTTAGTGTGAGGACCTTTACTCACCCTCGGAAGGTATTCTTGAATGAATAATGATTTGTTCTTCTCTCTAAACGTCGGCCGAGAAATCCTGTAGTTCAAATAAAAATTGAAGAACCGAAGCGGCCAAAAATAATCTTGAAAGTTCAGAGTATAGTGCCATATGATGACGTAAATTGTACTGAACAAAAGGATCAACAAAGTTGAAGACATCCATGGCGTGTAGCAAGATTGTATTGAAATTATTTAGTTAGGATTTTAGTGTTATCTTGAAATGAGATGAATAAGAAATTAGCGATAATGTTCGTCAACACGTCTATTTCTATTATGCAATCGACATTCTTAACAAGACTTTTAGATAAGCGTTAGGTCTCTTACAAAAGCTATGAGAACAACAGAGGACGCGTTTAATTTTGACGGTGTCGACTGTCCGGAACACTTGCTTCGCTGCCAACGAGATCATGGTGATAATAAAGGACAGAAAATTAAAGCAAAATAGCAGCAAAAGTTATAATTCAGTCACTCATCTTACGTTTTCTTTTTCTTCTCTACATTTCTTAATCTGCTCTTGATAAGGATGTATTTTACATTGTGGCTTACGGGCCCAACTCCCAAATGTGTTAATCAGTCACACCCGTAATTTTATGTCATAATCACCACGGTTATGGTGCACCTCGCCTTAGTTCATGAACCTTCGTAACGTATTTTTCTGCACATACTGTGCTCCTTGTTGGAGAGATGGGAGATTATTTTATTATATGGTACCTAATATGCGTCAATATCAATATATTCTCATCCATCAATGACTAAGATTAAAAATGTAATAAATAAATTACCTATTTGTACCGTTTTCCTTTACCCATAATATTTACAACACTAACATAATTTTCTATTTCATTTCTATATGATGTAAGACCTGACACCTATATATATATGAATTTAAAATAATTATTTTATATTTTTTTATTATAAAATAATTTTTTATTTTATTTTATTATTTTTAAAATATATTAATTATTAAAATAAATTTAAATAATTTAATACAACTTTTCAAATTAATTAAATTAGTACTATCTAATTTGGAAGTCACAAGCAAGACAAATACTAAATTTGTGTATGAGATCCATGTATCTAATTTTAAGGTCACAACTAAGCAAGACACCAAATTTGTCACAACCAAGCAAGACACCAAATTGGATTGGTGTATGCGAACTGCTGAGTCTACGAAGTCATAGATACTCTACCCATTTGGTTTTGAACATATGACCTCTTACGAGGAAACACATGCTCTTAATGAGTATGCCCAGTCAAATTGTATAAAGATAAAAACAATAATTTTTAGATATTAATATAAAGTAAATTAAATAATAATAAAATCATTACATTTACTATCCTTCTCTTGTAATATTAATATTTTTTTTATTATCTATGAGTTTTAATAATAGGGAAGAAAAAAATAATATTAAAGATACAAAAAAAAGTAATATTTATGTGTATTTAATAATAGGCCAAGATAGATCAAATCTCTTGTGGTGCAAACCTCTTTTTTGAGTGTAGAACTTGATGAAAGGTTTGCACCTAGTGAGATTTGATCGCCCTCGGTACTTGATAGATCTGGGGTTAAGATGAATCTAGATTGGTTTTATTCTTGTGTGGCCATGGCTAATTTGTTGAACATGATCATTAATTCTGCTAAATATGTCAAAGATTAATCTAGTCATTTTAATTTTAAACTTGTTCACTTACAATAGTTTGTTGAGATGATAGAGACAAACAATAACTAGAGTGATGAAAAATGATGAAATACAAATTTTGAATGCAAAGTGACAATGTAACAATGTTAAATGATAGAAAATGTGAATTATAAAAATGTGGTCAATTACTTTATTCTACACTTGTTATTGTCATACTTGTTATTTTTCCCATCTTTTGATATGGATCATATGAAAGGGAGGTTGAAATCATACATTATTCAAATATTTGACTCGATCTATTATAGTCAACGTCATACGTTGTCTCTCTGGCTTTGTAATATTAATAGTAGTTTTGTCTAAATTCTATCATTGTGACTTATGGATGCTTAAACCCCAAGTAAGTCTCAATGATAGTTTCTTTATATTACCATGTTTGAATACAAAATGACTAACAATGTTAAATGATGGAAAATGGGAGTAATAAGACTCTATTCAATTACAAAAAATTTATAGTTTCAAGAAAAAAACATGTTAACTAGGTGAATATCTTATTTAAGATGAAAATTAGTGTATTTTATTTATGGTTGAGTTACTGTAACAAGAAATTAATGTGAATCATCAATATTTATTTTATCCCTAAACTGAAATCAATGCACACTATTAATATAATTACTGTAAAATTAATGTAGATCATAAATTTAGTTACATCAAATCATAGATCAACATCTACACTAGACTCAATGCATATAGTGAAAACAATCAAATAGAGTTAGCAATAATCATCTACAGTGAAATCAATGCATCTATTTTAGTGAATAACATTATATATCACCCCCCATCTCTCCCCCATTTCTATGCATGTGTGCATCTGTGTGCCTCTTTCTCCGAGTCACTCTCCCTCTCTCAATATCTCCCTTCTTTTTTCTCTCTCTCTCTCTCCATCATCTATATCTATATCCCCCCGTTTCTCTTTATGTATATCTATGTCAACCAACCAAAAAAAACACACACCCTCTCCATATCGATAAATCTCTCCCTCCCTACCTCTCTTCTTCCCTCTCTCCTACCTCCATCTATATACTTCTATTTCTCCGTTATTCCTTATTTATATCTCTACTTAACCCCTCAAATATATGACTACTCTCTCTATATCTATCTATCTCTCTCTCTCTTCCCATTCTCTCTCATTCTCTCATTCTCTCTCTCTCCATCTCTCCCTTATCAATCCCTATCTCTCTCCACCTTTCTCTATCTATGTCTTTCTTCGTCTCTCCTTTCTCCCCGTCCAAATCCATATCTTTATCACTCCCTCTCTCCTTCTCTCTATAAAGTCATCTCTCACTTCCTACTTCTCCCCCCCTTTCTCTCGCACCCCCGTCTATCTCTTCCTCCATCACTCTCTCTCCCATCCTTCATTTTTTCCCTCTCTCTCTCTCTCTCTCTCTCTCTCTCTCTCTCTCATTGCCACTATCTCCCCCATATTTATTTCTCTCTCCCCCATCCATATATGTGTCTCCCTCTCCTTCTCTCATCTCCTTATATCTCTCTTCCCTCCTCTCCTCTCTCCCTCACTCTCTCTACATCTCTCCCTCTCTCTCAACACTACTAACTCTCTACATCGGTATTCTTCCTTCCCCCACTCTCTCTCTCTCTCACTCTCTCCATGGGATTGAGAATTGTCATTCTTTGAGTAAAAATACTTATAATGAAGGTGCTTATTATTATAATATATTGGAGTAACAATAATCAATAATATTGATTATTATACCAATAATAGTATATAAATAAATAATTTATTAAAGAAACAACATGTTAAATTTATACTATAGATACACCAATTTATTCTTCTCATCAAATTTATAGCTTTGTGCATTACATTTGACATTTATATATGTTTTAATTTGAATATTAAATAAAAAATATGAAGTTGAAATTTATTTTTGTTTTGTTCTTTTCTAATATATTTTACATTTTCCACTTTCTATTTTAATTTGAATATTAATGAAAACATATGATGGCATCATTTTTTTATTATTCTCTTTTTTTTTCCTATATATATTTTTCCCGATATTAAAAAAATGTTGACATACTTTCTTTTTTTGGCTCTAGTATTCAAATTCTATAGTTTTTTTTTGGCTCTGTGAGAGGTGGCTCTAACCTCTCCATTAGTCATTTTTTTTTTAGTTTATAATGAGCTTGTACCTTTTAGTATTCCCCACCAGTTTCATCATCTTTGGCATCCTTTTTATATTTGGACTAAGTGGGGTTTTTTTCCACAAAAAACCATTCATTGGATGCATCATGGCAAGCTAGGAATTTAGGGCATTGCTAGATAAAAGTAGTTAAAGATCCAAAATACGAGGTTAAATTTGTTAATAAAAGAGAATATATCATATATATGCAAGATCACACATTGATCCATAAATTTATTGGATTATGGCGAGGCTCTTAGAAGATTTTGATTAGGTGGATTTAAAATCAATGGAACCCTAGGGCTTGATATAATTGGAGTTAGGTTCCAAGGGAATTTTTACACTCTTTTTATCCATTTTAGAAAACAGGTCGAGTACTTTTCAAGGAGGGTTGTATTTTTGGACTATGCAGGGCTCTTCATGTGATTCTATAAGGAGAAATTTAATCCTACCAAGCATGATTTCCTTACAACTGCAGTGCGGGTCTATCTATTTTCTCTTCAGAGGGAATATTTGGAGGAGGAAAACCATAAAGGGATTAGAAATTCCATCGAAAATGATTGTAAATGCATCATAGGTTACCAAGAAAGGGAGGTATACTTCATATCCATAGATATGTTTACATGAATACCTCCCAACCTCTTCCTACCTTAGATATCTATTTTTATGATATTGTTTGAAAGAACTCTCCAGATTATGAGCCAGTCCCCGTTAGATTCATAAATTTTCATGAAGACAAACATCTTATTATGGACTATCCTATGAAGACAAAAATTGTTATTTGAATAAAATCCTTCTCGTAAATATCTAGTTGATTGGGAAAGGTTCAACAAACGAGAATAAGTTTGAGTCCTCAGGGAACCTCAAATATTCTCCATATATGTATTTCTAAAAATACATTTGATTCTCCCTCCTCTCCAAAGGAGTCTCCAAAGAAAATCAATATTGAATGAAATATGTAGTCAAGAGAATCTAAATCCCATAAAACTACATAATTCATGCAAAATCCTCTCAAAGTGCACCACTAAATCCCATTACAAAAGGAAATGATTATTAGCTCCCCTTTAGATGAAGATAAATATGAATCCCTACCGAAAGATATAGATCTACATGATGCACTATCAATTTCCCTTGCCGAAGAATGACATGGAAAAGATGTGAAGTACATGCCAGTTCATGAGATTAGGATTATGTATAAATCATATCTTCGAAGTAAGTAGTTGGTCTAGATTTCCTCATATTTTGGCCTTGGGGTTCAAAGAATGGATCTCAAGGTGGTATCAAACCAACATAAGGAAGCCAAAAGTCATGGTTGAAAGAGAAATAAGGAAAGGATCTAAGAATACCATGAATAATTAGTCAACCTAGGGATTTAAGAAGACCGTGAATTATTAATCAATATGAGGAAAATCATACAAATGTTAAATGAATTCCCCCCTTGAAATCTTGAATCATCAAGAAGATTTCAATAATGTTATGATTATGCTAATCCAAAACTCTTAGGAAACTTGTTAGCCTTAAGTAATATCTCCCCCGCTAAAAAAAAAAAGTTAATTATAAATTTATAATTTTACAATATCATAATTAATAATAATAAAATAAAATAATTTGTTTAAATATTTATCAATTATATATTATAATATAAATATTAAAAAAATATATAATGACTTCATATATCCTAATACTTATCTTAAAATAATTAATATATATGTTGTAGTAATAATGTCTTAATGGGTAGCCAAGTTAGTTGAAGCCCCCTCAACAAGTCATTGGCCCTCTATCATAAGGCATGGGTTCATTTTTTCTTGGATCCATCAAGGTCCGACTCATTGTGGTATAGATGACTTGATGGAAGTTCGACCCATCTACGAGTGTTAGAATGAAAAAATATAATAATATGTAATAATTCATAATTCATGCTTTAATAGAAAAATAAAATGTTAGTAGTTATAGCTCATGTATAATGTATATCAAAACATATTGATATTATTCGCCCATTTGCAAGTGTTTAAAATTGTTTCTAGTTTGGAGTTTAAAACTGTTTCTAGTTTAAAACAAGAGATATCAGCAAAGAAACCTGGCTATTGGAAACAAGCATAAGACAATCATGTGACACAACCCAAACAAAATTTTTGGGCCAAATACTGCTTAAGGATGCATCCATAGAAAAGGGGGATGCAAATACATTGTTGAGGGCCTTCAACAAAGAAGAGTTGTGCAATGTTTTTTCGAGAAATATGTAACAATTTATTTTAATTACAGATTTGTAATCTATATAATTTCAATATCTTGGAATTTTTTGTGTTAAATGCATTTATGTATATAAAAACATAATTAAAATAATAATAAAATCATAATATCAAATTTATTTATAGATATTAAAATGTAATTTAAATTTAAAAAAATCATAATTTCATAAAAAAAATTGTGTTAATAAAATATGAGAAAATAATAGATAAATAAATACTTTTACTTTCAATTTTTATTGATGAAAGGGACTAATGAAAATGGTAACTATTATTTTACTAAATTGACATGGCATAGCTAAAAAGAATAAACATTTTATATTTCATTCTAGTCTTTTCCTACATCAATAGTTGATTGCTATTAGTTTAGTTTTTACTTATTGAAATTTAGAAATAAATAACATATTTCTTAATATAATTTAAAATATTAATTTGTGAACCGATATTAATATTGATATCGTATTTCAACTTTAATACCATTTGTCCCAATAAATTTGCTGGCTCGGAAATATGCGGACTAAACAGAGATAAAATATCATATATACATGCATGGGTCTTAATCTCTTTATTTGGTGTCGAATCTAAAAAAGGCCATTGTGCTAACCGAAACTAGCTATTATGTGAAAGTTACCCATCTATCAAGCTCATCATATTTACACAAAACTCTTCTCACATTGGCCTTGATTGGTTTTGCAATGAAGTGTAGATATTTTATATTCTTGGTCAATATTTAAACCATAACTTTAAAGCTTATTTCATAAAAAAGTAGATAAGCTATGTTTTGATCTAAACAAATTTTTAATGTCAAGAGGAATGTGTTTCACAAATTTTGAGAAGGACTAGTTTTAAACAAATATTTCAGTAAATTAGATTATCTTTAACATAAATAATGCATATAAATATATCATTTTGGTTACATATGATACATTTTCATTTAAAAAAATAATAATTTATGAAAAAATGAAAATTTTGAATTATTTTTGGTCTGCCTGAGTTTGAAGTTTTAAAGAGAATATTTTAGAGTAACTAGATTAAATTTATTTATTTAATAAATTTTGCATAGTATTCATCCCTAATTGGTAATGCATTTCCCTTGGTTTTGTTTTAGAATTCAATATTGATATTTTATAGTTTAACTTTATGGTTTATTTCCCCAAAAAAATGTGTTTTAATTGGAACAATTTTCTAATAACAAGAAGAATTTGTTTTTAGAAAGCTAACTAAATTTAAGTAATATTTCTTGAATTGCCATTTATTTAAAATAATTTTGTAAATTATGTCATTTTCTAACCTAAATGACCGCTAATATGGTATGTGGCTTCTATAAATAGATGTATAGTATATACTTTTGTGGCATATGATAAATTTTCACTTGCAGAACAAATTTGGTTGAAAAAATATGGGAAATTTTCAAATATTTTGTTGTGTTTTTTATTTCTTTTTGTTATTTCCTGATTTTGAAGTTTTAAATATAATATTTAGTTTAACTAAATTAAATTTATTTATTTTGGATATTATTTATCCAAAATTGCTAGTGCATTTTCCTTGATTTTATTTTTCAAGAAACACCATTATATAAGACAGATGAAACTGGAATACCGTGTGTATCGATATGACATAGGAAATTCATCCATTATATAAGACAGATGAAAGTGGAATACCTTGTGTATCGATATGACATAGGAAATTCATTTGCAACAGCAAGCAGGATAGACTACATGAATTTGACTATGTTAAATTTGATATGACATAGGAAGTTCATTTGCAACAGCAAGCAGATATACTACGTGAATTTGATTACGTTAAATTTGAAAAAGTCGTATCAGGATAAAAACTCTCACCCTACTGCTCATTGACTGAAGATATTTTTCTTGAAATTGGATGATTTTCCACCACAAATTGTTCAGACGTGAATACGTATCATTCAAATTGTCAAAACCATCCATCCGATAACAACGTTGATCGGCATCACTCTCCTGCGTAATTGGCAAATACGCCCGAAAACCCTGAAAAACGTAGAAGCTATAGACTACGCCATTAATTTCCAATTACTAAAGGATGTATTTTACCATGTAGTTTACCGGCCCATCTGTGAGTCAGCCAAACGAGTAATTTTATACCACGACTGTGGTGCACCTCGCCTTAATTCATGAACCTTCGTAACGTTTTTTTCGTCTTGTACCCGAATGGCGGTGACTAATGAGTGACTCCGACTTGGACGGCAGGGTGAGCAAATACCTCTTCCTGGCTAGGCAAGATTGATCTTGATCGATTGTTTTATTATATGGTACTTACTATCGGTCAATATCTTTTCATCCATGATTAACATAAAAAATTTAATAAATAAATTAATTATTTCCTTGGTGCTACTTAGAATCCTTTTACCCGAAATATTTATCACTTTTTTAAAATTAGATAATAATAATAATAATTTTCTATTCTATTTCTATGAAACCTATAAAATATCTATATAATTTTATTTGTATACATATAATTAGAAAATATTATTTTTTATTCTACTATTTTTAAAATATATTAATTGCTAAAATAAATTGAACTAATTTAATATAAATTTTCAAATTATATAAATATAAAAATAATAAATTTATATATTATTACAAAATAAATTAAACAATAATGACATCGTTACACTTACTCTCATCTTTTGTAATATTATTATTTTTTATTATTATTAATTCATTTTAATAATGGAAATGAAAAAAATAATATTAAAGATAAAAAATAATAATAATATTAATGATACTAACCAAACATCCTAGCAAGGGGATGCTGATAATATACAGAGTCTTAAAATAATGGACATGATTAAAGAACTAGAAGAAAAAGTTAACAACAATCTCACCCTAGATAGTGGGGCAAGTAAATTAGATCTCAAACCACTTACAGATGAAATGAAAAAATTGATTGAATTAGATCATGAGCGTAATAAAAGGGTCTTGAACCTTATAATCTTCGGTTTGAAAGAGGAGGTAGATGAGGATACTTTAGCCATAGTGCAGACATAATTACATAATATATTACAAATTGAAACCACATGTCTCACAGAAGAAACAAGATTACGGAAATTAACTCAGAATAAAGGAAGGTTGATCCGAATAAAGGTGAGCTCTACTGAACATAAGTATGACATACTTAGTAAAACCTCAAGTCTAAAAAGAATGTGAATATTTATAAATTAAGATCTCATTCCAGAAGATCAAGCACAATTAAGGAAGGAGGTTCAAAAGGTAAAAGAAGCTAGGAAGGAAGGAAAATAGACAATAATCAGAAATAAAAAAGCTGTTATTTGAAATAAAAAGCAAAAATATAGTAATAAATAGCAATTCAACATGCTCTAAATTTTTTCTTGGAACTGTCTGGGCTTTCCATGGAACAAAGGCCCCAAGCTAAGTTTCATCTCAAACGATGTTCATATTATATTGCTTGTTGAAACTTGGGAGCACGAAGAATCTAAGGTCCCTAACATAGATGGCTTTGCACTATGGTCTACCTGGAACAAGCGATCCTTCAGTAGAGGCATTGGGGGCATAGCTTGCTATGTTAAGAAGAACATCTCCCCCCATGCTAGGATTTATAAAAATGGCCCTTACAACCAATATAGTTGGATTGAGATTACTAACATTAATGATAAAAAGACCTACATAGCAATATGTTATTTTCCCCCATTAATTCTAACTTTTATAGGAAAAAGAATATAGATAAAGATAGTCCTTACAATGGTGTAGAGAATGATATTTATGGCCTAAGGAATGAAATTAATATTCTTGTAATGGGTGACTTTAATGCTCAAACTTCAAGAAACCAAGATATTCTTCTAAGAAATCATTCCAACCCCAATCCTCTTTGGTTAGACGAAGACCTTACTCTAGCTAACCGGTACAAAAGGAGCTCTGAAGACCTCAGGGATAATTTGTTTGGGTTGGAGCTAGTCAAGCTCTGTAGTGCTCAGGATCTCATAATTTTCAATGGTCTAAAGATGTGGCCCAATTATAGCAAGATGACATGCATCCATGGGCTTCGCAGGAGCGTGGTAGACTATGTTATTTTCGGTCTCCCTTTATACAACGAAATAATAAATTTTTACATCTTAGATGACCACGAGCCTGAATATGATCATAGGTCTTTGCTCATAACTCTCAATTTTGTCATGCATAGAGATCCCATAGAAGATATTGTTTATAGTCAAAAGAACTTAATCTTCGATAGAAATAAAACGATATCTTTCTAAATGAATTAAAAACTAATTTTCTTCCTTTATCTAGTATAGACAACATAGATGACCTCTATCATAATTTTACTACAACCCTCTCATATTATATTGACAAGTTCTCAATTGAAGTCTCAAGTAATAAAAGAAATAGAAAAACCAACCCATGGTATGACAAATATTGTAAAAGTGCGAGGAGAGCAAATAAGGAAGCTGTTGATGAATCTCTCAAAATTAACAAGATAAAAATCTACAAAGCCCTAACTAAAAGGAAGAAAAGGTAATATATTCGTAAAAGACAAGAGAATCTCTTACACCTCTCTAATGTGGCTCCTAAAAAATTAAGGAGGCAGGATCTAAGTAGGAAAACTAAAGATAATAATAAAATTGCTTTACACAACTGGAATTCCTAGCTTACAAAGCTTTATGAATCTGCAAATGTGAGGGATTTTGAAACCCTTCTCACAAAAAATGAATTTTTCTCATTAGAAGACATTGATTTTGGGGCTAAACGGCTAGAAAATGGGAAAGATAAAGACATCAAAGGTTACCAGGTGGAAATCTTAAAAATTGGAGGTCCTGTCCTCATCCCCCACATCCACAAGCTTTTCAACCAAGCGGTCAAGCAAGGGTTCCCTAAACCTTGGACTCAAAGCCTCATTATCTCTATTTTTGAAAGTGGGGATACAAATAACCCCTCTAAGTATCAAAAAATTATGATCAGCCCTTTCTTAGCCAAGTTATATTGTATTATTTTGGAAAATAAGTTGATCATTTGGCTTGAAACTGAAGGTAAAAGGGCTAAAGGCCAAGTGGGTTTTAGAAGGAAGCACTGAACAATGGACCACCTCGTTACACTTAGGATCATTGTGTAAGAATGCCGCACTGATAAATCCAATCTCTTATGTTTCTTTGTTGACTTTAGAAAGGCTTTCGATACGGTTCCTAGAAATAACTTATGGAATAGATTAGAAGAGCTAAATGTTCCTTTCGAGCTAAGAGCCATTGCTATATGGTTATATGAGAATGTAATTTCCAAGTTAAGGAGCAATGAGGGGTGGTCGAAAGATATTAATTGTAATATCAGAGTTAAACAAGGTTTCCCCCTCTCCCCTACCCTATTTGGCATTTACATCGACAAGCTAGAAGGTTGTTTAAAGGAAGAAGAATGTGCTGGCACGATCTTAGCTGGGATAATCATCATCCTTTTTCTCTATGCTGACGATATTGTTCTTCTCGCAAGGTTCCCATATGATCTCGATAAGAAACTTAGACTTATTAAGGATTTCTGCTCTACCATGGCTATGTTTGTTAACACTGACAAAACAAAAGTTATGATTATCAAATCCAAGAAGGACACTTACACTAATTTTATGTATGACAATAGTAACTTGGAGGAAGTTTCTTCTTACAAGTACCTAGGAATTGATATTCATCACAAGCTCAACTGGAGCTATAGCATTCAGAAAAGGATTATTGGGGAGTGGAAATCTATTTTGGTCTTGAAAATAATTGTAAAATGGAAAACCTCGTAATGTGGGATAGAAAGAAGTTCCTCTTTCAAAATTTAGTCACTCCTGTTATCTTATATGGATGTGACGTTTGGGGTTGTAGCATCTCTAGAGAATCCTGGAGAAAAATTGAGTAAATCCAAAAGTGTTATCTAACGTATAACCTTAGAATTAAAAGCAATACACCCTATCCTATTCTTGTTATAGAAGTGGGTCCTTCCCCTATCGAGAGCCTAGCTATGACTAGGCTTCTGTTGTAAAAGCACAAGCTCAATAGCATAGGAGACCATAGACTTCCTAATATAGCTTCAAATTTCAGCCAAACCACCTAAGGCCTAAACGAGGTTGGTATAAAGACACCTAGGCTTTGTTAAACCGTTGGGATATTGACGAGAACGTTTTATTGCAAAACATCAAGAACATTAAAAAAATTGTTACTTTTAAGTTCAAAGAAAAAATGTGGTGTGAGAAATATCTAGCAACTAAAAGAAAATTATGGTATTATAAGGAGGTCATCAACCCCAACTTAGAAGATCGAAAGTATCTCTCTCTTTTAACTAGCTCAAAGAAGAAAATTAAAATAGCCAAGATTAGAACAAAATCTCATGAGCTCCATAGTGAAACAGGTCGTTGAACAGTTCCTAAAACACCATGGATGGAAAGGATATGCCATCTTTGTGAGAATATGAACATTGAGGATGAAAATCACTTCCTCTTAGAGTGCCCCGCGTAAAACCACATTAGAGCTCAATTTCATAATCTTTGTTGCAATATTGACCTTCCTAGCCTTTTAAGATGTCAAAATTATAGTGAGCTGGGGAGGCTTCTCTCCAAGTTTTTTGAGCATAGGAATAAAATCTTAAATCAAATCAAATAAATATTTTCTTTAGGTCTGACAGACCAAAGATTGGTCTCAGTGGACGTTAACCATCATCATCATCATCATATTCAGTTTAAATGCATATTTATCCTGGGCTATGAGAGATCAAATCTCTTGTAGTGTAAACCTCTTTTTTGAGTGTAGAACTTGAGGAAAGGCTTGCACCTAGAGATATTTTATCCCTCTCTACACATGATAGATC
This sequence comes from Pinus albicaulis, assembly GCA_034641835.2. Taxonomy (NCBI): domain Eukaryota; kingdom Viridiplantae; phylum Streptophyta; class Pinopsida; order Pinales; family Pinaceae; genus Pinus; species Pinus albicaulis. The sequence continues at coordinate 942,750,780 of CM076582.1, forward strand.
TAGAGTTAAGATAATCTAGATTTGTCTTAGTCTTGCACAACCATGGAAAATATTTTTAACATCACTTTAATTATGCTAAATATGACAAATATTAATTTTCTTATTTTAATTTAAAGCTTGTTGAGTTGCATTGGTTTGTTGAGATGATAGAGAGAAACAATAACTAGAATGACGAAAAATGATGAAATCAAAATTTTGAATGCAAAGTGACAATATACCAATGTTGAATGATGGAAAATGTGAATAATAAGAAAGTATTTGATTACAAATAGTGCTCATTGTAATAAATCTCAAACTGTTTTCTTCCACACTTATTATTATCACACATGTTAGTTTTTCCATCTTTTCATATGGATCATGTGGAAACAATGGTTGAAATCATAGACCATTTAAATATTTAACATGAGCTATTATAGTGAACATCATACCTTTCAAATCTTTAACATGAGCTATTATAGTGAACGCCATACCTTGTCTCTCTTGCTCTCCAATATTCATAGTAGCTTTCTCCAATCTCAATCCTTGGGATTTGTGGCTAGTTTCTAATGGCTATTTTTAACAACTACTATCGGGAAATGTCGCATCCTTATTATTTGTTCAATGAGATCGATTTCTTTCTTCACCTTGTCCTGAGGATGAACCACATTAGATGGTTCAAAACATCGACCAAATTCTAATGATATGATTAATCTGAAATACATTTATCTACATTGTAGATCACAAAAATATTATATCTAACATATATACTTTAATTTGATATACATAAATTTTAGCTTTTCAACGTTACATAGATATTATTATATTTTTAGAAAAAGAAACTAACCCTCTTAGAAAAGTACTAGCAGAGAGACATGCATGTTGGGACTCTATTTAAAAATTATATGAAAAAAATACTAAATAAAGAGTGATGAGAGGAAATACCTTAATTATATTCATAAATGTGTGTATTTTTTAATTGGGGACCTTAAAAATAAAAAATTATAATTCTTTGGTTATGGGGTATTGGTAAATCATAATAATAGAAACTTGTATATTAAATTTGTTATAAAAGAGAAATGTCATTTAAAATTTATATATATTTAAGTCATTTTATAATAATAATAATAAAATTATAAATTCGTTAATTATTATTTTTTTAAATATAGAAATACAAAATGTAATATAATTAATGAGATACGTTAAGTGCTCAATGCTTATTATGAATTGATGTTTATATATTTATTATAAATTGAAGTTTATATATTTATTAAATATTTAATTTATATATATTTTTAAATTTAATAAATAATTATATGTATATTTGATTTTCAAATTTTTATTCACATGGTTTAAAATATTTCCCTTTCCTTTTCCAGTGTTAGACTTTTATGCATGCAGTGAAGCTCATTTCCTTAAACTCCTATTCATCGCTTTAAGCGTTGTCCGAGTGAAAAACACCCAAGTTGAAACAAACATTAAAGAACCCAAATGGGCCAAAATGGGCTTTGAAATTTCAGAGTATAGTGTCACGTTATCGACAAGTTCAAGACAATCAGGGTCTATAGAAATATTGCATTGAAATGGTATAAGAAAAATATCAACAAATTGAAGACAACCATGGTGTGTAGAAAGCTTGCATTAAAATGATAAAATTAGGATTTTAGTGTTATCATGAAATGAGATGAATAAAAAATGATAAATAGTGTTGCTTTACATGTCTATTTTTGTTATGCAAATGACATTCTTAATAATTATGTTAGATAAACATTATGCCTCGTACAAAAGCTATGAGAACAATAACAGAGGTGTTTAATTTTGATAGTGTCAACTAACTAATTTCATCTATACCATTTCTTTTGTTTGGATCACTTGATTTTTGATGGTGATAATAAAGGACAAAAAATTTAAAGAAAATAACATCAAGAGTTCTAATTGAGTCAATCCTCTTACATTTTTTTTTTTGGCTCTTGATGGAAACCTCGGTATTAATAAGAATAATTCCATGGTCTTTAGTTAATAGGCCACAACAAGTGGATCAGGCATTCTTTGCCTTAAAGATTTGAAAGGTCTACCCTCTCCAACGTAGCCTTTAATTAGACGAATATAATTCTTTAGCCTATGGGCATCAACAAGATCAACATATTCGTTGTCATTTTTGTCGAAACAAGACAACGTGAAAATATGTTGAGGAAGCTAATCAAAAAACTTTGTTAACCATCCCCATGACTTCTTGTTGAAAACAAATCTAGGAACTTTGGGAAAAACATCCCTCTTATTCACCAATTGCAACACCTTCACTCGCTTCTCCTCCATTCGCAGGGAGAATTCTCTATTCCCTACGCGCGAAATTGAGAATGAAAACATAGTCACAAGTATGGGTAGTGCGGGAAATATTGAGATGAGAAATATTTTTATGGCATATCTGTTGGAAGTAATGGTTCAATGTCATGTGTAGTTGTCATTGTGATTTCTCCAGTGTCAGTCTAGACATTGTTGATCCCTAAGTTATGAGTTGGAGTCTTGTCATGTCTAAATATTAATTTTTGGAGCTCGGTGTTATAAGTAGTACATATGTAATTGTTTTATGTAATCTAAAAGGTATCAATCTGTGATTTCTCTTCTATAAGCTCTATTCTCTTTTTCATTTTTTCATTTTTTCTATCATGGTATTAGAGCTCATATGAGTCTGATTCTCTCATGAGAGTGCTCAATAAAATTGAAATATCCTAGGGTTGATGCATAGGATTAGTGTGTATAGAGTAAAATTAGATTATTACATTCTATTCTTGTGTGTTTTGTGTTGGATTTATGTATGTTGTGTAGGTTACTTTCCATCAAATAGCACCAAATCAGGACATTTCTCTTCTGCCAAGAATTGGAAGGCACCTTCATTCTCAATATTGTGTCTCTAGAAGTGGCTTGTTGTGGTCCTTATTAGTTTACAAGTAATCTCGTGGAAGTGGACAAGGGCTAGCATCTCGTGTTTTAAGCTATCTTTTGGCCTGCATGTGGTTTGTTTTATGATGGAGATCACAACAATAAAAACCTTCTTTTAGCACTATAAGTTAGCACCACTTATTTTATGCGGTGCTAATGTGGTGTAAATTTTTATGTATCATATTAAAAATGAATTATGTTATCATATTTGATCGAAAAGTTAGCACCATTCTTACTTTGTGGTGTTAAAGTGGAGTAAATTTTTATTTACCTTATTGGAAGTGAAATAGATCACCATATATTTAAAGACGTATGCTATATTGGAAAGTTCTGTAATGTAGGTTAGCTAACTTTGTGTTTGCCATGTTGACATGTACAAGTGGATTTATTTATGTGAATTTCTACCATTAACATAAAAAATTTACAAATATTTATTTTATGAATATATAAATTAGAACTAAACTCACAAATATTTATTTTATAATATTTGTTTTTTTATTTGTTTTTCATGTTTACATGTAAAACTAAAATTCATTTATGTAAGTTTTCACCATAAATACAACAAATTCAAAGTAATTATTTTCTAAATATTTTATTTCAATGACTTACTTTTTATATTATTCTCATGATAAAATAAACACACAAAACCATAATACACAATTATTTATTTTATGAATAAGGCAATTGAGATAAATATTTTGTATATTATTGTCATTTCAAATTAAAATATAGTGGTGAATCCATGGATGTGGGTTACTCTTTTTGGAAGAACTTGTGTGAGAAAGGTTGAATATGTGGGTTACTTAGAGGTGACACATACATTTATGATGATAAATGGTTTAGGTATTATGAAACATGTTCATCTTGCATTAAAATTCAAATTTCTCTCATTTATATCACTGTAAAAAAACTATTCTTTAAAATATCTTGTGTGATTTTGAGAAATACAAAACATATGCATGATTTCAAGAAATATAAACACACTCACAATTTTTGGAACGAGAAATGTACCCTCCGCTCCCCACCCCCCGTCCCCCCCTTCTACCACTAAGTCATCATAATAAAATTACCATTGGTTCACCTTCCCCAAATCCCCTCCACTTCTAGATTCCTCTATCACAAACCTGGTTTCCTCATGAAATGGGGCACATAATTTTCGAGGTTTGATACCATACTATTACATTTGCTGGTCTCCTTCTTATCTTGTGCAGAGGATGGAAGAGCCATATAAATTTTCTGAAGAATCATTGAGATTTCTTCCATATTAATACACCACAGCATTATCCTTCTATATTACCAGGTTGTCATTCTACAATTTTGTGACCCTTCAGTTAGCCATCATTCTTTCCTTCACTTAAATATATTATATGCTAGTGAATTCCCTAACCACCATAGCACTATAATGGTAGTGTGAGATCTTAAGATTAAATTACCATGGAATTTATAGAGCCATAATGCCTCCCCACAATGCCAATTTTATCCTCAATGTATATTCCTTTTACTATCCAAAAGTTTTAGTCTATACAATGAAATAATTACTCGATGACTATTAGATTAACCTTTTTGTTTCCATCATCACCAATTCTCCTCGAGCCTCCTAGCACTTGAGGGAAAGAGTTTACTTAATGACCCTCCCTAATAGTTCCTTTCCAAAAAAATTTGGCTTATTAAATCAACCATGTCCTTTCTGTCCATATGATTCTTATTGGGCTCACATCACTTTAATTTCATGCCCATCAAATTTTTTTATTCGTTTCTATCATTGGCTTGGAAAACACCTACGAGAAAAGATTCCATGAGGGGGATATGACTATATTCACTTACACATGATTGAATTTTTTCATTTGTATGATTTCATGTTGATGTCACTAGATATTGACTCTTTTAATTGGCCTTTCATCCTAGTTGATTTCACCGTCTCATCAAGTCCAACTATCAACACCTGTCGATGGAGTGAGGAAAAATATTTCTCGAAGGGAAGTTTTTATGGAACTTCCTTGATTCCTTTCTATGCATTAACCCCCTAAAAAAAAATTTAATACTACATTAGGTCTAAAATAAATGGATGTTTTAATACTTTTAAAGCTCCCTTTCCACATGGTCGCCATATGTTTTTCCATCTCACACTACTAGAATTGTTTTTTAATATTTAATCATTTGTTCTAATTTTTTGAGCTCAGTCCAATTCTAGTTTTTAGTTCTACCTCTACAACTCAACTATACATCCTCCCTATATCTTTTCTTACACTTTACAAAATCCCAAAAATTAGAAGTAAAAAAGGGAGAATCTTGAAATTTAACTATAATTTAATTATGTCTCTCCGACTACCTCGTTAAGACACTTATTAATGTCGTCCATCCCATCCATGATCCACCCATACACAGACGTGAAAATTGCTTTCAATGTATATAAATGTTTGGAAAATAAAATTTTAATTTGTAGAATATGGACTTTTGAACCATATAAATTTATTATATATGATATATATAAAAACATTATTTTATATAAATATAAATTTTTTTTATTATTTAATATATAATGCGATTTCCAATTAATATATATTTAAAATTTATATTATTATTTCAATAGATGAACTCGTAATGGATCACTCGAGAGAAATTCTGAACACAGAGCCCCTGTGCACTTAGACATGAACCTAATAGCTTCACTTGCCCCTTCGATTGATTTTTAATTTTCTAGGGATTTTCAGGTCAGTTATCCTTTATCCATTAAGGATTTCACATTATTGTAGATTTCAATATTTCGTAAAAGTCAATGTTTTGTCATTATCTTTGGTTATTTATGAATACCTTTAGTATTCATTATATGTAAAGTTATATATATGGGCCTTTCATATGTAATTTATGTAATATACTATATATATATATATATATTTAATGTTTCATATATATATTATTATACATAGTGTTGCATTTTCTAAATTTCATTACTATGATACTAGAAATCATAAGATTTTTTATATGGATTATTAAATTTTTATGTCTATTTCACAGAATGATTTAAGAAAGATGAGTTATTGTCTCATATGGATAAAGTATTTGCAATTGTGTCTCGAAAAAAAAATTCTTCATAGTCTTGCCGAATATATTAAAAATACTAGGAATGCTTTGAGAAGAAAATTGGTCAGAAAAAAAAAATGTACAAGTCGCACTTTGTAGGAGAAGCATCGTGGAAAAATATATTGAATGGGGTGGATATGAAGAAAGAAAAAAAAAATGGAACTTTCGTTGGAAAATACAAATATGGACATATTGTAGAAGCCTCGAGGTTTTCCACACACCATCATTCGGGGAAAGGTGGCATATTATCCGCAAAGGAAAAATTTGTAAGCTTAATACACTACTATGCTTTTCAAGGAAAAGACATTTTTTATATAATAAATTTTCTAACTATTTCGTTGTTATTTAAAATATAGTTGCAGGTGTTCAATACTATAGTGTATCTTCTTTCATTCATCAAAGTATTAAAGATGGATTTCATCCTATTATCGATTATGAGGTAATTTTTCAGCTATAATTTTTTTGCTCTGGATAAAGTTTCATAATATTAGATAAATATATCCAAATGAAAGTTTTAATTAGTACAATTTAAAGTTGTGTTGATCTTATGTTATATGTTTCTTAGGTAACTTTTCAATATGATGAAAGAGAAGATGAAAGTGAAATTTTAATCACGCTTAAACCTTACCATATGCTTGGTTAGTTCACTTCATGAGTTATTTTTGAAATCAATACGACACTTTAGTTATGAAATACCATTAAATGCATATACTTTTGATGGTTTATTTCAATTCAATTGAAGTTATTGTTTGTGTTTTTCTTCATTTATTTAATTTATGTATTTCTATTCAGAAACTTATGTATTTTTATAATTTTTCCATGCCGATGGTGACAAAATTTCTAAAAAATATTTAATGATGAACAATATAGATGATTTCAAATGAATTATCAGTTTCATTTTTTATATTTCATAATAAAAAATTTCAAGAAAACTAAAAGATTTCGTTGTATTAATAAATGAAAAGTGATTTTTTGATAATCAAATTTCAAACATATGTATAAAAATTAATAGTAAGAATAACATCAAATTTACATAAATGATGTGTAGGCTAGTTAGTTATAATTACTCCTGTTATCATCTCTACTTTACTTGATGCGTTTTGTTATTAGTCTCCTAAGAAAAAAGGAAATGTTTTTGAACATTTTCTATTTTTTTTTTCCACAGAAAAAAATCGGTAACCTTTTATTTATAAAAATGAAAAGTTACACATAGCATATGCATTGAAGCATTTTCGGAAGTTGCCCATTGGGCTCATGTGATTTTTCACACAATGCGACGTAGCGAGGCTACCTTGCATTCAAAAAGAATGAAAGAAAAAGAAATAGAAAAGGGAAGAGAGAAAGGGGAGAAAAGCAGAAACTTCTAGATAGTAGGAAAAACGTCCTACAAATCACGTTTTTCTCCCTTTCTTCTTCTCGACCTTGCGCCATTCTCCCTGAGATGGCTCACAAGTGGCAAGGACAATCTGATTTTCGACATGTTGAGTTCCTGTGTCCTTGTCCGAATCTGACGTTTCTAAAGTATGGTGTCTTTTAATTCCTCTGCTGCCTGGGTCCACAACATTCCTATCTGATTGTTTCGTTGGACGATGTGGATCCATGAGAACAGTCGTGTCCGCTGTTTGCACCTCAGGTTCCTGTGTAGGTTGTTTTCTTTCTGATGGAGCTGGTTCCTCTTCTGCTTCTGGCTCATCCTCCTCTGACTCAGGAGGGGGAAACTGCCAACCTTTCCTCTGCTTCCTGTTCAGTTTCTTTTTGCTGTTTGTTTTCTTAACCTCTGGGCATGTATTTTGAAGATGTCATGTCATCCTGCAATTCCTGCATCTGAACGCAGTATTCTCGTAATCAAGTGATTGCAACTAGTTTTGTTGCTTATAGATCAGCATGATGTTCTCTGGTAAACCTTTGCTTAGATCCACTTCTACACAGATCCGAGCAAAGGTGAAGATTCTATTTTCTAGCCTTTCCGTGTCTGTTTTAATATACCGTCCAAGGCTGTTTCCGATGCTTTCTAAAACCTGTTCGTTCTAGAAGTGAAGAGGCAGGTTGTGAAGTCTCACCCATACTGGTAATCTGGAAACTGTCATGGTGTTGGGGTCAAAATCTGGAAACCATGGAGTGATAAACAACCCTGTGGACCCCCAAAACCAAGGCCCCTCTCTGATTATTATATCTCTTTCCTCCGAGGTTTGAAATTTAACAATAAAAAACCCCTTGGAGCAGAGGTGTATTTCACATTCCAGAGACCATTGAGTAAAAATCCAGTGAAAGAGGTCCATGGGTTTAGGTCAGAAGCAATTGAAGCGGCATATTAGTGCCTGGGCTTCATATGTCTTTGTGTGCTCCTCTGCTGCTGTACTGTTGATTTTTAGTGCTGGGGTTTGTTCTTGAAGTTCTACTATGTAGGGTCTCGGTGTATTTCCAGCGTGTTCTGGAGGTGAGCCCGCCACTTTTTTCCCTTGAAGGATGTTTTTGTAGCAGTGGCCTCCATTTGATTGCTGATGGCTATTGGGCGTATTCCTTTTGTCTCCCCCTGCAGATCTTGGGATGCTCTGAACCGCACCCCCTCACAGACACAAGTTTAGGGTAATGGTCATCTCTGGTTTGATGGAGTAGTCCTTTAAGAGCCTGCAGTCCTGGAGGGAGCGGTGCCCATTGACCAGATATTGGATCGGTACAGGATACCCCATGAATCCCCATATTTTATGCTTGAGTTGAAGGATAGAGGAATCATCGTTTACCCAGACTATATGAGAGTTACCCATAGGAGGTCTAATAAAAATTTGAAAAGGGGATGAGTACAACAGGATCTGGTTCTTACCTATTGCTGGAGTAGGGAGCACTTCCTGCTTATGCCGATCCCTCCTCTTTGCCTCTTCATTCTTCTGAGTCAGCATTTGGGTCTGCATGACAGGCTTGGGTGCCTCTGCTCTTGCCGCATGCAAAGGAAAGGGCGGATGAACCAAACAAAAATCCCTGTCGATATCGGTCAGGAGGATTTTGAGGGGCGGATATCCCAGATCAGGGAACACCCTGCCTCCAAGCACTCTCAGCCACAGGGACCCTTGCGCTCCAAAGCCGTGTGCATTGGCCGATCTAGTCCTTGACGGTCGGATCTCTCTGCCTGTCATGGAAAAGCCGTGGGACAAAACTGTGGCAGAACGATGTGGAAGGGCTTTGTCAATAGTCACTGCAATGTTAAACAGATCCAGTCGCAACTCATTGTTGGGTCTCCAATCGCCTAGATCTAACCAATCGATCAAATCAAAAGCAGGCCAAGACCCTGTGGCACGGGCTTGGTGTAGGTCGCCCACAAAAATCCTATGGCCGGAGTTCAAAACTAACACAAATGAAAACGAAATCATGGTGATGATTTCTTCAGGATCCGATCTATGCTGGTACAAAAACCCAGTACTCCTGGCGATCAAGATCGGGTTGTGGCTGTCCGCGAAGATGCCCAGAGTGGCCATATTGAGATCTACCCTCAAATTTGTTGAGACAAAGAACCGATCCATTGGAATATTAACCATGCGGCTCAGGTCTGGCCCCGATCCACCATATCGACTATACAAAGTCCTCTATGGGAGGAAAGACGCCCATTCTGATGATTCTTTCCACAGATATTCTACTGGGGCCTCTCCAGGGGAATAAGCCGCGATTGTATTTACAGGCCGACTTACCAAACTAAGCAATGCCTCTCGTATGGCAAAGGGAAAATAGATTGCAGATGTAGGCGGATCCTGACCCTGCTCAGTACTACGATGCCCTTGACCTCCGTTTTCTCCATTCGGCATGAGGGAAATCTGAGCCTCAACGACTCTGCACAACGAAACCCTAGTCGCCGCTTCCATCTTCCCGCTCTGGTCAAGGGCCCAAATCTATTAAACCGCTAAGTATCTTTGAATTAAATCCTCAAGAAAATGGTGTGTTAGAAAGGATAAACAGGACAATCATGGAGCATGCAAGGTGCATGATATTGCATGCAGGATTTCCCTTTTTGAACATTTTCTATTATGTTAAATAGTAGTTTCAATAGTTATATATTTTTCTATATTTGAATTATAAATTTCTTAACAAATCAAACTTTTTATTTTCTTTCATTAAATTATCTCTTCTTTATATAATTAGATTGTTTTGGTTGCTGTATAGTATACTTAAAATTTTATCATATGTAGACATTCTTATTACTTCTTTGTAATTATTCATTTAATGTGAAAGATATCCAGTTAATATATTTTTTCACAACTACAAAGATATATAATAGAGAAAAATAAAGATTTTTGAAATATCATGCCATCTTGAAGTCTTCACTCAAAAAAAATCCTTTGAGGATTGGAATTGAAATGACATTGCTTAGAACTTTGATATTTTTATTTATTTTAATTTTCAAATATTGCAATGATAATCTACATGATCAATACCATGTTGATCAAAATGATTAGCAGTGATATTATGTATGCAAATTTATTATTCCTATCAACTTGGAATCATATGAATGGTTAAATGGAGACATTTTTCCATTACTTGTAATTGATACCTCCCATAATGTACTAATCGTTGCGATCATTGTTCCCAATAGGTAAGCACAAAAAGCTACCATAGTATTATTGTACACAATGACTTAAAATTTTTGGATGCAACTGGGGATACTTCAATTGTTTTAGTACATTTGATATAAATTAAATATATTTATGATAATTAAATTTAAGCATAGGAAAATGGTCAAAATGTTCTCTTTGATACTAAAAAAAAACTCTTCACATTATCCAAACTCTGGGACACATAGCTTCTAAACTATGAAGTACAACTTCTTAGGCTATCTTTAAACCTTGGCCATGTTTACACCAACCAAGCTACAATTTTTTCAAACCTACGACCAATTGATCCTCCTAGAGAGGTTTGTGTAAACATGTCCAAGGAAATGTTATTCCCTATTCCCTACACGGTTGCAAACAATTCAAGTTCTCGCATAATCGTTATGAAGGTTTTTGTTGTTTCGCTGCTCTGCATGGTGGATTTTGTGCATATGACAACCGATTCCCTGCTTTTGATAAACATGATCTACATACTTATTGTAAGTTATTCAAGATGATAAAAACCAATTGGAGATGAGTTCCTCATGTTTGACTTGAAATTTTTCAATGACTAATATTCGCAATGTCGAAGGAATCTATATTGAAACTTTGTGTACTTGATTTCTATCATGATGATGGGTAATGGACAAAAAACATCCACAAGCATCCCTAGATGTCTCTCAACTACCCAAGAAGCTCAACCTCGAGTTTGACAGTGTTTTTGAAGATCGATTGACAACAGTCAGTTCTCCAACAATAGTTGGTTTGTTGTCATGGATTTTATTTGGTTATAAAATGTGATAGTAAAAAAATTTCCAGGTCATTTGGCGTTATATGAATTCAAAATTTTGTACTTCGGTGGTTCTATCTGACTGAGTGTGTGAATATTTTAGGTCACTCAAAGAGACAATGCAGCTCAATGGATGCCAACATGCTGGTCCATCTCGTCTCGTCCCAAATAAACAAATCGATCATGTGAATGCCTTGAGGTTTTCCAACATTAATTCCAGCGACGAAAGGGCTTACATGAAGCCTCAAAGTTATATATTTTTCTATTTTTGAATTATAAATTTATTAACAAATCAATATTTTATTTTCTTTCGTTAAATTATTTCTTCTTTATATAATTAGATTGTTTTGGTTGTTGTATAGTATACTTAAAAATTCTATAATATATAGACATTGTTATTATTTCTTTGTAATTATTCATCTAATGTGAAAGATATCCATTTAATATATTTTTTCATAACTAGAGAGATATATAATAGAGAAAAACAAATATTTTGAAATATCACACCATTTTGAAGTTTTCACTCAAACAAAATTCTTTGAGGATTGACATTGAAATGACATTGCTTAGAACTTTGATATTTTTATTTATTTTAATTTTCAAATATTGCAATGATTATCTACATGATCAATACCATCTTGACCAAAATGATTAGTAGTGATATTATGTATGCAAATTTATTATTCCTATCAACTTGGAATCATATGAATGGTTCAATGGAGACATTGTTCCATTACTTGTAATTGGTACCTCCCATAATGTACTAATCATTGCAATCATTGTTCCCAACAGGTAAGCACAAAAAGCTACCATAGTATTATTGTACACAATGAATTAAAATTTTTAGATGCAATTAGCGATACTTCAATTGTTTTAGTACATTTGATATAAATTAAATATATTTATAATAATTAAATTTAAGCATAAGAAAATCGTCAAAATTTTCTCTTTGGTACTAAAAGAAAGCTCTTCCCAGGATCCAAACTTTGGGACATGTAGCTTCTAAATTATGAAATACAACTTCTTAGACTATCTTTAAACCTTGGCAATGTTTATACCAACCAAGCTACAATTTTTCAAGACCTACGTCCAATTGATCCTCCTAGAGAGGTTTGTGTAAACATGTCCCAGGAAATGTTATTCCCTATGCGGTTGCAAACAATTTAAGTTATGACATAATCGCGCTGAAGGTTTTTGTTGTTTTGCTGCTCTACATGGTGGATTTTGTGCATATGAAAACTAATTCCCTTCCTTTGATAAACATTATCCACATACTTATTGTCAATTATTCAAGATGATAAAAACCAATTGGAGATGAGTTCCTCATGTTTGACCTGAAAAATTTCAATGACTAATATTTGCAATGTCGAAGGGATCTATATTGAAACTTTGTGTACTTGATTTCTATAATGATGATGGGTAATGGAAAAAAAACATCCACAAGCATCCCTAGATGTCTCTCAACTACCCACGAAGCTCAACTACGAGTTTGACAGTGTTGTTGGAGACCCATTGACAACACTCAGTTCTCCAACAATAGTTAGTTTGTTGTCATGGATTTTATTTGGGTAGAAAATGTGATAGTCAAAAAATTTCCAGGTCATTTGGGGTTATATGACTTCAAAATTTTGGACTTGGGTGGTTCTATCTAATCGAGTATGAATATTTTAGGTCACACAAAGAGACAATGTAGCTCAATGGATGCCAACATTCTGGTCCATTTCTTCTCATCCCAAATCAACAAGTCGGTCATGTGGATGCCATGAGGTTTTTTAACATTAATTCCAGCGACGGAAAGGCTTACATCAAGCCTCAAAGTACATATACAACAATTTTTTCCAATGCCTTGGGCTACTAGGCCAAAAATTTAATTTTTTTGGAGGTAACAACAACAATGTCAATGATCAAATTTAAGCGGGCCTCCAAAGCATTGAATTAAGATGTCCTTTCTATTAATGGATGTCATGTATGAGCTTATCATTGATCGTGAGTTAGTGTTTATTTTGGTTTTTTTTTTAAGGCTTGATACATAAAGTTATAGTGACTATATTTTAATCATATAAAAGACTAGTTAATGAATAGAAAAACATACTTCAAGTTAATGGTTCTCAACATTCTTTGGTGTCGAGAGAACACATCATTAAGTTGGTTATGTTAAGTCTATTATATGCTAATGTATCTTATCATTCTTCGTGCTTCAGGAACATTGGTTACACATTTTATTCATATATATGTAAGTGTATATGTCAAAAATGTCACTTGTATGATAGACTCTTGGATAAAATCAATACATAGACAACTTACCTACATAACTAGAAGTATGTATTTCGATGACTACTACTAGGATGGAAGCATGTCCATAGAGATATTCAGTATCTAGGTTATTCATTAGGGTAGTCAAGAATATTTAATTGCAAAAATTTCATCATTCATGGTGATAGGAAGTTATGATTTAAATGGATGTCAACTGACAACTCAAAGATGTGGTGTTAAAGAAAGAGTGATGTTTACGAGATTCCATAGTGAATGTGAGTGTTGATGAAGACCAATGAGACATATATCATATTGTTTTTGCAATATGTGTTTTCCATGTAAGCATTAAGGGAGGGTGTTGGAAGTAATGCTTCCATGTCATGTGTAGTTGTCATTGTGAGTTCCCAAGTGTCAGTCTAGACGTTGTTGATTTCTTAGTTATGAGTTGGAGTCATATCATGTCTAAGTCATAATTTGTGGAAGTCGGTGATATAAGTCCTATATATGTAATTATTTTATGTAATCAATATATATCAATGTGTGATTTGTGTTCTATAATCTCTCTATTCTCTTTTTTATTTTTTTCCATCAATATGAGCTTAAATTTTCCAGAGCATCTTCCAAGTTGTGCCGAGTCAAAGTTACGCTGAAAATTTCATCCTTGAATTATTTCACGAGTGTTTCAATTTTAGAAATAAGAGTATCTCTCGCACATCTTAAATATTTGGAATATTCTCCTTTAGAGATGTAGCAACTTAAAAACCCTTTCTCTACTTGGACACCCTTATCGCTTTAAATAATTGTACTTGATAATTGGTGTCCCAGGTCCTTGTTCCTCCAAGGAGAGGTAGTTGGAAATACGGCTCTCAGAACCTCATGCCTGAAACGATGAAATGATAATCAAGCACAAACTAAAATATCTTGAGCATATTGTCTCCATTCTTCTTGTGTCTTAGTTCCTCCCCACGCTACCACAATATTCTGGCATCCTAAAGATAGTTACTAATTAAACAATAAAATTACCCGATACCCATTTTTTTGAGGTCACAAAAAAGCACCTGATTTTGAAAAGCAGTGATGCAGAATCACCCTTTTTTTGGAGCATATTTTTGGCACATTAAATTTTCTTATGATTTTTTTTTTTTTAATATCATGATTTTCATGTTGATTTTGAAAAGTGGTGATGAAGAATAACTTGTTTTTTTAAGCATATTTTTGGAACTTTAAATTTTCTTTGATTTTTTTTAAACATCATATCCATTTAGAAAAAATGGTAATTATTTTGGCACTTAATTTTTTTATATTTATCAATTATGAACATTTTCTTGAAAATGTTAGTGATTTTCATGTTAATTTTGAAAAGTGTTCTTGCAACATTAATCCTTTTGTTTAGAGTGGTGATTTAAATTTTGGTAATAGAAAATAAAAATAAAATAAAATAAAAACATGACAAAAAAAAACAAATATAGAAGACTATAAAAAATATAAAAAAAACCCAACAAAAGTGTTAAAAAAACAAAAATAACTTGTCAAAATAAAAAATTTAAAAAAGAAATTAACAAAATTAAAAAAAAAATTAAAAATTAAAAAAAAAATGATAATTAAAAAAAAAAATTAACCAAAAAAAAACATTTTTTTTAACTTAAACAAAAGAAAATAGTGTAATTAAAAAATAATAAATTAAAATAATTAAATTAAAAAATTAAAAAAAAAATTAAATAATCAAAATACTAAATTAAAAAATAATTTAAATTCTGAAATTTAAATTAAAAATAAAAACAAAAAGAACACAAAATAAAAATTTTAAGACAATAAAAATTTTAATTTAAAATAAAAATTAAATTTAAAAAGAAAAAATAAATTTAAAACTCACAGACACACACGCACATATAAAATACATTTTTAAATAATAATAAAAAAAACATAATCCAGTTTTCTTTTTAAATTAAAAATTTCAAAAAAAAAAAATCATAAAAATTATAACAATTAAAATTTAAAAATTAAATAAAAAAAAATTAAAAAAAAAAAAAAGAATCAGAAAAAAAAGTAATAAAAAAAACAATTGAAAACAAATCAATAATACAAAAAAATAAAAGAAAAAATTCATTTTACCACTCCCATAGGGGCCATAGGACTCGGTGTCAGGCGCTGGAAGAGTTGCTAGCTCACTTGCCGCTCGGCGGCCGTGGCCCGTGGCCCCTAAGACAACGGTAAAATGCACATTTTTTTAATTTTTTTAATTAATTTTTTTATTAATTTCCTTTTTAATTAATTTTTGTTTAAATTATTTATTAGTTATTAATTTTTTTTTAAATTACGTTTTCAATTTCATTTATTTTTTAATTTTTTTGTTTTTCAATTTTTTTTTATTTTTTTTCATAATTAATTTTTTTTTTATTTTTTTTTTTTAAATTTAAAAATGTATTTTTTATATATTTCTATCCTTTTTTCTGACTTAAATTATTATTTAAATTTTCTTTTTAAATTGAAATTTTTATTATTTGAATTTTCTATTTTTTTTTAATTTAAATTTCTAAATTTAAGTTATTTTTTATTTTAATATTTTAATCATTATTATTTTTTTATTTTAACTAATTTTAATCTTTTAATTTTCTAATTATTTAATTTTTTCATTTGTTCTGATTATGCGATTTTTTATATTATTATTTTTTTTATAACTTAAAAAAATGTTTTTTGGGTTTAATTTTAGTTTTTTTGCTTTAAATTAAGTTTTTTTTTTTTTTCTTATTCTTTTTTTTTTATTTTTTTTTATTTTGTATTTTTTATTTAATTTTTTTGTTTTTCAAGTGATATTTTATCTTTAATATCGTGCCTAAAAATCATTGGAATTTTATTTTCATAAAGGTGATATTTTATCTCTAATGTCATCCTTGGATTTTTAAGGCTTTTCACAAACACAATAATAGATTATTTTTAATACCATGCCTAAAAATCGTTGGAATTTTAAGAGTTTTGATATTTTATTTTTAATTTCACGTTTACCTTTGAAATTTTAAGGCTTTTTAGAGACATGATGTTTTCTCTTTTATGTTATTATTAGAATTTGTCGACAATTTACCCCAAAACGAAAAAGACATTATTCCAACATTAACACTTTTCATTTTCAAGGTGCTTTTTGCACACAAAAATTTGACAACATTATTCGAGAATCAACACTTTTCATTTTGAAGCTGGTTTTTTCACACACAAAATTGGCGGCGTTATTCCAGCATGAACCCTTTTCGTT
The DNA here is from genome assembly GCA_034641835.2 of Pinus albicaulis. Taxonomy (NCBI): domain Eukaryota; kingdom Viridiplantae; phylum Streptophyta; class Pinopsida; order Pinales; family Pinaceae; genus Pinus; species Pinus albicaulis. Next base: position 942,767,641 of record CM076582.1, read on the forward strand.
TACAGACTATTTTTCCCACAAAAAAAAAAAAATGACGACATTATTCCACCATCAACACTTTTTGTTTCGAGGGTATTTTTTTCAATTCTTTTTTTCTAGAAAAAAAATGATTTTTAGCGTAATTTAAAAAAAAAAAGTTGAAATTTGACCCTAAAAAAAACAGTGTGTTGTGGAAGACACAATTTTCATTTTTGGGTTGTTTTTTGATGTTTTTTGAGTTTTTTGGGGCTAGAGTTCTCGTTTTGAAGTAATAGTTCCTGTTTGATCAGTAACTATGTTCCTAATATTCATATCTCTTGACTATATTTGTAAAATGCAATAAATCCAATCCAAATATATTGCTCAATTAACCTCCCCATTGCATCAATTTCTGAATACAAATACTTAGTCACTTCATAGTAGGCACTATAGGAAGGTTCAAAATGATCATCCTTTTCACAACACTTAAAAAATTTATCAGGATTGTACTTACACCCATCAAAACCATTGGTGGAAAGTTTAATAGAACATCCATCATAGCACAACACTGTAAAATCACCATATCTCGGTATCTCCTTTTTCAAAACTAGATTGATGGGATCTAGTAACCCCTTCCAAGAGCTCTGTCTTCGGATATCTTTCCACATATCCACAAGTTCTATATTTTCGTATCTGGTGGGGTTTTCATATATTCCTACAAAAGAGGGTACCTCGAAGTTCTCCACGACGAAGGGAGAAGACTCATCCTTTGTAGTATTGAACATAGGTGATGTAGGATTTGAAACATAATTTTTGATTTTCTAGGCTTTCAAGTGAAGAGAGATCGAGCAAGTGAATGAATTCAATAACAAATTAACTCTTGCAACTGTATGAAATATCTTCAATTATCTACAACATAAATCTAAATATATCCCAATATGTATATTCCATGCAAAAAATACCGTAATATAATACATATCGAAGTGGAATACCTTGTCTATCGAATCTATGCCATCAGAAATGCATTTGCAACAACAAGTAGAATATACTACATGAATTGGATTACACTAAATTTTGAAAACATCACATCATGATAGAAATTATAACCGTAAATCTCATTGACTAGAGATTATTTTCTTCAACGTGATGAATTTTCCAACAAAAATTGTTCAAAGTTGAATACGTCTCATTCAAAATTTCTTTGTATTTGTGCGACATTCCCTGCAACACCATCCATCTAATAACAACGTTGATCAACATCACTGTCCCACACAAAACCCTTAAACTTGTAATATTGTGGCGATTTCATTCTGTTCTTGAATTATGTGATTTTGTTAACATAGTAGATATGAATTACAAGTGAAACCTATCACCTAAGCTATAATATTGTCGGTGAAAATAGCTTTGGATTGGTATACTTGCAAATATATAAAACTTGGAGTAGCAAAGGGACTTTTATATTTGGATGATCATTGTGACCCCGGGATAATTCATTGTGATTTCAAAGAAACAAACATATTACTGGAAGAATATCTTGAAGCCATTGTGGGAGACTTTGGATTGGGAAATTTTAGACCAAAGGGATTCACATGCCACTGTTATTTTTTGTGGTATTATGGATCACATCGCCCCATAATACCTTTCAATGAGAAAATAATTTGGGAAAACTGATGTATTTTGTACGAAGGACACATTACTATTGTTGGACAAAATTATTCAATTACTTAAAGGTTTTATTCTATGCAGAGAGAACTTATAGATTAAAGTTGGCCATGATTGTTTCGAATTAATTTTGGGAATTTTTTTACCATGTCACATGTGGTTTTAGGGTTTCATTTAAAACTTAGGGATGATCATGAAACAAATTTACTGTTTGAAGGAAATTAAGAGACATATATCCGAGTAGATTGAAGCGTAGTATAAATAGTCTAGGCACATTTTCCAGGGGTATTTTTAGCAGAGCAATATATGCCTATTTCTTTGAGCATATAGTGCACTTTTAGCAACAAATACTTGTATGAAAGAATATTATGTTATAAGATGTCTTCATTATTAAAAAATAAATTTGCATAACATTTCCTATGAGGGACGGATTTCAAGCCGTATAAAATAAATTTTGGTTATCATTTCCATCACATAATTGTAACATCAATCCACAAATTCAGTGATAGATTTCATATCCATTTTTAATATTCGTAATGAGGGTTACAATTCGTGTCATTATAGAAAGGGGTTTAATACCAAAACCTATAAAATCAATGATCCATTTTAACATACTGGTTTTGTTAGATGGCATAGAAAAATCTGATATATCTACCAATTTTTCGTTTGATACACTTCCAACCCTAGAAAGAGAAATTGTTTCTTTCTTATATGCCAATAGAATCTTTATCAGTTGATTAATAGGTACATGTATCATAATATAAATTCTACTTTGAATATCCATAAATGTGTGATAAATATAACAATATTATTACTTTTATTTGACTCATCTTGACTACATGCACTATCCTTTTAAGATTTTAGTTTCCCCTTTCTTTAAGTGAATATAGAAAAATTGAAATAATGTAGTACCTTATCTATCTTGGAAGGATTTTTGATTCAAAAGGGGAAATGATGTTACTATCTAGGACTCATAAGGGTGTTAGGTCCCAATAATACTAGTGTATCCCCTTATCCTTATTGTTAGTGTAGCCCCATTATTGTTATTGTTGTTCCCATGTAGTCCCCATATTTATATTATTGAGCCCCATAAAAGCCCACTATTGTTATTTTTCTTCCCATACATTATTATAGTTATGTTGACTTTGATTATATTGTGACCCCTTAGAATCCTGTATATAGAAACGAGGTCTTTTCATTTGAATCATCCAATAATTGTTCATTTATGTAATTTAAAAGAGGTTCCCCCCTCGAAGATGATAATTTTAAAGTCTTTGATCTATATTTTCTTTTATTTTGTGAGTTTGTTGGATAAAATTTGGTATTAGAGCTTTGGATTCTAGAGTTTCACTGCTACAAACTGGTCTTATTGGAATTTTCACTATAACTTGTTTTTTTTTATGAAGCTTCAAAAGCGGAAATTGAAACCATGTTGACATGAAATACTAGTGACCCTCTTGTACAAATTTGAGTTCTTGGTTTTCTATATTTTCATTTCAGGAATCATATTTGTATTTTGTAAAAGGTGGAAGGAATTTCACGAAAATTAGTTTTTCTTGTATCGATTCAAGAGTTGAATTTTTAAACAGTTATAGGTGGCATCTCTTACAACTTCACTTGATGGAAATATTCCATAATCAGTACATCGTGGGATATTTGATGTAAATTTATCTTGGAGAATCCAAATTTGTTCTAACTTGTGGAATTGGAATTAAGACACAGAGGGATACCATAGGACCGAGGTTCAGATCTTGGAGATCTCAAATCATAGAGATCTAACAATTTCAATATAGAGATCCTAAAAAAGCATGAAAAAGGTGTGTATAATTTTAATTTTTCACAAATCTTGTTTGAAAAATTAGTTTAAAGTGATTCAAGAAGAATAATGAAGCATATATATAAGTATTTGGTTATAAAATTGTTCAAAAACAAAATAATTCTACACCCATTAATCCCTCAGAAAATTGTATGAAGACATATGAAGAGGAATAATTGCAACATGATATATCAAAGCTATGGGACCAAGTGCAAAAAATTTCACTCTCAGAAAGAGCAACCAAAGATGAATTAAAAGAATAAATAAAAGGTGACATGAAGGGTTTAAAAGGGAACATGGATGGCTTAAAATAAGAAATAAAAGGGAACACGAAAGGTTTAAAAGCATACATGGAAGGTTTGACAAAGTTACTCCACCATGAATAATGAAAAAATCATGAGGAAAAAGAAAATAATATCAATGAGGATTTTAGAGACTCCAATGCCGTGTTTATGAACCAACGCATTCCAATGATCAATATGAGTAAATTTTATGGAAAGGACTGGTAACATGGATACTATAGATGGATAAATATTTTTATCTCCATAATGTGCAACACATACAAAAGGTACGCTTTACAACTTTATATTTAGAACCCAATCAGTTTGTATGGTATAGATGGCTTCATTCTCGTAAATTGCTTTTCACATGGAAAATTTTTACGGAGGAAATGATAACACATCATGAGGATACAAAGTGAAACACCTTCTATAGCCAATTGATAAATTTCAAAAAAAAGGGTTCAATGGTGGAGCACATTCAGGACTTCCAAAAATTGAATATAATGGTAAATGATATTCCAAAGGAGCATACAATTTATTTCCTCACAGGTAGTTTAAATGATAACATTGAACATGAGGTTCACCTTTGGGAACATGATTCAGTGGAGAAGGCAGCCAAGTTGGCAACAAAAGATGAAAGACAAATTATGGGAACAAGGAAGCATAACTTTCACAACTATCAAGATGGAAGTGTTGCTTCTACTAGCCTTCCCCGGCCAACAAGGTTGACACCACAATCATTGGAAGAAAAAAGAGGAAAAGGCCTTTTCTATATTTCTAATATAAAATACACTAAAGTTCATAAGCATGGCGGGAATAAATTTTCTTACATATATTTTGAAGAGGAGGAAGAAAACGAACAAAAAAATTCAAAAGAAGAGGATATCCACCAAGAACCAACCCTAGACGAAGAAGAAATGAATACGACCATATATTGTAATGCATTAGCAGGAATTACCAACTAAACTCTCAAGATATAAGGACATATCAAGAAGGAAAAGGTAATAGTGTTGATTGATTCGGGTAGTACCCATAATTTTATTAATTGTAAGATAGCCTAGGAATTTAATTTCTTCCTATATCCAGCACCACAGTGTCAACTAATTATTCCAAATGAAGGAACTATAAATTTCAATGGAAAGTGCCATAATATCAAGATATCCATGGGAGAATATGTGTTGAATAGTCCAATGCTTTCCATTCCAATGTGTGGTGTTGATGTTTTAGTAGGAGTCCAATGGTTACAATATTTTGGTATGATAGCTTTTAATTTTCATGATCTTTTCTTGAATTTTTTTTTGGAAAGAAAGGAAGTTGAATTAATGGGTTTTGTAGGGAAAAACGGAAATATAATCATCTATAATGGAATCACAGATCTTATAAAGAAATAATAAATGGGCACAATTTGATAATTATCCTCACCAGAGGTTCAAACATCGAAATCTTATATTTCTCTAGTTCTCCAAAAAGTCTTGGATAATCAATACAAGGTATCTGAGAATCTAAAGGGCCTCCCACCTATTATTGATCATTATCATGTTGTTCATTTGATTCTAGGAAGTGTTCCTCCAAACATCAGGCCTTATAGATATCCTTATGCCAAAAAGAGTGAAATTGAATGTATGGTTGCAAATATAATAGAGGCTGATATAGTTCAACATAGTCAAAGTTATTTGTATGCTCTAGTACTATTTTTGCACAAGAAGGATGGATGATGTCGCATGTGTCTGGATTATAGGGATCTCGACAAGCTCACTATCAAAGATAAATTTCACATTCCTGTCATTGATGAACTATATGTTGAATTACATGGAGAAATTTACTTCACCGAGTTCGATCTTCTTCCAGGATACCATCAAATAAGAATGAAGACCGAAGAAATTCTGAAAGAAATTTTTAGAAATCATGAGGGTCATTATGAATTTTTGTTCATGCCTTTTGGCCTTACCAATGCACCTTCTATATTTCAAAGTTTGATGAATTCCAATTTGAAACCCTTGCTTATAAAATTTGTGTTAGTATTTCTTGGTGATATACTAACCTACAACAAGTCTTGGAAGGATCATGTTCAACATGTTGACAGGGTTCTCAAACTATTGGAGGAGAAAGAATTATAAGCAAAAAAATCCAAGTTTTTCTTTGTAGTACAAGGGGTGGAATATCTAGGTCATATTGTATCTCATGAGGGTGTAAAGCTAGACCCTAAAAAAAAAAAATCCATTTAGGAATGGAAAATCCTCAAGACCATAAATAATTTGCGAGGATTTCTCAGGTTAACAGGGTATTATCGCAAGTTTTTTAAGAATTATGGGATAATAACAACAACTCTAACAACATTTCTGAAGAAATATACATTTTCTTAGACTCCATAAGCAACTAAGGCCTTTGAACATCTTAAAGAGCGAATTTTCCAAGCACTGGTCTTAGCTATGCAAGACTTGACAAAAACATTTATTGTGGAATGTGATGCCTTAGGAAATGAAATTGGTGATGTTTTAATGCAATAAGGAAGACCCATTTCTTTTGAAAGGCATTCAACTAAAGGAAAGTATTTACAAAATCCTATTTATGAGAAGCAAATGTTGGACATACTACATTATGATATAGAATGTTCGGAATCTCCACAATATTCATTTTTATGTTTACCTACATTGACTTAAGAAATGACGACCGTCCCTAATGGGAAGATACTTCAAGGTAAAAATGGATCATGATTGTTTTAAATAAATTTGAGAACAAATATTATCTTCATAAGAGCCACAAAAATGGGTCACAAAGATGTTTGGTTATGACTTTTAAATCATCTACAAAAAAGTGAAGGGAATTTCTGGACATATTTCAGTTGGGTCACATTCATTTTCTTGCATAGTGCCTTCATACATCTCAGTTGTTCTGTCGCAGTTGCTTCATATTAGTCTTTGACAATATCCTAGATCCAGATCTAGAACTTGGCAGTTGATATCAATTGGTTCTAGTGATATATTGGATTCATGCTCCTGATGTTGTAGATCCACAAATCTATAGATATGATCTAGTTATTTCCCACTACATATGTATTGGGCTCATTCTACTCTCTACTAAAATATTTTTATGACAATATATTAAAAATTAATATTTGAAAAGGTTTCCCCCATAGTGGGGTTTTTCCTTGGTCTTGGACCAATGTTCTGTCTCTTATAGTTGTGCTATTGTCTTCTTTATCACTACATGCATTTCTCTATCTTCAGTTACAATTTATTATTATTTACATTGCTTATAATTGGATGCATTATTTATCAAGAATCAATTTTGTATAAAGTAATTGACACACATAGAAAAATATTAAAAATTAACATGACATCAAAGCTAAGGTGAATTAAAATCCCAAGAGAAGATGAGCAATTAATCCCTCATTATCAAAAAGTAGATCTACGTGGAAAAATCAAGATGTCTTCCTCTACCTTCAAGGAGGATGAGAAATTGGGTGATGGATCAAATTTTGCTTCATTTAAAGTCAAATTGGGGATCATAGATGATAAGAAAAATGTGATGGAATACATTGAAGGAAGGATGCTCGAGCCTCTTGAAAATGCCTTCCCTTCTATCAAGAAAAAATACTAGAAAGGTGAGTCCAAAAAAAAGAAAATTATGGTTGATGGTTTATAAGTTCATTTACTAGCATATGTTGAGAGTTTAAGAAAGTATAAAGACATGTATTACAAGATTTTTGACATGTATGAAGTAAACAATCTCAATTAGATTATCACCTTGAAAGATCAACTCAAGGAAATGAAGTGAACAAAGGAGAAACTATTTTTTCTTACATTATGAGGATCTCTTGTCAGAAATATCAACTACAAAGGGTTGGAGAGAATGTACATGAAAAATAGTTGGTTTTTTTTACTCTTATAGGTCTCCTTTATATTTGGGAAACATTAATTACTACAATCATCATCAACAACGTTCTCTCGCCATTCGAAAAAATTGTTTGGAAAGCTTACTCAAGAAGAATCAATAATGATAACAAGAGGAAGAATTTAGAAGCATGAAGAGGGAGACCCTATTTCATATATCATGCATAAGAGAAGGAAAAGGTCAAAATTATTCCCTTCAAGAAGACCTCCTACTCAAAGCTCAAAAGGAAGGAATGATAGATCACTATCCTAGATTGAATGCTTTAACTACAACACAAAATGTCATTATACACGTGATTGTCCCGAGAAGAGAAAGAGGGCATGATACAACATTATAAGAAACTAAAATTATAACAGAATAAGAGACAATAAAAGGAAAAATCACGATAGAAGATATGAAAAGTGAAGAGATCATTTAAGCGACCATGATGAATAACGTCCTCCTCAAATGAATCCAAGGGTTTCCAGGTATGAAAGTAATGCTGTGAATAAATCTGAATATATTCTCATTTCTACAGTTACTAGTTCTTCTCCATGAGATTCATGGGATATTTTTTTGGTTGACAGTGGGGAAACTCATCACTTTTCTAGATACAAATAAATCCTCTCTAATCTAGTAGAGAGGGGGACTAAGTTGATAATAATTCTTGGAGATAACTCCACTCATCCCATAAAAGGATTTGGATCTCTTAAGTTTTATTTGAACTCTAGGGAATCAATATTTTTACATGATGTTATGTATGTGCCAGGTGCAATCAAGAATTTTATTTCTATATTTGCATTAGAATATAAAGGGATGAGGGTGTCCTTAATGAATGGAAAGGTCTTATATTAGAATACTGATTCACAATTGAAGTATGCATTCACATTAGATCTTAGATCTGAAGGACTCTATAAAGTCACAAGAAGGCCAATTCTAGCATTGGTTCATAATACCAATCGTCCAAGTGAATTGTGGCATTGCAGGTTGGCTCATATACACTATGATGATCTTCTAAAATTGAGAAGACTAGTATCAGGTATTCTCAATGTTCAAGCTCATCATGATGGAGTTTTTCCAGGTTGCGCAAGTGGAGAGAAAACAAGGGGACCATTCCCCTCAAGTAAGAACAAAAAAATTGGCATCCTCCATCTCATCGATTCTAATATATGTGGTCTAATGTTTGTACAATATATTGGTGGTAATATCTACTTCATCACCTTCCTTGAAGAAATATCAAGAAATACATGGTTTTAATTCCTCATGCACAAGGATGAAGCCTTTAAAAAATTCCAGGAATTCAAAACTTTGATCGATAATCAATCAGGAAAAAGAATCAAATTTTTCAGGTCTGAAAATGGAGGAGAATACATGTTAAAAGAATTGATAGCATTATGCAAGAAAGAAGGGATCAACAAGGAAACTATTGTGCCTTATAAACCTGAAAAAAATGGCTTAGCTTAAAGGAAGAACCGATCGATATTAGAAACATCTCTTGTCATTCTTCATGATCCGAAGGTACCAAAGTTTCTATGGGCTAAAGTCACACATGTTTTTGTATATGTTTCAAATCGGGTACCTAGTCAAGAATTGGAAAAAAATACTCCTCAAGAAATATTCTCAAGTAAAAAACTTGACATAAGTCATCTTCGGATATTTGGATGTCCCATATTATTTCATGTGCCTAAAGGCAGAAGAAACAAGATGGAAGATACAAGAAGAAATGGTATGTTTATGGATTATTATGAAAATTCTAAGGCATACAGAATATATGATCATGATCAAAGGAAATTTGAAATTAGAATGGATGTAATTTTTGATGAAAATACAGCACTTTCGAAAGGAAGAGACCTTCCTCTGCCTCCCAAGGAAGATAATTATTACAAGGATATTCTATATGGTCCTTCTATGCCAAAGTCACATGATATTGATGTTTCCATGGAACCTATGGATCCCATAGATCCATCTCCGAGTGATCCTCCTTCAAATAAATGACCATTGTGGCTTCAGAACACTCTACAAGACAATGAAAGAAGAGTTCGCATTCGAAGATCCATTAGACAAAGGAAGGAACTATGCAGATATCAAGGATATGTAAATTCTCTGATCACAATGATTTAAATTGAACCATCATCATTCAAAGAATAAATTAAAGAACATTATTGGAAGGATGTTATGGGCAAGGAATACGAATCTATTACAAAAAATGATGTATTGGATGTTGTTCTAAGATTGAATGGGAAGTCTCTTGTGACTTCGAACTGGTTATTAAATATCAAGAATGGAATCGATGGCAGCATTGAGAAATACAAAGTGAGGTTTGTAGCTCGAGGTTTCTCTCAAAAAGAGGGAGCATATTATGTTGACATATTTACACATGTGACTTGATACATAACTATGTGTTCGATAGTTTCCCTTGCTGCTATGCAAGGATGGAACCTTCATAAAATACATGTAAAGACCACTTTCCTTCATGGTATGTTACATGGAGAATTTTATGTTGAAAAACCACAAGGATTGAAGTGGAAGATCGCATAACGCATGTTTTCAGGCTCAAGAAAGCATTGTATGGTTTCAAGAAAGCTCCCCAAGCTTGGTATGCACACATTTAAAGCTATCTAATGAAACTGTGTTTCACAAGAACCATTGTTGATCCCGACCTCTATTTTAAGGTTGTCAAAGCTATTCCATTGATTCTAGTTCTATATGTTGATGATCTATATTTTAATAAGAAGTGAATCATTGATGGTCAAATATAAGAGGAAGTTATCCTATCAATTTGAGATGAAATACCTTGGTCCTATTCACTAATTTTTGGGCCTTGAGGTGTTGAAATGACCTGGATCTCTCATAGGGAAAGTATGTAGTAAAGAAACTCGAAAGGTTTTGTATGACCGAGTGCCAATCCATGACTACTCCGATGGAGATGAATTTCAAGAAGATATTTGGAAAATAAGATGGACCTAATATGGAAAATCCATCAGAGTATAGACAGCTAATTGGGACTATGATGTTCCTCATGAATTCCCATCTAGATATATGTTATGAAGTTAACGCAATGAGTCAATTCACGATTGATCCCCTTCATGCACTTTGTATTGCGTCCTAACATGTATTGAGATACTTACATGGATCTATCACACTTGGTATGAGATATTCTTCTGGAAATTTTCAACTTCATGGATACACTTATGTTGACTGGGCATGTAATGTATCTGATAGAAATAATACATCTGGGTGTTGTGTCATTCTTATTTTTTCCATGATATCATGGATGAGAAGAAAGAAAAATTCGGTGGCATTGAGCATCGTCGAAGAAGAATACATTGTTTCTAACATGACTAGGTGTGAATTTGTGTGGTTAAGCAATCTCTTTGGTGAGTTTTTTGGTCTAGTCTTAGGTACCACAGTGATAAACTGTGAAAACCAAAGCGAGATTTGTTTGGCATACAATCTTGTATTTCATCAGAAGTCCAAGCATATCGAGATTCGATATCATTTTATTAATGACATGGTGTTGAGAGGAGCTATTAGACTCCACCACGTATCAAATCACAAGTATATAACATATATTCTCATAAACACACTTCCAAAAGGAAAGTTCTTGGTATTTAGAGAGAAATTTGTATTGATGGATGTAGCCCGTTTAGACAAGGGGAAATATTGATCAAGGATAATGAGAAATCACTTCCTAACCTGCTTGAGCCATTAGGGTTATGAATTGAGATAAATGGGTCCGAGGGTTATGGATCTCTAGAAAATAAGGAACATTACTACCTATTACCGAAGGTTGAAATGTTGTTCCGGTATCTTCATAGGGTCGAAAATGTTTCTCCCTTATCTCATCTATGCACTATAGACACTAGTTGGAATCATACCCTCAAGCAAGGCTTAATGGGAATACCATTCCTCGTTCAATCAATGATTTGAGAGTGTACTTGGGAGGTGCAACCCAGGCCGATTATGATGTAGGTGTTCTACCACATGAATCATGAAATTTTTTGATGGCAAGATCGGTAGGCAACAAGATTGGGTTGGGAGTTTCTCCCCTTTTCTGATTCTGGGTTGAGAATGGACTCCTCAATGAGATTCTACGGTCAGATATATGATCCCTTGTAAGATGAATTATCTTGTTTCTCATTACAGGTGGAAGGTATTTATCCCCGATTATTCTTCTTCTAGATTCGAGAAAGTTTTAGTAGATGGATTTGAGCCGTTACAACACCATAATCTGAATATCTATAGTCAGAGATTGGCAAGTGGAATTCTTCCTAGTTGAGAAGGAGTGTTAATTTTTATAACTAGAGTGAAATTACTCTACGAAAAAGTCAGATGGTTGATATTATGATTTCATTATATTCCTCTTTTTTAGAGGACCAAAATCGACCTATGGATTACCCCAATCGGTTAAGCGTAAGTTTAGTTATGAATTGTTTTATTTATTTAATGTAATGGAATGGGTCAGCCTAAACTCATGTGGACTTGGTAAAAGCCCCAAGAGACCCCTCACAAAAGCTATAAAAATAATTTACCTAAAGATCATTCTCACATATCCTCTCATGATATTTTATTCTTGCACTTTTTGCTTTGGATCGTATTTTCTACTTTGGCTCACAGAGGTTCATTGGGAGAAGCTTGTGCAGGGTTCGAGATCAAAGACAAGAGGCTCTCTCTAATATGGATCTTCTGAGCCAGGTTTTCTGGCACATTATTGCAATTTTCAGGCTAGGTCCGTGTGTTGAGAGTGTCAAGGTAGTAGCTAAGATGCTATTCTCATGTGCCGACAGTGTTAAGGTCATGGTTAGGGTTTCTAAGCTAGGTCGATCTAATCAAGACTAGGGCTACATGCACAGAGTGTTTAAGTCATGACCAGGGAAGCTTTATTAGTGGTATGAGTGTGTTGAGGTTGCGTTTAAGGTATTTTCTAGGAAGATACAAGTTGGGTCACATTCTGTTTTTCATGCAGTGCCTTCATACATCTGTCGTTCTTTCACAGTTTCTTCAGATAAATCCTTGATAGTATCCTAGATATAGATCTAGGACTTGTTAGTTGATATCACTTGGTTATGGTGATTTATTGGATTCATGATCTTGATGTTGTATATTCCTATATCTATGGATTTGATCTATTTATTTTCCGCTACATATGTATTTCACTCATTATACTCTCTTGTGAAAACCTTTTATAATGATCTATTGAAGAATAAAATTTGAAAGGATTTCCACAACAGTGGGGTTTTTCCGTGGTCTTAGACCAATATGTTATCTCTTATGATTGTGCTTTTTCCTTTTTTGTCAATGAATGCATTTTTCTATATTTAGTTATAGTTTATGATTATTTACACTGCTTATAATTAGACGCATTGTTTATGAAGAAGAAATTTTGGCTAAAGTAATTGACATAGCATAGAAGAATATGAAAAATTAACAAATCAAACAAAATATTCTTCTGGAATTTGACACCTCTCCCTTAGTATGGAACTCTGGATTTTTAAAAACATACCACAATGTTAAGAAGGATTTTTTTTGGAATGGCCTTAAATATGATATTCAAAATTTTGCGGTGAAATGTTTGATTTGCAAACAAAATAGAGTTGAGAAAATTAAGACCTAAATTTTGATACAACCCTTATATATTCCATGTCAACATTGTGAGGAGCTTTAAATAGATTTTATCACAAGTTTACCTAAGTTCGAAGGTAAGAGCATCATTATGGTGGTAGTTGGTAGGCTTATCAAGTGTGCACACTTTTGTGCATTATCTCATCCATTTAAATCTAGTACATTTGCTAGTTTTTTTATGGAAAAAATTCAAAACCTACATGAAAACCCAAATATTATTGTAAGCGACAGAGATCCCATTTTTACTAGAAATTTTTCGAATAAATTATTTTCTTGTCTGGGTACTCATTACCTCATACCTCATCTTATCATCCTCATTCTAATGGGAAAACTTTGATAGTGAACAAATGTTTGGAGGGATATCTTCGTTTCTTTGTATCTGATAAATAAGCACAATGGGTCAAGTGGTTACCTCTGGTTGAATGGTTTTATAACACTTCCTTCCATACTACAACAAAAATGACCCAATTTATGGCACTTTATGGATATCCTCCATCATTCATCACATCATCTTTAAGAGAAAATTCTAAGGTTCAAGCAGTGGAAGATCACATCGAGCATCAACAAAAAGTTCTCCAACTCTTAAAGGATAACCACACTTTGGTGGAGAATCAAATGAAACAATATGCAGATCAACATCGTAGCGAAATAATTTTTGATGTAGGAGTCTAGGAGACTGGGTATTTCTATGACTACAACCATACATTTAAAGGTCCCTCAAGAAATCTAAGAAGGATAATAAATTATCACCAAAGTATTATGGTACTTACAAAGTGTTGAAAAAGATTGGTACTATGGAAAACAAATATTTCTGCATCTTCCCGAGTGCACCCATTTTTCCATGTTTCATGCTTAAAAAGGTTATACGTGACAAGCTCCCAGTTCAGAAAATATTTCCAGAACTTGACAAGGAAGGAAAAATCATATTGGAACCTGAAGAAATCATTAAAATAAGAACTCTATAGCTACGAAATCGATCAATTTCAGAGTATCTCTTCAAGTGGAAGAACTTACCTGCTGAATATTCCCCATGGGAGGATGAAAATTTTAAACAGAAGAATCCTTAACTACCCAAGCCTTAAGGAAAACCCTTTTTTGAATCAAAGCGGATTGTTAGCTCCCTATAATAATAGTGTATATCCTTATTGTTAATTTTAGTGTAGCCCCCTTATTGTTATTTTTGTTCCCATGTAGTCCCCATTTTTTTATTATTGTGCCCCATAGAAGGCCACTATTATTATTGTTGTGCCCTTACATTATTATTATTATGGCGACATTGATTATATTGTGACCCCTTAGAATACTATATATAGAAATGGTGTTTTTTTCATTTGAGTCATCTAGGAATTGTTCATTTATGTAGTGTAAAGGAGGTTTCCTCCTTGAACATGATACTTTTTAATTCGTTCATCTATATTTTCTTCAATTTTATGATCTGGTTGCATAACAAAGGGACAATTATGTTACTTGGCTTACTACTTTCTGTTGGAAGATAAATATAACTCCACTCTCTCATATGGACAAGTTCCTCCAATTTTTTTTGGAAAACAAGGGTCTATTTCTGTGGGGTGACGTATACCTTTGGGGCCAAGGTATGAGATGTTTGAATTATTTCCCTCACTCTTGTGTGAGAAGGGCCTCCTTAAATAGCAGGGGATACTATACCAGAATTATAATGACTCCACCTTGTATGAATTAAATAATAATAATAATCAAAAGCCTCTATTGATGGATTGGCTTTGGTGTGATATGGAAAGCTAATTTTGATTTACAATCTTTACCATTTGTAACATATCCTAGATGTGACATATCTGTTTAAGGAGATCCTCAACAGAGGATAGAATATTGAGGTTGAGGAAATAAAATGGATTCAATAATTTAATTTTGTTTGGGATCATAAAATCTCATATTAGTTGAGGCTCTTTGCTTGGTCTATGGTTTATTAGGATCTACCTAGAAAGGTGATAATTGTTGTTTCTGGTTTTCTTTACGCAATTTGCTTGTATTGTGGGGTGACTGATATAATAGGATTTAATTTTTAAAATTGCATGTATTGTAAGGCTGGTGGGATCTAATATTTGCCTCCTTGAATCATATCCTTTGCAGAAACCCTTTTTGGAAGGTTTTTTTATTGTTTTCCTTCATTTCTGAGAATTTTGACAATGTATTAGTATAATTTGATTGTACTCCATTTGGAGTATGAGATTCATTGCAATATTTAACAAGTATATTTTCCTTAGAATTTTACGTCGATTTTTAATTTGAATTTAAAATGAAATTTACAATAAAGAGTCCTATCATTAGAAAAAAATGTGAGTCCTCGTGATTTATGTGCTCAATCAATTTTAGGGAAATTTTTGTTCCCCTTCATATAATTTTCAGTTAACTGTGTACTTTTTATTTTATATTTTAATATATGTATTATGAAGCATTATCAAAAAAATATTTCATTCAACTACTTTAAATTTAATGACAATAATACAAAATAAAATATGGTAATGGAGTGGCAACTTTAGCTCATTAAATTAAAAAAGTAGAAATAGATCTAAGACAGGAGTTATTAACCCTTCCATGGTTATACATATGCTGAATTTGTAGTAATTTAGCAAGGTTGTACTTTTAAGTCCAATTTTTTAATATCAAATGTTATTTAATATGTGTTTTATTCTAAATATAGTGTTTGGTATAATGTGTACATACCATGTGGTAGTGATTGTGGTATTTTAAAAATAAATATACCAACTAGTGGGGCATAGACTAGGGGTGGATTTTGTGGTGAAAAGAAAATTAATGATGGTCATGATGAAGGAAGTGATTCATGGAAGCAATACATCCATCTTGAAACTTGGTATATTGAATTCCTTTCTTCATCATCTAGATTTATATGCTTCCTTCATGCTATTTCCATTTTTCAATGCAAATAGTGCAGTGAACCAAGCTTACGACATTTTGTTTTATCCCTAACCTTTGTTGCAAGTAGTTCCTATGGGGGTAGTAGTATTCCACCCTTGCAGTCCTTCCCCCTTGTGTTGTCATCTCACAATTCACAATACCCATGTCAAAGGATAGTCTCTTTTAAGGGTAAATGGAAGGATTATTTTTCTTCTTTGAAATTATAGTCCTTTTTTTATTTATTTTTCATAGATTTCATACATTACTTCAAGATTCATAGGTACTTTTTGCATGTATATGCATGACATTATTTCAAGTCCTAGTGACTATTTTTTTTTCCACTCATGTACATAATAGAATTTCAGTTTTTTTTAAATAACTTGTTTAGATGAACATTTGTGAGGGTCACGTGATTCCTAACTACATTCTCTGAATATCCTTGATGATAGATGTTATTTCTGTGTCAATTAACATTATTTCGATAAAAATAAAATATTAATAACATTCATTTCATTCATTTTTCATATACACCTCTTCACTCCAACTAAATCCTATCATGTCACCATATTTTTAAATTATTATATGTATGATTTGCACCTCTTGCTAAGGTGTATGAATAGAAAATTTTATATTCATCATCGATACAAGAGATTTCTGAGTGCCCAACCTCTAGCATCAACATTAGATATTAGTGTTATCCTCTTTCATTCATGGGAAACAAGTCCAAAGTAAATTATGACCCACCATAGATGACCATAAGTTTTTCTCCATTCACACATTGTAACAACATAGTTACTGCTTAATATTACATATTTTTTATATCAATTCCATGGTAACAAAGTCCCAACAAGTCAAATATTTGGCACCATAGATGGCTTGAAGTATTCATGAATTGTGCTTTGTTGAAACTTGAAATTTACATATCCCTATAAAAAACAACATACTTCAAGGTACTAAAAATGGTCGAATATTATAATACCAACTCTAATTGGAATTTATATTATGTTGTACTTTTATATTTCGTATTGATCATATGTATATTTTATGTATCCCATCCTTTTTATTCCATGCATATTGACAATAGTGTGTAACACACAAATATCAAGTACTATGACAATAACCAATCTTCAAACAACCCTCAAATTTTGTCCTATATTTAATAGATACAATTTTGATGAGTTGTATTTTATTTCCTTACTAGCCCTTATGCCTTAATGCCATCTCCATGGGACAATATTCATATGGTTATTATTAACACAATTTTTATCCCACAAGGGATTTTCTACCTACATTTTTCACCTCCATTCCTTTCCTAATTTTTTTTTTGTGGAAACTGACAAGTTTCCATAAAAAAATTATTACTTGTTACTATTTTTAAGAAATAAATGTTTGATGGTAAAAATTTAAAAATTTCATGCTGACTGGAATAATAATGTTGTTCCAATAGGATGTTCCCTCGTGTTTTCTATGCTCACATGATAAAGAGACAGTTTGTGATATTATTAAAGAGATATTTAAAATTTTCTCATTTGATTTGTTTATACATGTCATATAGCCACATAGTGGCTACTATTTCTCAAATAAAGAAAACTTGTTCGAGTTTCTTTCTTTTCTAGCGAAAAATGGGATTGATATTTCTCATGTTGAGGTAAATGTCATATAAATCCTTTACAATTTAATTCAATTTATATTTTGATTTTTATAACATTTCATTTACTATACTCTTGATTGTAACTTATTTTATTTTCAAAAGAGGAACTTTATATTGATTGTAAGAATAAGGAATTGAAGAAAGAGGAGAACAAAAATACTGGAGCGACAAATGCAAAAAGAGGGAAGAGAACATGTTCAATGATACCCTTAAAGATAATATCCAACATTGGACACAACCATACAAATTTATGGTCAAGCCTTTAGATTGGTGAATTCGCCTAGAATGCCTTCGAAACACAGTGATACTTATTTAAAGTGATGAAACAATATTTCATTTGTAAACATTAGTCCAACCAATATTAAGTTGGAAACTCATATTTAATACTTGACCTTTAATTTGACATAATCTATGTGGTTGAATTTATTTATAGTTGTACTTGATATTATTTAGTGTTGTAATTAACATATGAAACTTTGTGTTTTCATATTATATGAACATGCACATTATATGACATTTTTTCTTAATTTAGTTGCAAAATAATACTAATTAATTTATTTTGATTAATAATGAGGTTATAAAATCAATCTAAAACTACTAAATTAGTAGTTTATATTGATTAATTGTGAACAAAAATAAAAGGAACATATGACAACTAAATTGGTCATTTATAATTATTATTAATGCAAGTGAAGGAAATGGGTATTAACTACTAAATTAGTTGTTTATATAATGAATATGAAACTAGTAAAAAAAAGTAAATGACTATTGTAAATGATAAATTGGTGATTACAAATGATGAGTAATTTTGCATATATACGACTATTAGTTTCTAATTTATAGTATATTATAACACAACTAAAATTTAGTCGTATTTCTTTGCCTATTGATTGGTTTCAAATGGTGCCCAAAATATTCATATATATGACTATTAGTATCTAATTTACAGATCTTATAATGCGAGCAACATTTTGGTCATATTTATTTGGTTATTAATTGGTTTTCTTGGGTGATAATGTAGTAGTATATTTTGTTGTGTACTTGGTCATTAATTATGGGAGTTAATGAATAAATCAATGAATAAATTAATGACAAAATTTCTGAATAAATATAATACTAGATGATAAAATTGAGACAATCAATTAATGACTAAGGTAAATACAACTAAAACTTAGTAGCATTATCACCTAATCAAAAATGGTCATTCACATGCAATTCTAATCAATTTTTTAATAAATAATTAGTCATTTTGTACTAGTGCATGAATCCTATGGTGGAGCATAAATTATGAGTAATTAATATGCTAGAGAAATAATAGGAACTATACCAAAATTGTATATAGAAATGAGACAATATATGGATAAGAGGGATTTGTACCAACAAAGGAAAAATTTATATATGAAACAAGGAAGTTACAATAAATACAGTCAGTTGAAAATGAGCTTCTACGTAAAATGATAAGGCAGACAATGCAGATTTGGGATACTAGATGGGTGCAGAAAAAGATAAGGCAATATCAAGAAAGTAAAACAAATGGAAGAACTAATATAAGATATGGAATCCAGGATAGATTAGAAGTAGATTCATTGGAAAAAACATTGAAATTTGAAATGATTTTGGACACAAAGGATGCAAAGACAACTAGAGGAAAATAATATTTGAAATACTTGGTGAAGTGGAAAGATCATCTGGTTCAAGATTCTACTTGGACAAATGTTGCATCTCTATAGAATGTAATTTATTCTACTGAATACCTTAAGAGTAGGAACTCTTAAGCTTTTCTTTCCTAGGAAGCCTTATGCAGGTGCATATATGGAGAAAAAAATTTGATGATTACTAGAGAAAGTCTTTCCAATGTGATGGGATGATGACATTTCAATACTCAGGTGGGGGGGGGGGGGGATATTTGTTAAGAAATTATAAATATTTAATTTGGGAGGATTTTTTGTATTTTTTATTAATTAGAGGAGATATTTTATGTTGTAAATATGGATTTTAGTTCTATGTTTCTGTAGAGAATATGAAATTATTCATCTCTTGTGACTCTTCATTTTCCCATGTTAGCATTCATTTTAAAAGGAATGATTGCCACGAAAAGAGAGAGGAGAAGAAGAGAGGGAAAATTGTTCTTTGTGAAATTGTAGTCATGTGGGTTTAAAGACATTGTACTTTCCATCTATGTGAAGAGGGAAGCATTTTTTTTTTTGTGTGGATGTCATCATTCAATGACCAATGGGATTGTATGTTAATGTGCTTTTGAATTGAATTGAAGTTCATTGTTGAAGCAAATATATTTCTATTAAGAAATTGTGTCCAAAATGTAATTCTTATTCTTATATGTTGTTTATATTTAAAGCGTAATTTTGTTTACTAGAATTACACTAAGAATATGGGTATTGAAGCCTTTGTTGTTTTGATTGGTTCATATATTTTTTGTATACTCGTTCAAAGGGTATCACAACCCGTACAGGAATGTGCCATGATGTTCAAGAGTGAGAAAGTGAGGTAGTTATAGGGAATTCAACGTTGAAACAGAGTACCTCTATCTTGAACTCTTCCGTATCCTTTAGACTGGATTTATGACTGCAAAATTTAAGCTATTTTGCAAACCTTGAGAGGGGGAAGTTGAGTGGGATCATCCCCTGATTCAAGAAGTGATTCAAGGGAGTGCGAAGTCGATTTTACACATATTCGAGTCGTTTCACCTTCCTGAATTTTTCAAATACAAAGTTTTTCAAGAGCGTTAGGGAATCGTTTCATAGCACCTACAAGTTTTTTTTTAGTGCTATAAAATTATTTCCTAGTGACTATGGAAAAAATAAAATAAAATAAAATAAGTAAATAAAATAAAATAAAATAAAAATTATTTGGACTACATATTGGTATCTTAGTCTCCTTTTTGCCTACCCATTGGTCCAATTTATGGTACCTGAGTTAGTTAACATAATAAATTCATATTTTTATATTGAATTCATATGTTAAATGCTTCATGAACTATTTTCAAATTGGATGTAAACTCAGAGTGATATGTGGAGTAGCCTAGGGTTATTGGCAACATGGGTACATGGGCTTCATCCCTAGGGTACAACTCAAATCTTGACCAAATAATTATTTCAGAAAATAGTTTTGAATCTATTTCCTCTTTGTAGGATGCTCTGAAACAAGTAAACATTCAATCAAACATTCAATCACCATAAGGTAAATCCCATAACCCTATAAATGACGTGAAAATGTACTCTGAAGAGCCCAAAAAAGAGCCATTACCATAGGAAATGATCAGCTCCCTTTCAGAAAAAGTTGAAGCAAAGACCTACAAGAATATGTGAATTTGTATGGGTTATCACTGATTTCCCTTGCAGTAAAATGTCATGGAAAATATGTGAAGGAAATAGTAGATGATGAGTCTAGGCTTATGTATAAGGCCTATTTTTCAAGAATCAATTCAACTTGATCTCCTCATCGACCGATCTTAACGTTCAAACGATGGATTTCAATGTGGTGTATAATACAAAGAAGCTAAAAAAATGAGGCTGAAAGAGTAATAAGGCCTGAAATTGAGAAGTCGGTGGACAATTAGTTAACTTGGGTTAAAAACTTATGCAAATGTTTAAGGCATTTTCCATTTAAAATCTTTAGTCCTCGAAGAATTTTCTATTTTGTTATGATTATTTTATTCATTTTTCGGATGTTTATTACTAATATCATAATAGTCTGGAGTATTTCCTATCTGGAGTATTTCCTATATTTTAGTCTTTTTTACAAATTTAAACTATATGTAATTTTTTTTATTAATAAAAATATCCATTTACTATAAAATAATATTATAAATTATGTTTCTGTAATTTATATTTATTATTTCAAATTAGAATTTATTTTATAAATTATGTTTTTGTAATTTATATTTATTATTTCAAATTAGAATTTGATGTAATCATTCGTTGATTATTTAGAATTTTTTTTAATTATTATAATTAACTTTTTCAGTAACATATTTATATTAAATTAATTTGCAAAACAATTTATAACATTTATTTTAAGAAACATAATTTTAAAATAAAAATTAACTTCAACAATTTTCCTTTCTTTTTCCATATCAGATAATCATTAAAAAAAACATTTATCCTTTCTTTCTTCATATCGCATAATCATTAAAAATAAAAATAAAAAAAAATTAATACACATATTTGGAAATTTAGCATTTTAAAATTCCCATGTACCACAAGCTTAAAGGTTTGGGTTATATAGTGTAGGTTGTTTTTATTCAGTTTCCATACTTTTTGAAGAAAGAGAACATGCAACTAGCTTTATTAAGGGGACTTTAAAATAAAACGGGGTGTTTCAATCTAAAGGTTTGGATTACAAGGTTGTTGTTGGTGTTACTCATCTTCCATATCTTTGGAAAACAAACGTCTAGGTATAGTTAGATAACTACTAATCATTTATATAATTATACCAAATCAATATTTATCTATAAATATTCATTTAAATTTATTAAAAAATATTTGTTTAGTATTATGCAATTATATTATTAAGAAAATTGTTCAAGGAACTTAGTTTAAGTGCTATGATTTATTATTCTATTTCTTAGTAGCGTGGGTTCAAGTTTTTGGAAACATATTGACTTGTATGATATTTATCAAACAATTTTACTAATGATAAATTATTATTTTTTATTTATTAAAGAATATAGAGGTATGAGTAGTTTCTTAACCTTTTATTTTTAATCCATAAAAACTAAAATTAGTTTCGTTTTATATTGATTCGTAATTGCATAAGTGTACATAAAACTTTAGAAGAGTACTTTTTATACATGTGTTTTGTATTAAACTCATAATTCAATAAGTGTATAAAATTTGAGAAGTAGAAATTTTTAAGTGTACAAAAATTGAGAAGAAAAATGTTTTATTGTTTTAATTATGAATGATGATGGGAAAGAAATAAAATAAAGGAAAAAAAGAAAATTTTAGTGTGTATTTTAAAAAGATATACACTATAATATATAACAAATATTTGAAATTTTTATAATTGAATGTTTTTGAAAAGAAAATTCATGCTTCACATAACATTAACATTAATTCCATGTGGACTAAAGGGAACTATTACATCTTGAAAAAGGCTATATTTTTATTTATTGTATCACACTTGCAGCGCCCTACTCTAAAGCTATCACCCTTACCCATATTCTAGCCACCCCACAACAGATCTACCTACCTCAACACAAGCTTTAATGTTGCCACCATGATGGGCACTTGGGGTTAGCTTGATGATGAATTTTATAATTTATTTGATAATTTATGTTTTATTCAAAACAAAAATACAACTACTCTTAAATATTTCACATACTTTATTCAAAATAAAAATACAGCTGCTTTTAAATATTTCACATACTTTTATTAATTTATTTAAATAATTATTCAACCCTTATCTTCAAATTATTATTGTTTTTCATATTTTTAATCTTTACATATTAAAATTTAATTTGATTATTTATTAATTCATTAAAATTTTAATTATTATTAAAAAACAAATAAAAGATAAAACAAATTTACTAAATTTGTATCCCATCATTAAGATACAATATATCAAACTAAAACAGTGAAATCATCCTCCACATCCGGTATACATTTAGTCAAATAATTTATATGAACAACTAAATACTTTACACCATACTATTAAATATATAATTCCTCAACAGCCGGTGTACATTTAGTTAAATAATTTATATTAATAACTAAAAAATTTACACCATAGTTTTAATTATATAATTTTTTTTAAATTTGATATATATATGAATGTTGGATATGGGTTATTATATTTTTAGAAAGAAAAATTATTAGTCAATTAGAAAAATATTATCTGATATATATGTATGTTGAGTTTTATTTAAAAAAGTTTACTCCAGAAAATCTACCAATTAATTAATAGAAATTCTTTCTGATTAGATAAAATTTAGTAGAATTGTTTTTGAAATTTTGGATTACCCTTAAATTTCAGGTTTTTGAGTGCCTAAAAATTCTTGATAACCCATTTCCATAGTAAAAAACAATTCAAATATGCCCTCAAAAAAATATTTGATGTGGATAGACAATCTCTTTTAAAAATATATAAAAGAAAAGAGAGTATATGAACATTATATTCAATCAAGAGTGATAAGAGGAACTAATTTATTTATATTGATAAATATGTTTATTTTTTTAAATAGAATTATAAAAATAACTTATTTTGGTTATAAGATATTTGTAAATCATAATATTAGTGATTTGTATATTAAATTTCTCTTATAAAATAGATCTATCATTTCACATATATATGTTTAAGTTATTTTATAACAATAATAATAATAAAATTATAATTTAGTTAACTTTTTAAATTATTTTTCAAAAATTTCCGGATGCGGATGGTACATGTGGATGCACGTCCCGAGGCACGGTGCGTGGGGTGGCCATATAGCCTCCCATCTGCACATTAAACTCCACATTTACTTTGCCTTGTTGCGCATTAGTTCCATCACCTTGCCTCACCGCATTTGGTAGAGTCTGCTTTGCATTTGGTTTTTAATGGCGCCATCTCACCGCCCCTCTGCTCATACCCGTTCTACCTCTTGGTCTCACGCATTGCAGAGCTGCTCCTATCGTCCCTCTTGCGCCGAGCCAAGGGCTCACACGCAGAACGAGAGGTGATCTATATTGCTCTGTTGTCTTGAAACACTGCCAGAATTCCTTTCTTCTCAGAGTGCTTTCTGCCCTAAGAAGTCTCAGTCCAGTCTGAAGCATGCTCAATCTTTCTCTGCTGCCCAGTTTCTCTTCCGCCCCTATGGCCTCAACTCCACAGGTAGAATGCCTCGGCTTAGGCATCAGATGTGAAGTCGACGAGGAAGTTTCAAGGGCCGGGGGGTCTGCGCCCGTTCTTCCTCCAGCCCTGAACCCTCGTGTGAAGACTTTTCTCAGGGGCATTATCTGGAAAAGCACAACGGTAGAGGAAGAGCTAGTAGCTCTGGGCCGGTGCATCCCTCCCACACCGCATCTCCTTCATAGCCTCTCCATGTCACGTCCCCTTCGCAAACTGTCCCTCAGCCCCTTGTTTCCCCTATCACCCTTCTTCAAACCTCGCAAAGAGCTAAGTTTCAGTTTGTATGTACCATGGATCGACCAACAGTCACTGCATTCATAACCATCACCCTCCAGGAGGAAGCTGCTGGTTCTACTCCCACTAAAATCATCACCCATCAGCCTCCTCCGGACCCAGATAAGGCTGAAGACAAGAATGCAGCATCGGGACTGGATAGAGATGCTAAAGCTTAGGATAAAGGGAAGAACGTCGCTACAACCACTGGTGATCCCATCAACGAGGAAGATGACAGTAGCGCGGAGTATCATTGCCGCATCATGGAGGAACTTCCCTCTCTAGCCCATGACAAGTGACCATGAACTCCACAGTTGGAACATGGCATTGCAACCCAGGTTCAATGGGTTATTCTGTGTGGTTTTGTTTAATTTTACAATGCTGAAGGAGAATAATTCTCCTATGTTTAACTCTTTTAGGCATATTCTATTTTTATGGTTTCACCTGTTTAACTTAAGGTCGGTTTCCCCTGCGAAGGCGGCAAGACATGAGCTTAAAAGACTTGTTTCCCCTTCTTGACAGTCCAAAAACATGAATTTTCAAGCATCAAACTCAGCTCTCAGGCTTTTTCAGCGAGGCTGTGGTAGTTTTGTAATGATATGTTTATAAATAAAATTAGAATTATTTAGAAAAAAAAAATTATTTTTCAAAATTTAACTTCAAATTTAACAATGTAAAATATATGACGAATTATATAATGAAATAAAATAAACGTTAGATGCTTATTATATTAAAATTTATTATCAATTGATATTTTTATATTTATTAAATATTTAATCTATAGAGCTACACTAATAATAATCCTTCAAATTTATGTATATCTAATTTTCAATTGTTTTTTTCAAATTTTGTTTCTTTTAATCGGTTTAAAATATCTCCCTTCCCTTTTTAAGTATGATGACTTCCACGCACCCGGGGAAGGTCATTTACTTAAACTCTTTTCATCGCTCTAAACATCGTCCAAGAGAAAATCCCGGAGTTAAACTAAAGATTAAAGCACCCAAACGGGCCAAAATTTCGTTGAAAGTTCCGAGTATAGTGCTATATGATGACCTGAACTGTACTGAAAAAAATAAATATCAACAAATTGTAGACAGACATGGTGTGTGGCAAGGTTGCATTGAAATAATATAATTAGGATTTTAGCGTTATCATGAAATGAGATACTAACAAATTAGCAATAATGTTCCTTGATATTATGCAATCGACATTCTTAACAAGTCTGTTAAATAAGCATTCGGTCTCTTACAAAAGCTATGAGAAAAATAGAGGAGGCGTTTATTTTTTATCCTATATAAACTAGTTTTATCCTATAGCATATTTTTTGTCGGGATCACTTGATTCGCTTCTAACGAGGTAATAAAGGACAGAAAATTAAAACAAAATAGCAGCAAAAGTGCTGATTCAGTGACTCATATTACATTTTATTCTGGCTACCTTGGTACTAATAAGGAGAATGCCATGGTCTTCACTTAATAGGCCGCAGCAAGTGGATCAGGCCATCTCCGCCCTGAAGATTTCAAAGGTCTACCCTCTCCGACATAGCCTTCAATCATATGAAGATAATTCCTTCGACTGTGGGCGTCAGCCGGATCAAGATTGCCGTTGTCGTTGTCTAAAACAATCTCTACACCCACGTGAAAATTTGTCCAGGGAAGCCAAACAAACAACTTTGTTAACGATGACCATGAATTCTCGTTTAAAACAAATCCAGGAAATTTGGGAACAACATCCCTCTTATTCACCAACCCAACACTTTCACTCCTACCTCCTCCATTCCCAGGTCAAATGCTCTATTCCCAACGCTTTGAATTGAGATTTTTTTTTATGTCATATGAACTTAACGTTGCCACGGCAGCTCCCAAGCCGTGTCCGGTCAAAGTCACGCTCAATCCTTCATCTTTGTATTTTTATTTTTATAACCTTATTTTTGTTGAAATTGGCAACCAAAAGGGTTTCTAATTTAATTTCCCATTAATTGAATTAGAAGGAATTTGTAATTTCACATCATATGACACCTTGTATTAGTTAGCTAAGTTGTGAACACTTACTTAGCTTAGTCAATTATAGTTGGGGGTCAAAATTGGAGACACGTAGAGTTCACTGTAAGTTTTTGGAGGTTGAGTTGCAGTGTATTTTGAGTTGTAATTGCTTAACTTAATTGTTTGAGTTAAAATCTTCTTAATTAGTTCTAACTAAGGGATGAGCTAGTGAGAGGTTCAATGAATTAAATCGGATTTAATTTACATGTAGTGATCAATCAGATAATTGATAATTCACTATAAATAGTTGTTGCATGTTAGTTCAAAGAGTGACCCAGTTGAGATTGGAGTTAAAGGGAAGTAGGCTTCTAATTGTGTAATTAGAAAAATTTACAGGTCATGCATGACGTAATCAGGATGCGTTGGATGGACTGCACAATCAAGCTAAGTGAGTTTCCTAATTAATAGGGGCTTAGTTCCCTCAAGAATGCGTGAACAAGGATCATCAGACACATGAAAGGAAATGGTTAAGTATTGGACCAAATCTACTCAGAGGAGAGTGAGACAGTCAGAGATAGTGCAGAGAGCTCTCAAGCATGAGAGGAACATTGTATTGTTTCATATTATTGACTTTATGCAATATAGAGATAGCAAGGTTTTTAGGTGAGGCTTTCCCCAGATAAATCTTTAGGTTGTGATATTTAAATTCTTTCTCTTTCTCGTTCATGTTATTGTGCAATCGTCATTGGTTTCAACAATTTGTAGAATAGATTCAAGTATTTTGTTTTAGCATATTACAAGATCAGTTGCATCTATGTGGATTTTCTACATGGTATCATAGCAGGAATCACTGTAGAAGAGAAGAACCAGTGTTTGTTTTTAATTGGTGAATCGAATTTGCAGATTTGTTCTTTAGGACCAGCAGTAGATCAAGATGTCTTTCCCTAGATAGAGACTCCAATATGCCATTGAGGGTAATTTGAATTACATAGCATGGAAGGATGAGATGGAGGAAATTTTGGAGGACAAATGATTGAAGAAATTCATAGACCGTAACATTCGCAAGCCCGTAGCAACAAATGATCAACTTGCTAATGCATGGAAGAAGAATATAGCATAGGAGAGAAGGCTGTTAGAAAGAGTTTGAGTTCATATTGTGTCGAACATCCATGGAAATTAAACTCCATATATTATGTGGAAGGCCTTTATAGATATGTTTCAAAATAGCAGCAACCATAGGAAGTTGATGCTGAAGGAAATAATTAGAAAGATTAAGATGGAGAAGGGCGACATGATACTAAAATACTTGTAAAGCTCACTCAATGTCGAGTTGAGCTTGGAAGTGTTGGTATGACAGTCACCCATGATGATTTGGTGAGCTTAGAACTTCTAGGCCTTCCGAAGAGTTGGCATAGCTACAAAGACTTTGTGAATGGGAGGGAGAACTTACCAAAGTGGGAACGATTGTGGTTCAGCTTGGTACAATAAGAGATTTCTCAGAACACCAGAGATGGATCCTCATCAAAGACTGATTATGAGGAGAATTTTTCCTTGGCTGGAAAGCCAAAGAAAACGAAAGGTAAGGTGTCCCATTCCAAATCAGATTCCAGTCAGGTGGGAAAAAATAAATACTTACAAAGGTAAAATGTTTTCACTGTCATGAGCTTGGACACTCTTTTACAAAGGTTCCACACAAGAATATCGGAAATAATCCCTAAGGAGGAGTGGAAGGTGAAGCACGTGATCCATAGTTCGAGTTGGATTTCACCCTCATCACATGTAGAGTGTCATCGGTGATGAAATATATGTGGTACCTAGATAGTGCAGATTCATTCCAGATGACGTGCAACAAAGAATTCTGCAGTAAGTTGGAGGAGAAGGATCCCTAGACGCATATCGAGATGGGAGATGACAAGAGGTATAACACAACCAGAATAGGTACAATTACCTTTTAAAGGGAATATGGTACTCCTCTCACATTAAAAGATATCATAAATTTTCTTTGTTTAAACAAGAATTTGGTTTCTATTGCTATGTCAAAAGATTGTGGCTACGATGTGATATTTAGCAAAGGAAAGGTGTTCATTTGCCACAAAGCCACAACATAGGTGAAGAAGGTTGGGGTTTGACTAAAGAGCCTCTACAAATTGGATGTAAAATACTCTATTTCCTTGAGCACTAAATTAGAGAAGGTACAGAGCCAACACATTGGTGAGTTATGGCATAGAATATTGGTCCATCACCATCATGGCGCTTTTCAGATCATGCAACATATTTCTACAGGACTTCCCAAAGGTTCACTTGAGTAGCGAGACATATGAAAAGGGTATACATTGGGGAAGTACACCAAAGGCGCCTGTTGTAGCCCCTGGAACAACCCACCAAAATTTTTGACCCTTCAAAATTTTTGGAGCCCTAGCTTCCCAAATCCCATCTTGAGATGCTTACTAGCTGGCTTTACTGCCTTAAGCTCTTTCTCAAGTATAACTCTCAGAAGTTTGGAGACCACCTTTTCTTCTTAAGTCTAGGTGGCATCAAGTCTCTATCTTCAATACTAAATCTTGCAACATTGCGACCTCTTAAGTTTTACCTAAGTCAAGTCTCTAAGTAATGTTTTTCAAATTTTCAACCCTTTGCCCTTTTCATGACATCACGACCTGGACACCTCGAACAAGTACCTAAGTCACATAGGTTGAATTCGGTTTTATGTTAGATTCCCAAGACCTAGAGAACGCAAAAGGGCCGCAAAGGTCGCAAGGGTTGCAAAGGGGAAAAACCCAAAATTTGTGACCCTCGTGACATAGCTACCCCGCTACCTTAAAAGGGTCGTAAGGTCGCAAAAGTTGCAATAGTCGCAAAGGTCACAAAAGGGAAAAACTCTGAATTTTAGACCCTTATGAACTCATTAGTCACCTGCACATGTGACCACTTTATATATACTCGCTCAGGCCATTCAATCATTTTTTCAGTTTGGTAGAGCATTCGAGAGCCTCGATAGGATTACAGTAGTGCTACTTCTTTCAGGTAAAATCATTTTCACCTCCGAGTAATGATTTTTTTTTTACATGTGTCTTCCACCTACTCCCAAGCCTCCACCTTGCCCATAGGAGGATTTTTATTTACCTTAGTAATTCTTCGAAAACCATTTTTGTTCCTAAAACCTTCCTAGCTGAGAATCTATACTTTGCACCTACTCTACCTCACCAGCTAACCCCATTCCTCATCGATATAGCCTATTTTCCCCTTTAATCAGTCCTTTTGGCCTAGAGTAGCCCATAACTCAAGGATTTTTCCTTATCCCCTTTGCGGAGCCGCTCTAATAGATAGGTCCATAGATTAAAATCATGATAGGTGAATTATTGTAACCTGTGACCTTGCGACCTCATCAATCATGCAACCACGTGACATCTACGACTCTTGCTACCTCACAACCCCTGTGACTCCCGTGACCTTGTGACCTATCTCTTTTTGTGACTTCCCTTCCAAGTCGCACAAGTGCTGGATTTTTCGAATTTCACTGTCGTGATGTCTCCCAGTTATGCGACCTTGAGACATGTCCCACACAAAATATTCCTCAAACTTTGCTAACTATTCAAAACCCTTGATTATTTAATTTTCTTCCAATATTTATACTAATCATGTCATATTTCTTATCATGGGGTTGTCGTTTTCACTTTCCAAGCAGTGTTAGTATCTATTGCATTTAAATTTTCTCTTTCTCAGGTGAAATGGAACCACCATTGATGAGGAATCATCAAAAAAGTCTTGAGGTTAGCATAGAGGAGAGTTATAATATCTCGTCACAGCGTCCCATTTACGGAGACACCGCATGCATCCTCAACGATAGCACCAAGTGCACTTGGTATGATGTTTTCTCATAGTTCTCCAGCCCAGATATTCGAGAGGACTAGGAGGATTTCCCAATATACATAAATGTCAAAAGGTCGAAACTCCACTAGGTTCCATCACACCCACCTATCTTCTCGTGTGTAAAATTTATTGATTGGATCTTTCATAACACAGGCATCATGATATGGGTAATAAGGAACCACATCGAGCCTATTTTCACAACTATCCATTGAGGAGACATAGTAACATATTATAGGTTTCTCGAAAAGGAACAATCATTTAATTCCAGGTGGATGGATGATTACAAGGTCCCAGTCAAAAACACCATCAAAAGCTCGTGGCATGATCCTTTTAGATTCCATGCCAAGGAAGATCAATTGTATAAGACAAAATTCTTAAGGGAATTATATCAACCCATTGTGTCCATGATGACAAGACTATATGACATGGCCAACATTAGCACTTTTCATGAGACATGGGTCCCTATAATTAATATGGTTGCTACCAAAGGAACAATCTTCAACTGGGCCAATACCTTAGTCTTAGCATTAAGGACCAACATTATCACGACAGAGGTTCCAGAGGAAGGAAAACCTTTTGAATTTTACATGGCCTCATATTTATTGGATGTCATATATTCCAGGTGTCACTTTGACCACTAGAATTACAAATTGAATGCAGAAAAAGGAGGGCCAGTACACAGGTACATGCAGGCTTTTTGGGATTCACGTTGTAAGAAATAACATGAATCCATATGAAATGCATTCATCACCCGTTTTACAAACTATTGCATGAATAATACCCCCATGTATCTTGAAAATATCTATGGAGATGATCACTAAGGTTTCACATTGGTTTTTGGTGTGAGAGTGTGCATTCATCAGGATCTTTCGTTCCCACAAACCTCCCCATGCTCTTCCTAGGAAATTCACTCACAAATTACTATTGTAGGAGGTATGTTACAAAATGATGACCAAATCTTAAAACACATTGAGCCAAGAAAAGAAGAATCATTTGCCAGTAATTCCTCTTACTATCACGGCATACACAGTAGAGAACTTCAAGAAAGTCGAAGCAGAAGCTGAAGAAATAAATGGATTCCATTTTGTGGTGTTAAAAAATAGAACCTATTACCCTAATAGAATAGTGTCATCCAACTACAAGAAATCTAACTTCAATTGGCTATACTAGTACACTGTACAGTCTCATGAAGAGGAGGTCAAAAACTAGTTTAATGTTGAATGCAAAGTCAACCCGACTGAGGAACTAGAAGATGAGGATGAGTAGGAGGGACATTCACAAGATAACATAAGCTTGTAAGAGAGGTAGAACTAAATCAAGAAAATTAAGCAGCAAGGGGAGACATCAACGAAAGAAATTAATAAGAAGCACAAAGAGGTTTAAGAGTCTCCAAGCAACCAAAGGGAGGAAGAAGACGAGTAGACTTTACAGCAAAGAAATGTGTCCCTAGAAAGGCAGAAGCAGGACCTCAAATGGGAGAATGAGGAAGAGATCAAAAGGTTGTAATAATCAGGATATCAGTAGCAACATGAAAAGGAAGGTGAAGAAAGAACAAAACAACGAGAGGAAGAGAAAGAAAATAGGCAATCGGAAGAGGATTAGAAAAGGAAACAATAAGAGCAAAAGAAAAGGAAACAACAAGAGAAACAACTAAAGAAAAAAGAGTAGGAGAAAAAAAAAAGGAAGTGGAGGAATAACGAAAGAAGGAGCAAGAGTAGTGGAAAGACGAAGAAGAGGAGAATATAATCAAGAGCAGAGAGGGCAGGAATTGTGCAAGAATGAAGAGGAAATCAGGAAGAATTTAAAATAAGTAGAACAAGAGAATAAGTGGCAGGAATAAGAGAAAAAAAAAAGGAAGAGGAAGAAAAAATAGAACAAGAGGAGGCTATAAAAGGATAAGAAAAGGCCCTAGAACAACAACAACATCTCAAAAAGGAGGTGGAAATACCTCCATTGGATATCCCTCTATCCACTCACATCATTGGAGGATACCTTCCCCTTAGAGAGCTAGGCCTTCCAGACAAGACATAGGAAGAAGTGTTAGACTTGAACAAACTCACCTTTGATCAATTCAATCGCAGTATCATGCTTGAGAGGTGAAAATTTTACGACAGGAAACCAACAAAAAAATTATCTGTGTCTATAGCGAATAAAATTGTCTTGGACAAGTAGAGAAAATCGTGAAAGGATCGCTTCAGTAGGGAATGCCTTGGTGACTACCAATGAATTGAATTTTGGGAGGATGAGAAAAGATATTGAAGAGATGCAGAAAAAACTATATGCATCTGAAAAAAGGGATGGAACGACAGAAGAAGAGAAGAGGAATATAGAAGAAGAAACCATAACCCTTCTCCTAACTCATTCAAGCATAAAATAATTGCAGTCCTCAATAAGAGAAAAAACTGAGACCTTGTGAGGATCCATGACTTTATTTTATGAAGATATGATCATGTTACAACCTACATTCACTCCTATTCTAGATATACAATATCGCATTAAAGAGAAGTCTTATAGGCTAAAAGAGGCCTCTAAGGCACTGGAAAACATCTATGAATGGACCAGTAGGTATGCAGAGGCCCCAAATAATCTTCCAAAGAAGGATTAGGTAACTACTCATAATGATAAATTGTATTTGTGCATGAAGATCCATTCACGAGATAATTTGGCTAAGGATGTGGACAAAGTCCTTTCCTCATACAACCATCTTCTTAGCGAGTTGAAGTTACTAGTTGAAGTTCATGGTGCACCTTCTCTTGGGAAAGTATGGAAAGTTAGAAACCAGGTGGTATTGCAATAAATATAAACATTTCTTGGTCCACTCAAGCAAGCCTAAAACCCAGGATATTTTCAGGTCAAAAAAGAGAGTACCACGCAGTACGTGGTGGAACCAATCAGAATATACACAAAGTTGGAAACATTGTCTAATCAAATCATCGATAGAAAAAGTAATATAGTTACAGATGCTCTCAAGTGCCTCCAAATACATGGGGAAGAAAAGCCACAACTAGCCTTGATATCTATTGATTAAAAGCTATGAAAAACCTACCTAAAAAATTAGCAACACACTGAATCCCTATATTTTTCAATCACTATATTGTTAGCATAGATTTAGTTCATTTTTTGTTACATAACATGATAGATTACAGTATCACAATTAGGAGTGTAGAGAATCATGAGGGAGTGGAAAGTTCCTATGTAGCTCAAGGGTTAGGAGGGATACCAAGAGTCATGGGTAGCCCAAGAGTCACCCTCTATTCTATTAATACACACTCATGTCATTTTTTCAAAGGGATTTTTGGATTTAGACTATTTTTGGAGATATATATATTTTAATAACTTGTGCTCTTTTTGTGAATAGAAGGAGTAATGGTTGATTTTTATTATTGGATCCGATGAAATCCTCTTATATGATGCTGCTATGAATATCATCTTATCAATGAAGTGAAAGCTTCTTTGGGTTGTGGTGCACTCTCCTCTCATGTATTATCTAGTTTTATTAGTTTTCTTCCAACATATGGATGGTATATGATATGTTAAACTCATGCTATGTTCATAAACCGCTTTATTGATATAGGCATCATATTATTTTGTATTGTGCACTTGTTATGATTTTACTAATTAAGAGAAATATTTTTGGTTTTTATGTTTATTACTGTTATCTGTGTGATCTTATTAAAGGTTTTTATAACAATGCTTCTCTTAATGTTCATGCTTCAATGTATATTCTTGCTATTCATGGTATTTTTTATACAAGGCACTCATTTATTGCTTGATTGTGTTTATTAAATCTTGTACATTTATTAACTCAATAGATCCCCTCTTCATCTGAAACACACTTCAACAAACAAGATGTTAATCAGGCCTACATACCATATGGGATCCATAAAACAAATGCTGTAGAGTCTAATTTTGATTTTGCATTAGGGATATCCACTAAATATTGTCAGTAAATTCCATCCCGTCAACATATTTTGCACTAGAAGTAGGGCCTGATGGTTAGTAACAACACATGCCCTCGCCAGAAAATTCCCAACAAGATAGTAACATACCCCATCCTTCTTCTCCTAAGAGTCCTCTCCATCCCTCCATGGGTCCTCCTTTCAGAGATCTCTAGCATTGGGAATCCAAAACTCCCCCACTCGAGGATGTTCCTGTGGAAGGGGACACTTATTTTTATGAAGTCACGCATGAAAAATTAAGGTCATTGTGTCCTCTCACCCGATAGTTTTTCAAATGCCTGAAAGGAATCCCAACTATAAGCTCACTGATTAAACCACATGCTTCCAACCTGCACCTTACTCATCAAGGAATCATGTTAACTTGGTACCACACTTGATTGGAATGATGCTAGAAGAATATGTAGATGTTGTTGAGAGACTCTCAATTGAAGGTTTGGAAAGTCCCCTAGCATCCAAGAGAGAAGCCCCAAGGAGCATAGTTACCAAGTTCAATAACCAAATATGGCAAGAGAATGTTCAAGGAAATAATCAACCTCCATTGGGAAATTCTCTAGTTAATAATCCTCCTCCCAGGAGAAACCCTAAGGTGATTCAAGGAGTATGAAATCAAGATAAAATTTCAAACAAAGATAATAATTACCACCTGGATCCTTTGTGGAACGAGCGATCTTTAAGGTTCGTGAGGAGCTTTTGAAAATTTAGAAACATAAGGAACTTCATGGATTTATCACATTTGAGGGTCCCTCGGTGTAAATACTGGAAACCTTACCATGCTAGTGAAGGGTCTAGGCCAGGCACTGAATGTGAATCAAGAGGCAATGCCAACCATATTTTTTTCCAACCACTTCGTAGGGAAAAATAGGTGCAACCACTGGCCAATATGGGTCAGTCTCCTCTAGGTATTTGAGGTCCCCTTCATGACATGTCTCTTCATTGTGAAAAGCACATCCCAAAATTTGGCCTAGAAAATGGAACGTCTGTCAAAGATCATATTAGCAATTTTTTCCTGGCCTTGCAAATGGTGAGGGTGCAATATGATAATGTGGCTTGTAGACTGTTTCCTCACATCTTGGATAAAAAGTCTTCGACCTGGCATCATTCCCTACTCATTTCTTCCACACTGATGTGGGAGGAATTTCGTAGAACCTTTCTTCAGAAATTCTCAGAGGATAAGACACCTTCCATGCTCCTCACGGAGTTGAGCACATTGAAGTTCCATAATAAGGAGAAGGTTAAAGATTTTAATTAGCAATTCACCACCATATCGAATAATTTCCACCTAATGTGTCTCTCGATTATTCTATCACTATGGACTATTACATCAGGTCCCTTTCGTGTGATATCATTGTGTTTCTCAAGTGTGACGCTAAAAAAACCCTAGTGGAGAAATTTGCAGAAGTTATCGTTCTTGAAAATTAAATTCTATCTATAGGATTTCTTGACCAAGACACCTAAGAAGAGTCTAATCCCATGAAAAAAAACTCAACCACCAACTAGTAAGTCTAGTGACAAGGATAAGGACTCCTTTGATTTTAATAGTATATCCAAGTCATTGAAACAATTAAAAAATGAGGTCTTGGATATGAAAAGGAAAACTAGAGATTCCTCCTCAGGTAATAGGCCCCCTAAACCATTTTTCAGGAAGAGGAAAAACACTCCTGTACAATCCTCTCATAGATCTAACACTAACTTCAACATTGAGGAGATTGGTAAAGACAAATTACGTACCTTTCACCAAGCCTCCAATTATGAAAAGACTTATATGAAATGGATACATATCTTGACAAAAATAGTTACTCAACTCCTCGAGGATCAGACTGTAGGAGATTTTTAGGAAGGGGCTGAATATCCTAACGAAGAAACCACCCCCCAATGAAAACATAGGTCCACTCATAGGAGTACATCTAATTCTTTGAAATTCCATTTCCTTCTCTAGTCACAATGAGAAGGCATCACTTCGTCAGACCTAGAGTATAATATCGTTAAATACATAAAGATGACGTGGGCCAAAATTTCTCTCTATGAACTTTCCAAGATATCAAACCAATGAGAATTGATCATTAAATCCTTTTCTATCACATACCCAACCAACAAGGCTTCTCCCATTTCAAAGAAAATCTCTTCTATGCAAGATTAGGTCTTGGTAAACCTACAATTCATATTCAATGATCCTTATGCCAATTCGAGAGGTTCACACCCCCCGGTTCTCTTATCTTTCTAATTTTTAAACTTTAATGTACAAAAATTCCTTGTTCACTCGGGTACATTGACCAATGTTATGACTTTATCTATATGAAAAAAGTTGAATATTCAACCAAGGAAGACCTTTGCTTAAATAATTCAGGTAGAGAGATCCCAAGTCCCCGTTTCGAGTGACATGAATAATGTCATAATTAGATTTTCCTCAGACTCTAGGGTGCACCAATGTATTGAAATAGTGATCATAGACATCTCGAAAGAATGCGACCTAATTCTTATCAGGTTTTGTTCAAGAAAACTCCAGGGATACTTTCAGTGCACCGAAAAAACAGAAGCTTATGAGGCACTGATCCTTGGGCTCAGTAAAATTATTCACCTAAAGGTAGAATGCTTGAAGGTGATCGTTGATTCATAAATTATCACCAAGCAGGTACGTAATAGAATTCAATGGTTGTCACCACACATAAAAGGGTATCAACAAGAGGTATGGAAATTAATCTATTCCTTTAAAGCTTTGGGCATTAAGTATGTTTCTAGAATTAATAATTTTGTCTCTGACACGTTGGCTAATGCTACGACTAGGTTTACACTGCTAAGAGATGGTTTTCCTATTGAAATTGTGTACAAACCTGATGCTCTAGATAATGTAACTAATTTGAGTCTTTTTAATGATAATAAATAGATTCTCAACTTCATGGTGAATTCCAAAGTGTTTAAGGATGCACTGATAGATTTGGAAGAGCATGAACATGCCTTGCAAAAGGAAGAAGATGAGCAGAAGGGTAACCCTATACCCAAAGGAGTAACCATACTAGAAAGGATTTTTGATCTACACAACTGGATCTGCGGTCCACTAAATACTAATATACAATGATCCACACTTTAAAATGACCAAATCACTCTTGAAAATGAGTTTTACATGAATTTTATCAATTTAGGTAGAAGATGTTTTCCTGAGGAAAAAACAATAATTCATTGACAAATTTAAGAGGTATCGGGATGTCTTCACCTAGACTTATGATGACCTCAAAACGTATGACACCACGATTATCCAACATGTAATACCAATGAAAGAAGGGGTCAAGCCTTTCAAACAGAAATTGTGGAAGGTTCATCCTACCTTGACCATCTTTTCTAAAAGGAGTTAAAGAAGCTCCCTGATGCATGTGTTATCTGCAAAGTCAGGAATTTTACATGGGTCTCAAACCTAGTTCTCATATGAAAGAAGTATGGTGAGATCCATCTATGCATCTATTTTTAGAATCCCAACCGGGCTTTAGAGAAAGAAAATTACCCCATTCCCTCTATGGATACGACTCTTTAAAATGTTTGTGGTTCAGAGATGTTACCTTTACTCGATGGCTTCTCTCGATACATCCAAGTCTTGGTTGTTGAACCAAACCATTCCAAGATGACCTTCAGAACAATGTGGGGAAATTTTTATTTTCAAGTCACGCCCTTCGGTCTTACTAATGCTAGAGAAACCTTCCAACGGTATATGGAAATCCCCTTTAGGTGACTGATGGGTAATAGCATGGTGGTCTATATAGATTATGTAACTGTATTCTCGAAGAAGAGATATGGACACCTATGCCACCTCAAGAAAATATTTGAGTGATTCCTAAAATATGGAAGTTCATTGAATCTGAAGAAGAGAATTTTTGTGGTATCATAAGTTAATATCCTAGTTCATATCATAACAAAGGACAAGATCACCATCGATCCTAACCATATGAAGCATATCAGTCAGATCCCTCTCCCAAGCAACAAAAACGGTATCTAGTATTTTATTGGAGATATCAATTTCCTCCGTAAGTTTATCTCATACTTCACCCAGATCGTCAAACCCTTGCAGAATATGATTAATAAGGGCTCAATGTTTAAATTTAATTAAGAAGAGAAGGATTATTTTGATCAAATCGAGAAAGATATCATGGAGGCCCCATCCATATATAATCCATATTTTAATAAGGACTTCATCCTTTAGACTTTCGCCTAGGACTCATCATTAGCCATCATTCTCACACAGAAATATCATAGTCATGAGGGGTGGCCATAACCTCAATGACCGTGGGGATGTAGGGTGCAAAGGTTAATTTCATAGACATGGAAAAACATGCATACACAATATACAAAGTAGTGAAGCATTTCAGGCCATACATTTTGAAGAATCATGTAATGGTATTTGTCCCTCACCCTGTCATCCAACCATTATTTTCTCTCTAGGAAATCGGTGAACAAAGGGGAAATTGGATGGATTCCTTCAAGAATACAAGCTAGATTTTAAGCCTGCTCAGATGTTTAAGGGATATAAATTGTGTAACTTAGCTGCTGTAGCCAGAGATCCACACAACAAGGAGTGGGAGGGCCGGGATCATGAGGTCAGGATGTACCAAACAAAGCTCACGGTTGTACCTAACTCCCTATCCTAGTACGCCAATCTAAAGCAGTATTTAGGGAAAGGGACCTTTCCTCGGACCTTTTCCACAGGAAAAAAATGGTTGTAAGGCTTAAAGCCACGTCTTACTAGTTAGTATAAGGAAATTTATTCCATAAACATCAAAATGGTGTACAAATAAAGTGTTTAGAGCTTGATGGTGTTCAATAAGTCTTGAAGGAGTTGCATGATGGACCATTATGGGGCCATTATGGTGGCCACACCATGACGCATAAGATCACGAGGATTGATTTATAATATCCTACCCTATTTAGGGATGCTTACACATATGCTTGAAAATGTTCTATTTGTCAGAAATGCAGTGACAGAGAATCTTGGTCATCTTCTCCACTTCAGTCCAGAGAAGTAGAGGAGCCTTTCTAGCAGTGGGGTTTGGACATCATCAGGTATATTGTGCCACGTTCATCAAAGAAACACTGGTACATTATCATAGCCACCGCTTACTTCACAAGGTGGGTTGAAGTTGTCCCATTGTGAAAATTCAATGATCGAGAGGTAATATCTTTTATAAACCAACATATTGTAACCACGATTAAAATTCCAACCTCTTTTGTGTTTGATGATGCTACGTACTTCTCATATTCTAATTTGTATGATTTTTCTCTAGAGAATGGTATTGTTTTAAAGCGCTACACTAACTATTACCACCAAGGAAATGACTTAGCACAGTCCACCAAAAAAAAAATGATTTGCACCATCAAGAAAACCTTACTCTCACACGAATGAAATTGGAATAACTCCCTGAGCAACGCCCTATGGGTAAACTGAGTCACACAAAAATTGTCTCGTAGGGCCTCCCATTTCTTCCTGGTCTATGGTAAAGAAGCCATTTT
The DNA here is from genome assembly GCA_034641835.2 of Pinus albicaulis. Classification (NCBI taxonomy): domain Eukaryota; kingdom Viridiplantae; phylum Streptophyta; class Pinopsida; order Pinales; family Pinaceae; genus Pinus; species Pinus albicaulis. Next base: position 942,807,819 of record CM076582.1, read on the forward strand.
ACCAATAAACATATACCTACCCAACCTCCAGTTGTCACAAGAATCACGTGTATCACCTTGGCCCACCATGCAGGCATGTATTCACACCTTGTTTAAACTAGAGGAAGAGAGGCAAAAGGCAAGGGCGAAATTTGTTTTTCACTAATTTTGAATCAACAGATGGTTTGATAATCATTCTACAAGGAATAAATAGTTCAATGTAGGTGACCTCTTCCTCAAATGGGATAAATCCAATGAAGACAAAGAGAAGAACACCATGTTTCAGGCCTTGTGGATTGGTCCTTTTCAGGTTAGAGAGAAAAATGGCTAGCATACCTATAGATTGCAAATATTAGAAGGGAGGATTGAACCCCTCCCTCTAAATTGCCACGATATCATGTTATACTTCACTTAGTAGCTCTTGAATCTTCTTAGCCCATATTTTTACAATATATTTTCCTTTTCTTTGTTGTGTGTGTGTTATTTTGGTTTTTCCATTTTCAATAAAGGGTTCACCCAGAATAAATCTATTTCTAGAGCTTTTCTTAAATATTAAAACTTAAGGCTTGAGGTATATTCTATGCTAATACCCAATTTTTTCCTTAGTCTATGCTTTCACTTGATTATCCCGTAAGTCTCTACCAAGGCTAAATGTAAAAATCCATTTTAGTGGGGAACTCATGTTATCCATGACATCCTATCTCTGAATGAAAATCCCCATATTTTGGCTTGGCTATGCATTCTGAACGAATTGGTTTATTTAGGAAGCTCGAAAAAGGGGAAATAAAAAACATTAATGGGCGAAAAAATATTTCAGGAGAATAATAAAGTCTCTTGAAAATAGGAAACAACCTCTCTTGCAAGTAAAATAAGTTGGGATCCCTCATCTTCCCAAGAAAATAAATGCCATAAGAATATGTGCTAATAAGCACATATGAATAATTGATACTAACAAATAAGAAAAATCAAATAAGGGAAAAAGGATAGACAAAGGCTTCCTGTGTAGAGAGGAGATGTAAAGTCTCCATTGGGCTACTGTCCATGCTCGCTGGTAGGAGAGTAATGTTTGTGATTTCTAGGTGTTAGAAAATGATATATTACAAAAAAATCGAACACAAAAATATGAGCAAAGAAAAAAAAAGAAAAAATATTAAAAAAGAGAGACACAAATATATGTGGTTCACCCAACTTGGGCTATGTCCACAGAGAAACAACCATTCCATCATGTATATTATCTAGGAAAATGAAGAGACACAACCTAAAGCAAATCCGTTGTAATATCCTCTACACTCTTAGACAGTACCCCTTTCTCTTTATCGCTCGTAATACACATACCACACAAAGTTGCGATATAATTTCGTCATGTGAACTGATGGGTTGCCTTATTGGGAAAAAAACTATAAATTAAACATAATTTCTACCATTAGATCATCCCCCTAATGAACGACCTTGATTAAATATGAAATTACAATATTTGACAAGGAAATTTTACATATATTTTGGTAGGGTTGGGGGGGGGGGGGGGGGGGGGGCGCGCTCATAAAATCATTGTCAGCCCCACATGGAACCCCCTGGCTGTGATAAAATGAGGCCGAAATTGTTTTTGCACTAAGAATAGGGGTCCAATGTGGCGATACAGCTAAATAAATAATATAATCATGCTCCACACCCAATAATATCCCACTTTGAGACTGATTGTAGCAACTCCATCGTTGCTTCATTTTCTGGACAATTAATCCACTTTGGACATGGATACTTCTGATCTTCATCATCATAATTGAATACCAATTGAAACTGAACATAATCTCAATTTCTTCCTGGTTACAATTTTTTTTAACATATCTGCAAGATTCTGGTTAGTGTGTATCTTTTCCAGCTTCCACTGTCTATCTTCCAACACTAGCTGTATGAAATGGTACTTGAGATGTATGTGTTTAGTTTTGAAATGAAATGTTGAGTTCTTTGCAATATGAATGGCACTCTAGATATCACTGTATAAGATTCTCATCTCCTCCTTCTTACCTAATTCATCCATAATAATTTCTAACCAGATAATTTATTTACTACCCTTTGTAGCAGCAACATATTCTACTTTCTTCGTTGAAAGTGCAACAACACTTTTCATTTTAGAAACCCAACTGATATTTGTTCCACATATAGTAAATACATACCCTGTAGTGCTCCTCATTTTATCTCTATCACCTGCCATATCTGCATCAACGTATCCCTATATAGAAATGTTTGAACCACCAAAGCGTAATGCTTGATTTGTGGTACCTCTCAAATACTTGAGAATCCATTTCACTGCCATCCAATGTTCTTTTCCTGGATTTTTCATGTAGCTACATACAACTCCCACTCCATGTGCAATATCAGGCCTTGTACAAACCATTGCATACATTATGCTTCCAATTACTGATGCATATTTTTTTTTTTTCTAAGTTAGAGTAATCTATTAACAGTAATAAATATAGTACATCAGGCCAAGGCCATAACAGTGCCTACGTGGAGGCAATTTGAACTGACAGAGACTAGTTTTTGGCTGCCCTTCTAGAGGGAAACCAGCCTGAAGAACTTTCAACTGAAAAATTCCCATGCAGGGGATCGGACCTGGATAGCTTTGACTGAGAACTAAGAACATAGACATTATATAGCAGTTATACTGGACCATAACAAAAATAGACCACTGCAAGAACTGAGACTGGTAACTGACAAAAAAGGACCATAGCTGAAGAAAAAATTAGAACAACAAGACACTCCCTCAGAGAGGGCAGAGCAAAAGCATGAGAAACAAGAAAAAAAGGTCAAATTACTCATCAGGAGCGACCTCCTCGATCCTGCAACCGTAATTTGCTGGTGCGCCATGGTCATGAAAGAGTTCAGCATTGGGAAGGACCTCTGAAGGAGTTTCCGTCCGATGTGGCTGACCTCGAGCCGAATCCTCCTGCATAACCTCCCTTCTCTCGCTAGGCTATCCCCACGAGTCATGCAGCACTGCTTCCATGTTGGCACCATCGACAGGAGCAGATTCATCCGACGGATTCTCAGGCAGGGGCTCCTACAGGAAGACAACAGAGATGGCCACAGTTACTCTTGGTCTGTTGAGTGCACAATAAAACGAAAAGAGAGCCATATGGGACTGAGCAGGCAGTGCATCCCCAGAGGGTGAGTCGAGCCTGCGTCCAGAGCGAAACTGGCGTCCATGGAAGAGGTGAGGTAGGTTGTCAGAGGGAAAAGAGATTTCAGAAGGAGAAGAGGATGTGGAGGGCGAGCACCTCCTGGCAGAGCGTGAGGACCCCCTCCTGCAACGCATCCTCTGCCTCAGCCGGGGCATGTTTGCAGCAGAAATGGAGCTGTAGCTCTGGAACAATGGCGAATTGACAAGGTTCGGCACTGGAGGAATGCCCAGGACCAACGAGGCAGACTTTCAAGAACCAGCAATGGAAATGTGAAGACTGTCGTCGGGCTCCAGGCAACAGGTATGGCGACTGCGCTTCCCTGTGGTGGTGTGCTTGTTGGCTCTATCCTCAACTGAATTGCACAACGAATTCCTCAGCGTAGGGGATAGCGGATCCATTTCATATAGCACCCTGTTCCTGCAACAATCAACCCTCAGCATTGAATGACCAGACCTGTTAACCCGATGCGAATCGCTGTTGCGACAGTCAATAATGCCTCGATCCTTAGCATTCTTATCGAGAGGCTTCTCCATAATGTATGTCATTAAGAGCGGGCAGGTGGTAATTACTACGATCAGGTGGGCTCGAAGGTCTTGTATGGGATGGCATGTGTCCTTCCGTCCTATCGACCTCTATCCCATCGCCCATATTAACAGTGCTAGCACCCGCATCCGGGGAGTTCGCCTCATCCTGTATCAGATTGTGGCACTTCCTCTTTTGATCTTCATCTTGGATTATGTCCAGCGTCCCTGTTCTGAGATTGCTATCACATTCAACCACCAGATTGGCTAGTAAATCCGCTACCTTGTTGCCTTCCCTTCTGGTATGCTTAAAAAGGAGAGCCCTGTTTCCCTGAAGCCATTTCTCCATTATTTCCAAACGAGCCTCCAGTCGCCAGCTGCTAGCAACCTTGCGCGCCTAAGCTCCATTTAGAAGTTGTGCTGCTATATTGATGAGGATCTGTGAATCTCCCTCAATCTCAATAGGATACAGCCCCTCATGTTGGGAGAGGAGAAGACCTTGCCATAATCCCTCCAGCTCCGCAGAGTTGTTCGTGTCCCAGCAAATGCTTCCCAGGTAAACCACCATGGGTGTGCCATCATGATTCCTTATAATGCCCCTGAATCCTGCTTTGGCTGGATTGCCTTTTGAGGCACCATCAAAGCTGAGCTTATAGGTGTTCCGAGGGGGGGGTGTCCAAGTGGGATTGAGTCTCCCAGTGTTGGGGTAAGTTTGCTTCTGAGTGTTGGGTTGAGTCTTAATTCCCTAGTTCTCCCATATAGCCTTTTCCTTGGCTAGAGTGGGGAAATCCTCGATGCTCCAAGACTGCAAAGCTAAAGTTTCCTCAAGATTGAGACAGTAATTACTCCAGATGATGTCTATCGAGGTCCTCTGGTCCTTAAAAATGCGCTTGTTTCTTTCTTTCCAAATGGTCAATAGGAGAAGGCCTAGGATGATTCTCCAGAGATGATTGAGAAGTCCACTCTTGAAGGGATGTTGATGCCAATCACGTATGGCTCCATGTATATCTATGTCAGGTGTACAATTCCTTTGGCACCTGAAGCTGACTTTCTCCCACAGCTGTGTGGCAAGGGGACAAGCATAGAGGAGATGCTGCTGAGTTTCTTCATTCACCCCACAATTGGGGCATATGGAGGGACCATGGAAGTGTCTCTTGCGTAGATTGTCCCAAGTAAGTATTCTTTGGTGGCCAAGGAGCCAGAGGAATAAGGCAACTTTGGGCCATACCCCTAGATTCCAGATTTTGCCCCAAAGAGGATCCTTGGGCTCAGGATCCGTACTGAGGATCCTATAGGCCTCCCGAGTGGAAAAAGTGCCTTTTGGAGTATGCCCCCATCTTATAATATCCTTGTCCTGAGATATTCTGATGCAACGAGATCTGAGGTCATCATTGATGGCTTTTCTTTCATGCTCATTGGCGCTCCTGGTTATTCTTGCTATTTGTTTCCATTGCCGATAGCCCTGCTTGTTGGTGTCTTCCCAATAATGCTTTACTGCCTCCATCTGTCGCATATCCCAATAAGGTTCCATGGACAGATTGAAAGTAGTGATAAGTTTTGGTAGTTGTTCCCAAGAGTCTGTCCAGAACCTTGCAGAGGTGTCATTTCTTATCTCCCAGAAACTGTGCTGTTGTATGAGAAGATGGTGCTGTTGGCTGAGTTCCAGATTATGGAACCATTCTCCTCCGGAGTAAGTCTAACGAGCTCTTCCTGGGGTCGGTTTTGAGCATATTTAGCTTTCCATAGAATGGCCCAGGGCTTTTCAGGGGCAGTGAGCCAATTCCACCAAATTTTTGCATTCATGATGGCATTGCTGAGGAGAGGGTCACGAAGGCCAATTCCCCCTTGTTCTTTGGGTTTACAAATTGTTGCCCATTGAACCAGCACCCATTTTCGATTGGTCCCCTTGGAGCCCCAAAGGAAATTCCGTTGAAGGGCTTTAATATTATTGAGAACCCATTTGGGAGCCGCCAGAATGGAGAAGAGGTAAAGCGGCATGGCCTGAAGAACAGATTTAATGAGAACCAGTCTGCCAGCAATGTTAAGGGTTCGGAAGGTCCAAGAGGAGAGGCGGGCTTCCAGTTTATCAACTAGCTTGCGCCAGGAGGCATGCTTAAGAGGGGAAGCAATGAGCGAAGCGCCCAGGTAAGTGGAGGGAAGGGAGGCAATGGAGAAGCCGAGGATGCGGGCAATTGCAGATTGAGTAAGGGGGGGAGTGTGAAGGAAGAAGACATGGGATTTAGAATTGTTTATGCTTGTCCCAGATGCATCGGAGAAGTCCTGCATCAGGGATTTTAGCTTGGAGGCTTCTTGAACAGAAGGGTAACCAAACACCATATTGTCATCCACAAACTGTTGGTGGGTGACAGCTGGTGCATTGTGGATAGAGATGCCTTGGATTTGCTGGGAGCGGACTGCTGAGGATAGGTGTCGTCCCAGACCTTCCTCCATAAAAACAAAAAGGAAGGGAGAGAGGGGGTCCCCTTGTCTGATGCCTCTGGTGGGAGTGAAAGTGCAGGAGGGAGTCCCATTGATGAGGATGGAAAAGAACGAGGAGGAAATGAGACTGTGGATCCAACGAACCTAGGTGGGAGAGAAGCCAAAAGCCAGAAGCACTTTTTGTATATAGGTCCAACTTAATTTGTCAAATGCTTTGGAAAGATCGATTTTGAGAATCATACCTGCCTATTTGATCTGCTTGAGCGAATGGATGATCTCATGAGTATGAATGATCCCGTCCAAAATCTACCTGCCTTCAACATATCTAGACTGCTCAGGTGAGATGAGCAGAGGCAAGAGTGGTTTTAATCGGTTGGCAATGACCTTGGAGATGACTTTGTAGATCACATTGCATAAAGCAATGGGGCGATATTTGTCCGGTGTGCTGGCTTCTTCTTCTTTAGGAATGAGAGAAATGAATGTTGCATTTAAAGAAGGGAGAAGCCAATGCATTGCTCCTGATTCTTCTACAACCATCCACACTTCCTCACCAATGAGGTCCCAGAACTGGTGGTAGAAAGTGGTGGTGAAACCATCTGGGCCTGGAGCTTTTCCATCCTTGAGTTGCTTCATGGCCAAATCAACTTCCTGCCCAGAAACTGGGCGTAGCAATAGCTGATTGTGCTCATCAGTGATAATTCTTGGAATGTTTTGACTGATTTTATTGATGGTAGGTCCTCTGTCCATAGGGGGTTCTTTGTGCACTGTTTGGAAATGAGCAAGGAACGCCCGCTCTATCTCTTCCTGTTCTTCCACTTTCTCCCCTTCTTGATTCCTGATAGCCGTGATTGAGTTGTGCATTCTCCTTTGTATTGTGGTTCGGTGAAATAATTTAGTATTTCGTTCACCTTCTTTTAGCCATCTTACCCTATATTTTTGCCGCCAAAGTATTTATTCTTGCTTTGATCGACCATCCAACTGGGTTTTGAGCTGCTGCTCCCTTGCCATTAGCTCTTTTGTGTATCCATTCGAGATAATCTGCTGCTGGAGGGCCTTCATTTCCACATTAAGATTCTGTCGTGCCTGGAAAATATTGCAAAAAGTGTTGTGATTACAGTGTTTGATGTGGTATTTGAGGCTCTTGAGCTTACACTGGAATTGGTACATTTGTGACCCTTCAGGCGGCTTGAAGTTCCTCCACCAAGCACTGATGAGATCCTTGAAGGCGGGATGGGATAGCCAAGAAGCCTCAAAGCAAAAAGGGCGCTTCCTGGAGTCCCCCAGTCGCAGCCACTGTAAGGAGATGGGCCAATGATCCGATCCATTTAGCGGCTGTATAGAAGCAGAGATGTCACCCCCTAGGTGTACCGCATTATCAGATATTAGAAATCAATCTAGATTTGAGGTTATGTGTTGGCGTCCCATTCTGCGATTGCTCCAGGTGTGAATGCCATTGCTGTACTGCATATCTATAAGAAAATTGTTTTGAATGAAATTCTTGAAGTGGCTGCTTTTTGGTTCTAGCTTAGCCCTGCCTCCCATCTTCTCCCCCAGGCATGTGATCATATTGAAATCACCTCCTAGAATCCAGAGAGGATGGGTTCTGGCATTGCTTAGTTCTTCCAATGTATCCAAGAGAGCCATTTTTTTGCCCGCCTCCTGTGGGAAGTAAACATTAGAGAGATGTCCATGAACATTGGTGCCGATGATGTGAAAGGTGGCTTGAATGAGGTGATGGGAGGCATGGAAATCAGATAGCGTGATGGTCTGAGTATTCCATGCAATGGCGAGCCCTCCAGAAGCGCCTGATGCATCAACTGCCACTCAGTGACATCCAGGCCAAGCGCTGGAGAGGATTTTGCCTAGAGTGCTGCTATTGCATTTGGTTTCCTGTATAAAGAGAATCTATGGTTTTTCCAACTTTATCATGTTTTTTATCATTCTTAGTTTCCCAGTACTATTAAGTCCTCTAACATTCCATGAGGTTAGCTTCATAGTTCACTGTGGGGGAGGATCTTGTAGTACTACGTCAGCTTGGCATATCTTCCTGATTCGACCAGGAGTTTCCCAACCGAGATAGTTCGCTCCAAGTCATTTTTCCGGCCTCGTTTCTTGGAGTCCTTGATTGATTGATTGCCATCCCATCTACTTCCTGGCTGTATTCCTAGCTCTTTTTGTCTTAAGGCTCGGGAGATGATAACTTCCAGTCTGTCTAGCTTTTGATCTAGAATCTTATCAAATTCCTTTCTTTTGCAGGCAAGTTCAAGTTCAAGAATTTCCAGCCCAGTGAGATCAATACTCTCTGGTTCGACCTCCATGTTTTGCGCTTGGTTGCTGCCTTCCGTGTGCTGAGATGGTAAGCAATACACATCCATTCCATTCGGCTTCCAGTCTAGATCCATGGGGATTCCTTCCATGGAAAGTCCTTGTTCCTTCAAGGTCTTAGGAGAGGGCTCAGAGGTGGGCGGAGGAGGAGTCAGATTCATTTTGGTGGGGTGGGTAGCTGAGTGATCGACTGGAGGACGGTTCTCCGGATTAGAGGCAAGAGCTTCAAAGCTATTACTTGTGGATGGAATAGAGGAGGATTGAGCCATGGGTTTTTTCCCATTGGAGGGTTTCTTATGGGCTCTTCGACGATTGGTGACCTTTGTAAAGCCATCCAGATCATAGTCATCAGGAAGATTGGAGGCTTGAGGCTTAGCATTGAGAGGGCAATCCCGGAATAGGTGTCCATGAACATGAAATTTACGGCATCGGAAGGGTACATGCTCAAAATTGAGAGGTTGGATCCATTCAAAGTCATCGTGAAAGAGGCTTACCGAGTCAGGAAGGGCTTTGTCCAAACGCATATAGACACATATGCGGGCGTAAGAGGTGTAACGACGTAGCTTTGTTTCCTCCGCAATTTTGATGAACTCCCCTAAACCCTGAGCAATGTCTTTGAGTGAGTCCTCATCCCAGTATTCGAGGGGAAGCGAGTAAAGTCTAATCCAGACAGGGGCCCAGCTGAAATCTTCCTTGTCTGGGTTGAATCTTTCGACCCAGTCTCTTAGGTAGAGGCCTGCTGATTTGAAGAAATACGGGCCTTCATCCAGGACTCTGTTTCTATCCTCAATGCAAATGAAGATGGCTGTGAAAAAACCCTTGGGGCCAAGTTGGAGGATGACATGCCCTTTGGGTTTCCATTTGGCTGCAATCCATCCGTGCAAAGCTTTTTCCGTGGGCCAGAAACCTATAAATTTACCGATTAGAGCATGGTCTTTCATGTACTGGATCCTTCCATTGATCCTGTGGCTGGGCAGCTCGATTTTGGGCCTTTCCGCTGCAATCGGCTTGCAAGTGGTTGATTTCACCTGGGGCTTTTCATTTCTTCCCGAATCTTCTTCCTGTACCTCTTTCTGCTTGTCAGGCGCATCAGCTTTTCCTTCAGAACATCGTTTGTCTTCCGTTTCCAGATTGTTTGTGTTTTGGGTCGTTTTCTTGGTATTATCCCTGGCAGCAGGTTTGTCGTTTTGTGAGGGGGAAGAACCTCCACTTCCCCCCATAGGGCTTGCCATGGCAGGCGAGTCAGCTCCTGTGCTCAGCAAAGCGACAGGAGCGAGCCAGGGTAAGTCTCAGGGTGTTTGCAGGTGACAGCGCTGAAGCAGGGGCAGCGCGTGAACCCTAGCTATATGCTTATTCAATTACTGATGCATATTGAACTTTACACATATAATCAATTTCTTCTTGGTCTTGGGGCACATCTCCTTACTAAGTTTGAAATGGCTAGCTAAAGGTGTACTAGTTGGTTTTGCATTCTGCATATTATATATTTCCAACACCTTTTGTATGTACTCATTCTGAGACAATGTTAAATTTTTTATTTTTCATGTCTCTAGTTATTCTCATACAAAGGATTTGTTTCGTAGCTCACAAATCCTTAATTGCAAATGGGTTTGTCAATTTTCCTTTGAGTACGTTTATTTCTTGCATGTTAGACCCTACAACAAGCATTTCATCTCCATATAATAGCAATGTAATATATCTTCCATAATTATTTTCTTAGATAAACACAATGATCAGAGTGAGATCTAGTATAACCTTGTAAAGACATAAACCTACCAGATTTTAGATACCACTACCTCAGAGCCTATTTTAATCCATACAAGTTGTTCTTCAATCTTCACAATAATTTTTTGTTCCCTTTTACCTTGTATCGTTGTGGTTTCTGCATATAGATATCTTCCTCCAAATGTCCATGGAGAAATGTTATCTTTACATATATTGTTCATGATGTAAATATTCCGCTACTACAAGACTTAAAATAGTTCTGATTGAAGTCATTTTAACAATAGGAAAAAATATTTCATCAGATTCAATACCTTTCTTCTATGCACACCCCTTCACCACAAGTCTATCTTTGTACCTTTTTTTTCCTCCGTCTTCTTCCTTGAACCTGTAAACCCGGTTATTTTGCAATGTTATTTTACCTACATGCAACCTCAAAAAGTCCCAAGCCTAGTTATGTATTGAGAATTCCATCTCTTCTTTCATGGATATCTCCCACTCCTTCCTATTTTATGCCTGCATTGCTTTTTCATATCATTCTGGTTCACCAGAATCAATCAAAAACACATAGTATAATGAAGGAGAGTATCTTTCACGGGGCCTAATTATCCTTGTAGATATTGTCACACCACATTCATGAGTTTGAGGTTCCTATTGCTGTTGTGGTTGTATTTGTTGTTGTGGATGTTTATTATTATTATTTTCATGCACTTTTGTTTTTTTCTATGATCTCATCATTAAATTTGTATTCTTTGTATTCTTTTTCTTGTTTCTTTTCCTGCACCTGATCCTTATACAAGACCTTTTTGTTGAACATGGCCTCTCTGCTCCTATTTTGTTTTTCGCAATCATGTAACTGACAACCAAAATCGTTAACACCATATCAAATAAAGGTAAATTTTTTTTATTTTTCCTCAAGCTTTGTTCTATTTTATTATTTATATGGAAAAATTCCTCACAACCAAAAGGCTTTAAAAAGGACTAGTTTGCATTTTTACTTGTCCATGTCTCCTATGCAATACCACCATCCATGGAACTTGAAGGCCCTATGTTTGTTAGATAAATATCATTATCTACAACATCTACCCAAAATTGTAAAGGAAATCCTACATGTAATTTCATGCACCTTGCACACTCCGTGATTGTCCTATTCATCCTTTCTGACACACCATTTTCCTGTGGTGTTCCTGGAAATTTCTTCTCTTTGCGAATTCCATGCTCTGAAAAGTACCTATCAAAATCTTTGATGTAATATTCACCTCCATTTTCTGATCTGAGACACTTGAACTTCTTTCATGTCTCAATCTCAACCAAATCTTTCCATTTCTTTAAAGTATCGAATACAACAGATTTATTTCAAATACAATAAATCCCAATTTTTCTAGTTGCATGATTAATAAAAGTAACATAATAACTAGAGACATCGATATATGAGACCTAAGAGAGTCCCCACACATATGTATGCACAAGCTCTAATTTTCTTCTCTTCTTTTCTTTCCCAACTCTAAGAAATCTGACTCTCTTCTATTTTCTGTAAACACAATTCTCACATAAATCCAATTTAGTATTCTTGAAACTTGGAAACAAATTTCTTAAGTGAGGATATTCATCCCCTTGTCACTCATGTGTTCACGCATATGATTCCATAATGCTTCATCTTCTCTTGTGGAGTTTAAAGAATTAACACAATTAGAAATACCATTTCATAAATACAATTTACCAAACTTTTCTCCTTTTTCTATTAACATGGCTCCTTTATTGACCTTCCATGTTTTATCTGTAAAAGTTGTCACACAACTTTCACTGCCTAGCTGCCATGTTGAAATCAGATTTTTCTTCAGAACTGGGACATGCCTTACCTCCTTTAATAAACATTGGTTTCCATTCTGTTTTTTTACAAGAACTTTACGTGTTCCAATGATTTTATAGGGTTTATCATCAGCTAGATGAGCTTGCCCAAAATATCCTTGAACATGGTCGTGAAAATGTTTCTTATTAGGTCTCGCATGGAATGAGGCCGTTATATCTACCACCCGGGCATCAATAAATTTTTCTAAAGAAATAACCAAAGTATCTTGCAACACATCACCTTTCAAATTCACTTCACGCTTTTTTTCTTGCTGTGCATATCCTTCTCTTCCCTTCGAATACTTATAGTCTTTCTTTTGGTGTCCTTTCCTCCTCCATTTCCAGCACATTATCCATGATCTCGACTTGGGTCTGCCTTCCTTGACTTACTGCAATATCCTAGGCTCTTTCCCCATTCGATTTTTCTTCCCCTAGTCTCTACACTCAAAGTATTACTTGACTTCTCATCGGATATTTTCCATCGCATTTCCTCACCAAGGATGGCACCAGAAACATCATCAAACTTTAAAGTAATAAATCTAGAGACAGAGTTATTAATGGCCATAACTATACCATTCCAAATTTTTGGAAATGCGCATAGAAATAACAAAGCCCTAAGTTCATCATCAAAGGTTACCCCTACAAAAATTAATTGATTGGTAACTATACTAAATTAATTTAAATGGGCAACAACAGATTCACCTTCCGACATTTTCATACTAAATAAAAATTTCATAAGAAATACCTTGAGGGTTTTTCATATGGTTTCACCAATGATGTCATTAAACCCTCTGTGATCATTTCCTTTGAAATATTGAAGGCTACCAATGCTACGAGGCACAGGTGTATTGTTCAAAGTGTCTTTATGTCGAGAATATCCCATTCTACATTTGTCATGCTCGATGAATTCTCTATTTTTCCACTCAATGTTAGGTACATATATTTATGATACATATAATCTTCCATGTGCATCTTCCAAAACCAGTAGTTTTGGCTGTTAAATTTCATGACCCTAAACCTACCATATTCCAAAATTTTTCCCACTTGAACCAGGACCCTTTTTTCTATGAGTTTATCGTCGAAATAGACCTTCATATTAGATACCAGTTGTTAGAAAAATATATATTACAAAGAAACAGAACACATAATATGCAGAAATACGAACACAAAAAGTATATAAAACAAGAGAGACACATATATGTGTGTTTCACTCAACTTGGGCTACATCCATGGAGAAACAACCAATCCTTCCTTTATGTTATCCAACAAAATGAAGAGACACAATGTACATCAAATGTGTTGTAATATCCTTTACTCTCTTACTCTGTCCCCCTTTGTATTTCTCGGTTAGAATACACATACCACATGAAGCCGTAATACAATTCCCTCATGTGAACCGATGGGTTTCCTTCTAGGGAAAAATACCATAAATTAAAAATAACTTCTATCATTAGATCATCCACCTGATGAATGACGCAAATTTACTACGAAATTAAAATATTTTACAAGGAAATTTTACATCTATTTTTAGCTTCAGGGGCACTTCCTTTGAACCCACGCCATTGGTGGGGCTCATAAAATCATCGTCAACCCCCTTGGAAAACCTTGAGGGTGATGAAACGATGGATGGTGTTGCCACCGTATTAATAGCATGGGTCGAATGTGACAATACATCTAAATAAATAAGATAATCAAGCTCCACACCCAGAAATAGGTCGTGAATCTGTCGGGGTAATGTTTAGGCTTTCTGGTAGTGGAGAAACACCAAAGGCATGTAATAAATATACCGAAAATATATACAACTCATATCCTATTTTAGAACCCTATATCGAGATACCAGAGAAATTTTTTCCTTGTGTGTTAAAAATCTGAGTCAATATGGCTAGGTCCTACTAACCTACAATAAGGTCGATAAGAAAATTCCAATGGAACCTAGAGTATGGAAATGAAACATTCCTAAAAGTTCTGTCCCAACCCCAAGATTAGATGAAAGCATAGATACCAAGGTTCTACTAATGAAACACCAATTTTTATAGCCACTGCAACAACCCTACAAAATTTATAACCCTTCAAATTTTTTGGAGCTCTTACCTCGCAAAGCTATAGTTGAGACCCTTACCAGCATGCTTTCTCGCCTTCGACTTTTTCTTAGGTCTAAATCTCGGAATTTTGGAGACTAATTTTTCTACTTAATTCTAGGTCATATCAAGTCTCTATCTTCAAGCCTAAATCTTCCGACCTTGCAACCTATTAATTTTTTCCTAAGTCAAGTCGCTAAGTTATGTTTTTCAAATTTTCAACCATTCACCCTTGTCGCCACCTCATGAACATGCACAAGTAACTAAGTCGTAAAATTTGTACAAGTCACAATAAATTTTGTGTTAGAGTCCTACGACCTAGCAAACCAACGACCTAACGACCCTAAAAGGGTCGCAAAGTAGCCAAAGCCAAAAGTTGCGACCCTCGCAAACTAGCAACCTCACGACCTCAAAAGGGTCGCAAGGTTGCAAAGGTGGCAAGAGGCAGAAATATTGCAAAAGGGTTAAACTCTGAAGTTTCGGCCCTCACGACCTCATAAAGTACCCGCACATGTAACCTTTTTATATATAGTCGCTCAAGCCATTCGTTCATTTTTTTAGTTCAGGAGAGCATTCGAGAGCCTGGGTAGCCCTACAAGAGTGTGACGTCTTCTGAGTAAATTGATTTTCACCTCCCAGTAATGATTTTTTTTTCCCATGTGTTTTCTACGTGCTCCCAACCCTCCACCTTCCCCCTAGGAGGGTTTTTATTTACCTCAGTAACTCTTCCAAAATCACTTTTTTCCTAAACCCTCCTAGATGAGCATTTACCCTTTGCACCTTTGTTTCCTCACCAACGAACACTATTCCTCATCCAGTTAGCCTATTTTACCCTTTCTTGATTCCCTTTGGCCCATAGAGGCCCATAACAAAAGGATTTAGCCTCATCCCCTTCATAGAGTCATAGTGACAAACATGTCGCACAGATTAAAATAACGATAGGTGAATTCTTGTTATATACGACCTTGCGACTTCATTGATTCTTCGACGTCGTGGCCTTTGTAACTCCTGCGACCCTACAACCCCTGTGACTCTCATGACCTTTAGACTTGTCCCTCCTTTCAAATTCCCTTCCAAATCACATAGGTAATGGGTTTTTCCACTTTCAACCTTCTGACCTCTCCCAGTTATGTGACCCTACGACCTGTCCCGCATAGAATCTTTCTTCAATATCTACTAAGCATTTATTTTTCTTGAATAATTAATTTTTCTACTAATATTTATATTATTCATACCATATGTCTTACCATGGGATTGTCTTTTTGACATGGCACGTGATGTGGATCTCCATTTTATTTCGATTTCCTCTTTCTTAGGCGAAATGGAACCACAGGTGATTAGGAATCTAAAATTTTAATTGTGAAAGAGAGGAAAAAACATAAAAAATCACGAGGCCTTATCCTACAACACCTCCATGACAACGACGCCAAAATGTTGGGAGGTATAAATGCTAGATTTACACCCACATTTAAATTGTCAATATGGGGTCGTAAGACTTAGAGACGTAGCACAATATATTCCATAATATGACCTCATGGATTTGTAAAATCAAAATCCTATAAAAAATTTGAAAGGGAATCATTCGAGAAAAGGCACCCCAAAGTAAGCATACTGCAATAATAAAGAATGCAAAGCTTCTTCAAAGACTACAACTATACTGCAAATATGGAAAGCATGAAGAAAATTCAATTTCAAATATTTTAAAATATGTACTTAAGATGCTTCTTTCGAATGATGTTCGAAAGGAATAATATGGGAATTCACGTATTCAAACCAAAATTTTAAATCATTAAACGTGGATATATTTAAGAGTGTTGTTGGGAACTTTAATTATGTTAAATATGTACTCAAACTAATCTTAATATTTGAATAAATGTTGTTTTCTTAAAACACCAAGATAAATTCCATCTAATGGTTTGAGTTGCTCATAAGTGCCAAACAATATGAATGGAAAATTGAATGAAATCCTTGTTTCTCTTATACTATTTTTTTCCCATCTTGAATCCCTCCAAACTAAAAATATGTTTTGTTATATAATAAAGAGAACATGGTAATTAGTGAAAATGACAAAAGAATCACTTGTTAAGTCTATGTTTTTATTCTAATTAATGAAACATAAATAAATCCTAAAATGACATTGTCACTAAATTTATCAAATCTATGTAATTAATAAATCATGAAATGGCAAAGCAGAGTTTAAATCACACTACATAACTTGGGAAATAAAACGTAGTCAATTGAATTACATTCTTACACAAGCATGTATTGAAGTAAATCAAACTAACAGGAAACAAAATGCAGTAGAAGAAATAGATACTAAGCAATTTAGAAACTAGCTCGTTGATGGGCCTAACCACCCTGTTGGAATTTAATTCCAACTGCAACATAAACAGCTGGACAGAAATCAGATCCGCTGTAGATATTTCAAAAATATCGGATGCCTGAAAGTCATGGTTTATTTATTGCACTCCACTGTGCATTTAATTTGCAGAGTTATTTATCACCTTTCACATTAGGATGTTTTTGTTTCAAGGGCATCACACTTCTCCACGCATTCAATACGCTGATTATGCATTAGAAGATATTTGCATTATTTTAATATTATAAGTCAAATATGTTTTTGCATATAAATATGATAATAGCGTTCATTTGAGTTAGAACAAAATAGAAGAATTTGTTTGATTTGAAGAAAGCGAGAGAAAATGACGAGCGGAAAAGCGACAAGAAAACGGATTCGCTGTGTTTTGGGCTGACAACATTCTCTGTTGTTGCCCCGGCAAACTGCGTCGGTGTTTGACAAAAAAATTTAATGCATTATCTTTGGCATAATTGTTTAATCTGTCTGTTTTTTATTTTTTTACAGAATTTGTTAAAACAGAGTATGGAGTTTTTGAGTATTCCAGAATTGTATTTCTGAAGAAGTTTGCAATTTTTATTGTCATTTTCATGGTTAATAAAAACAGAGCTTTTCTCCATATCCTCTTTGTCCAAATTTCTCATTTCTTTGTGTTGAGTTGAGGAACTTTGCTTCCTCTGTTTTGTTTGAAATTATCAGAAATTTCCATCATGGTATCGGAGCTGGTCTAGGCACTCAGTGAGGCAAAAAAAGAGTTTTTTTTTTCACTGTAGGAGCTGTAAGAAGCTTAACTGAGCAGATTTTCTCCAGGAGAGAAATTTTTTGCTTGTTTTTAATTATACAGTCAGTATCTTTTCTTGATTTTTACAGTCAAGATGGCAGATGCTGGAACTGGTTTGACAAATTCCCAACTGCCACAGTTTAATGGGAAAAATCACAGTTATTGGTCCATAACAATGAAAGCATTGTTTGCTTCTCAAGGAATATGGGAGCTGGTTGACACTGGTTATGCTGAACCTGCAGATGCAGCAGCATTGGCTGCTTTGACAGTAGCACAAAGAGATCAGTTGAAGGATGACAGAAAGAAGGATGCCAAAGCCCTCTTTTTTCTCTTCCAATCAGTGCATGAGAGTGTTTTTCCACGGATTGCAGCAGCAACAAAATCCAAGGAAGCATGGGATATTCTCAAAACTGCTTATCAAGGCATGGAGAAGGTGAAGACTGCAAAGTTGCAGATGTTGAGGAGAGACTTTGAAACACTTAGCATGAAGGAATCTGATACAGTAGATTCATTCTTCACTCAGGTTATTGGGTTGATAACCCAAATTAGATCTCATGGTGAAATCCTTGAAGAAAGAAGGATTGTTGAGAAGATCTTGAGAAGTTTACCCTCAAGGTTTGAAGCTGTTGTGGTAGCAATAGAAGAAACAAAGGATCTCTCACAGTTCACAGTAGATGAACTGAGTGCTTCTCTTATGTCTCATGAACACAGACTGAGTAGAGGAACAGATTCCTCTTTTGAGCAAGCATTCAAGACTCGGATGTCTTTTGGCCAAGGAAAAGGTCGAGGCAGAGCAAATAACAGAGGTCGTGGAAGAAGCCAAAACAAAGGCAGAAATAATCCTGCAAGCACAAGCGGAAGGAGCTGCAATCAGAACCAAGATGAAGGTTCAAGAAAACAGCAAGCTCATGGACAAAGGTATGACAAATCCCAAGTCCAGTGTCATTATTGTAAGAAATATGGGCACTATGCCAATGAATGTAGGAAAAAGCAAAATGACATGAATAGTAGGCAGAATGCTAATTTTGCAAATGAAGAAGATAAGAATCCAAATATTGTGTTGTTAGCATGTAACATTGCACAAGACAAACAAGATGATTTTTGGTTCTTAGACTCAGGTTGTAGTAATCACATGACTGGAAATATTGCAATGTTTGCCAATCTGGATGAAAATGTGAAATCTGAGGTAACAACAGGAACTGATAGTAAGATATCTGTCAAGGGTAAGGGCAGAGTTAGTATCCGAGCAAGAAATGGAGAACAGATGATTGTGCCAGAGGTATACTATGTACCGGGTCTGAAATGTAATCTTTTGAGCATTGGACAGCTCATTGACAAAGGTTACAATGTGTTCTTCAAAGATGATATGTGTACAATTAGAGACATACTTCCAAGTAAGAAGATCATTGCACAGGTGCAGATGACTAGCAATAGAATGTTTCCTCTCAAACTCAGGGCAGATTTGAAGGAAGGAAGAACTATTGCAGCTGTAACACAAGAAGTCTTTCAGGAACAGGTGAAAGATGAGAATTGGTTGTGGCACTTGAGATTTGGACATCTCAATTTCGGAGGCTTGAATCTGTTGCACAGAAAGGGAATGGTAAAGGGATTGCCGTTGATCGAGAAACCGGACAGCCTTTGTGAAGGCTGCATCTTGGGCAAGCAACACAAAGAAAACTTTCCAGCAGGAAAGAGTATAAGGGCAAAAGCACCATTGGAAATTGTTCACTCTGATGTGTGTGGACCGATGCAAATACCATCATTTGCCGGAAATAAATATGTTTTAACTTTCATTGATGATTACACCAGAAAGACATGGGTGTATATGCTGAAACAGAAGAGTGAAGTGTTTGAGAAATTTCGCCACTTCAAAACTCTTGTTGAAAAGCAGTGTGGGCATTATATCAAAGTGCTCAGAACAGATAGAGGTGGAGAGTACATCTCCAAAGACTTTCTACGTTTTTGCAGAGAGAACGGCATACAAAAGCAGTTCACCGCGAGGTACACACCTCAGCAAAACGGTGTTGCAGAAAGGAAGAATAGGACCATTCTGGACATGGTCAGGAGTATGCTGAAGGCAAAACACTTGCCGCATGAGTATTGGGTAGAAGCTGTCACTTGCGCAGTTTACATCTTGAATAGATGCCCAACTAAAGCTGTCATGAACAAAATACCAGAAGAAGCATGGAGTGGTCAAAAGCAAACCGTCACTCACATGAGAGTATTCGGCTGTGTAGCATATGCACATGTACCGGATCAGCTAAGGAAGAAGCTTGACAGTAAGGGGGAGAAGTGTGTCTTTATTGGCTATTGTGATGAGTCAAAAACATACAAACTCTATAATCCATTGACCAAGAAATTGATAGTAAGCAGAGATGTGCAGTTCATTGAAGATGAAGCTTGGGATGGAAGCTTAGAGAAGACAGTGAATGTGAAGACAATTGTGTCTCACGAAGAAGAAGAGGAAGGGACAACAACAAATAACCCTTCTTTGGTGGCTCCTCCTCCACCACAGCAAGTACATCAAACCACACCACAAGCTGGAATTCGAACAGCCTTGAGAAGTCAAGGAAGTGCTTCTCCAAGCACACCGCAGGGATCAGAAATACCCTCAAGTTCGGATGGAACTCCAAGCACACCAAGAAGACCAAGATTCAGAAATATGAATGAGATTTATGAACAAGGAGAGGTAAGTAATAATACCGGTCTGAATTCATTATTCGCTTTGTATTGTCATGTTGATGACCCAGTTCATTTTGAAGATGTTGTAAATGAAGATAAATGGATTGAAGCAATGAATGAAGAAATTGGTGCAATTGAGAAGAGTAAAACATGGGAGTTAGTGGACCTCCCTGAAGGCAAAGATGCCATTGGAGTTAAGTGGGTCTATAAGACCAAAAGCAATGCTGAAGGCAAGATAGACATGCATAAAGCAAGACTTGTTGTGAAAGGCTACAAGCAGCAACAAGGCAAAGACTATGATGAAACCTTTGCACCAGTAGCAAGGATGGAAACAGTCAGAACAGTGTTGTCTATTGCAGCACAACACAAATGGAAGATTTATCAGATGGATGTTAAATCTGCATTCCTGAATGGAGTGTTGAAAGAAGAGGTTTATGTTGAGCAACCTCCAGGCTATGAAGTTGAAGGCCAAGAGCATAAAGTCTGCAAATTGAAGAAGGCTCTTTATGGGCTCAAGCAAGCTCCAAGAGCATGGTACAACAGAATAGATGCTTATCTGATTGAGAATGGGTTTGAGAAGTGTGATGGTGAACCCACACTCTACATAAAGGAGAATGACGGTAAGATTCTTATTGTTGTTTTATATGTAGATGATTTAATCTTTAGTGGAAATGATGCTTCTCTCATTGCTGATTTTAAAGCAGTCATGAAAAGTGAATTTGAAATGACTGACTTGGGCTTCTTAAGATATTTTCTTGGAATTGAAGTGGACCAAAGTGAAAATGGTGTTTTCATTTCCCAAGTTAAATATGTAGAAGCAGTGTTGAAGAGATTTAACATGCAGAACAACAAGGCAGC
Organism: Pinus albicaulis; assembly: GCA_034641835.2. Taxonomy (NCBI): domain Eukaryota; kingdom Viridiplantae; phylum Streptophyta; class Pinopsida; order Pinales; family Pinaceae; genus Pinus; species Pinus albicaulis. The sequence continues at coordinate 942,828,587 of CM076582.1, forward strand.
TGTGACTCCAACTGTAATGGGGTTGAAATTGACCAAAGAAGACAACAGCAAGGATTTTAATCCAAATTTGTACAAGAGCATAGTTGGCAGCCTCATGTACTTGACTGCAACTAGGCCGGACATTATGCACGCAGTGAGTTTAATCTCCAGATTCATGGAAAGACCGAAAGAGACTCATTGGCAGGCAGCCAAGAGGATTCTAAGGTATGTGAATGGAATGAAGGGGTTTGGTATTTTATACTCCTCTTCTGAAAGTTTCATGTTGACAGGTTACACTGACAGTGATTGGGCTGGAAGTGTTGATGATAGGAAAAGCACATCAGGATATGTGTTTCATATGGGATCGGGAGCCATCTCATGGGCTTCCAAGAAGCAACCAATTGTGGCTTTATCAACAGCAGAGGCAGAGTACGTGGCAGCAACAGCAGCAGCATGCCAAGCAGTGTGGCTGAGAAGAGTTCTCAGAGATTTGTGTCATGAACAAGAAAAGGGCACAACCATTTACTGTGACAATAGCTCGGCAATAGCATTGTCAAAGAATTCTATTTTTCATAAAAGGACAAAGCATATAGACACCAAATTTCACTTCATACGTGAATTGGTTAACAATGGTGAGATTGTTTTGCAGCACTGCAGAACAGAGGATCAGCTAGCTGACATCTTGACAAAACCATTGGCAAAGAAAAGTTTTGATCATTTCAGAAAATGCCTGGGTATGCTGAAAAACCCAGCAGTTGAAATTAAGGGGGAGTGTTGGAATTTAATTCCAACTGCAACATAAACAACTGGACAGAAATCAGATCCGTTGTAGATATTTCAAAAATATCGGATGCCTGAAAGTCATGGTTTATTTATTGCACTCCACTGTGCATTTAATTTGCAAAGTTATTGCTCCTGCTACAGCCGACTTGTTTTGTTCCAAAAGGGCATCACCGCTTCTCCTGCATTCAATACGCAGATATGCATTAGAAGATATTTGCATTATTTTAATATTATAAGTCAAATATGTTTTTGCATATAAATATGATGAACAACAGTTCATTTTAAGGTTAGAACAAAATAGAAGAATTTGTTTTGAGAGTTTGAAGGCAGAGAAATAGACAGAGCAGAAGAAACAGCAAGAAAACAGGTTCGCTGTGTTTTGGAGCAACAACGCATTCTACAGGCTGTTTCAGCAACTGCGTCAGTGTTTCAGCAACTGTCTGACTGTTGCTGAAACAGCTGTTTCAGCAACTGTCTGTTTTTTATTTTTTTACAGAATTTGTAAAAACAGAGTATGGAGTTTTTGAGTATTCCAGAATTGTATTTCTGAAGAAGTTTGCAATTTTTATTGTCATTTTCATGGTTAATAAAAACAGAGCTTTTCTCCATATTCTCTTTGTCCAAATTTCTCATTTCTTTGTGTTGAGTTGAGGAACTTTGCTTCCTCTGTTTTGTTTGAAATTATCAGAAATTTCCATCACACCCAACTCTATCTTCCTGCAAAAACTAAGTCAAAATACCATCTTTAGAAAATCTGAAAGAACTGGAAAATATAATTAATTTCAGAATCATATTAGTATTGAAACCAACTACATAACCAATTACATCAATGATAAAAAATTAGATGTTGGGCTCCAGTGGTCCCCTCTAGGGATCATTCCACTGGGATCAGATTCCTCTCATGCCGCAATTGAAATCAAGACTCTGCACGATAACTTGATCCCTTGTTCTACAAATTTGATGTCGGATTTGGATCTAAGGATTGGGTCCCTCCCTAGTGCATAACCCTTTGCTTTATAGTAGCGCTGCCCCTACTTGCTCATATTTATGGTTTCACAGCTCATATAATTAGAGCTAAAAAATGATTCTCAACCAAAAATGAGGGGGTACAATTTCTGAGTGGATTCGGATGGATCTGCGATTTCACATAAATACAAAATGAGTATCGAATTATGATATGTTTTCGATAACAAGTTTAACAACATTTCAAGAGCAGTTTGACTTTGTGAGGTGACCATATCACATGTCTTGTTGTCATATGTATTTTTAATGAAGAAATCAAATTTGGCTATGTTTGGAATAACCAACGAGCGACACATCTAAACAACTTCAATAATAGTACATGTAATAGAAATCCTAGCACGCTCGTTGTAATTACCTCTAGCAACGTTCCTGTCAAAGAGATCTCCACCATCACAAATCTCAATGACAACGTCCGCAGCGTGGTTATATTCGTACGTGGCTTTCAACGTAACAATGTTCGGATGCTAAGGAGAATTGTTCATCGTAACTACTTCTCGACTCACGTCCTCGATATTTATCGCAATATTGAGCCTCTGCTTGGAAATGATGAATCAGCATCAAAAATCCAACGTTGGCCTTTTTGTAGTCCAATCTCAAGAACCAAATTGGTGGAAGATTGTAACCCGCCTAATTTGATATTTCCCCTTCTTTCCAATGTATACGATTGAACTTGTTGCACTATTCTAGAGATTCATCGCCAGAATTTCTGCTACTACTCCCTGGAGAAGCCTTTACTATTTGATTCACAGCTTTTGCAGGTCAACTAGGCAATACCCCTCCCAGAAATACATATGGTGGAATTTTCTTTTGGCGTACATGTGATACAAATATGTCCATTCCTTGTCTCTAAAGAAAATACATGATCACTGAGTGCTTGAATTTTTCTATAGTGCCACATATGTCAAACTGTTGACCTTCCTCTATTGGCACTCCTTGTTTCCTTTGTAAACCCATAAAATATGCACAATGATATCTTTGATTAGAAATTTTGCTATATTCACAATGGTAAGGATGACATTGTAGCATCCCAAATTTGTCTTTTTTAATCTTCAATTTAAGTTTTCTTAATCGTGACTCAATCCATCCTTTCCACGCCCTCGAATCATCTTGATCTGCAGCTACGATTTCCTCACAAATATTGTTTCCAGTCTGAAATTTCTCTATCATGACACAAAATGTGCTTGTAGATACATTATAATTGGATTTCATGCATGAATAAGCAAGATTTATAATGGGCATATGATCTAGCTTTGGAAGTTTATCCTTTACCTACCTTTTGAACTGGAAAATGTATTGTTGTACAAAAGGCAATTCAACCAAATATAGTCCTTCCATTGGTGCATTTCAACAATGCAACCAACATCCAACTTCCTCAATAATCAACACCAACAGCATATTATGTTTGCACTACTGGTACAAGAATTTGAAGTGTAGTGTAGGAACGTGGTGCAGGAACTTGTAAAAAAAAATAGGAATTGTTCACTTGCCACAAAGAGAACCGACCAAGTGATACTTTCATATTAAATAATTTTCAAATTAGCAAAACGAGAAGAGTTCATAGATCCACAACTGTCAACTCTAAAGGTGTCTAAATATAAGTTTAATAAGATAATAACGATTAAAAACAATATCACAAGCATATAATTATTGATAAAAATCTTTAAAAACTAGACAAATAGGCAGTTCAACAGTTTCCCTAGGAAATGATTTTGAAAAGGAAAATGATCGACCAAATTTTGGAAAGAGCTCTAAAATCTTGTATAATATATTCAGAAAATATGGATCCCATTTCATTTAAATGGGCATTGATTATCATGAATTTTTCAAGGGAGAATCAAATAAAAAAAATCATCAAAAAAATCATATACGGAAAAAATTACGAATCATGTCAACACACTTAAAGGAACCAAAAATCCATTAAAAATATTAATAAATCCAAATATCAACATAATATTGACCAAACCAACCACACAAATAGTAGGATAAAAGTGATGATTAGCTAAATAAAATTAAGAAAACAACAGAAGTATGAACTTCCTCAAGCAAGCATCTAAAGAAATCCAATTCCTTCAAAGGGATCAATTCCTCCAAGAAGATTATTAACATAAAGGTACTTAAATTTCTTTAATGTATATTGTTTTATTTGTCTTATATTTGGCTAGAAAGAATAATATTATAGAAAAATAAGTGACAAATGTCCTTATCATACCGCATTGAGCACTCTTATTAGATTTAGAAATTCCTACAATAATGGAATTATGGATGTCGATTCTCTTTCTACATTATTGAATCACATTGAAATTTTCAAGTGAAATAATTCTAGACACAAATATACTAGTATATTAAGACCTCAATATTAAATAATAAAATGAGACATTATCATCAATAGAAATAAAAATTTGGTGATATGGAGAAGAAATCAAGAGCAACGTGAACAATGCTATCTATGTATATTTGTTCAATACAAATAAAGGAAATGGTGTAAAAACATTAGATGCTCAAATGATATGACATGTGATAAAAGAAAATGATCTCTGCCACGGAAGTTAAATGATGTAGTGTCATCCTAGGAAATAATGATACATGAAGGATCATTGTAAAGGACATAATATTGATGATGGAAGGAAAAAAAACTCCAATCATTTTTCTTGTTGAATGACTAATGGACCACTTACTAGGTGTAGGTCAAATGGTTGATAAGGATATGATCTCTCTTTAAATTACAAAGGATATGAAATAAGAAAATTAATTTCAGGAATATTAGTTGCATGTAATATTCTTGTTCCAATTATTTTTGCAAGAATATGTAGTTTTATATTAAATTGTAAATATTTAAGTTTGATACATTAATAATGAGTTCAATATCAAATTTTAAATATTTCAAGGATATATATAAATATTTATGTTGCAGAATCCAGATTATCCACAGTCTCATAAAACATTGGTCGATGTTTCGAATCTTAACAGGGATCCATCATTAAAACGAGAATGAAGAATGAAATAAGGTCGCAGAAAGTCAAGATATAAATAGTGAAATAATATGATGCTTGAAAGGAGCCAACAATAGATAACAATCTTAATTAAATAAATTATTTTTATTTTTATTAAAAAAAATGTATTTTAATTTTTTTATTTTAATAATAACCAAAGTTTTAATAAATATTTATTTAAAACATTAAATTTTTTATAGAAACCCTAAGTGCTTAAATTATTTAAATTTTTAATAAATTAATTAAAAGTTTTTTAATAAATATTTTAATCATTTAAATTTTAATTAGTTATATTAATGTCTAAAATTTTCCTTAATGTCTAATATTATTTAAATTTTAATTAATTTAATGTCTAAAATTTAATGTATAATGTCTAATATTTTAATTAATTATATTCATCTCTAATATTAATTAAATATTAATTATTTATTCCATGTCTAAAATTATTTATTTTGATGTCTAAAATTTTTATATATTTAATGCTTAAATTTTTAATTTAATTTTAACTAAGTCTAACTTATTACTAAAAATATTTTAATTACCGTTTGAGGTTTATAATGGCTAACCTAAATTTTTAAGTTAGACTTAGTTAATAAATAAATGATAATAATTAATGAATATTAATATAATTAATTAAAACTTAATAAGTCGTTATAAATTATTTGAATCCTAATATGTTATTATAATTTATAATTTACTTCTAATGAAATATCTGAAATTTAACTTCCTTTTATTGATAATAATCATTATTTAATTGATTAATTTTTATAAATAAAATAAAAAATAATCAACATAAATAATTATTGCAAGTGAGAAAAATAAAATGCTTTGTACGGAGAAAACCTTAAACTACTTACTTACTAAAAGGAGAAGAAGTGGAAAATCAACAATCATGGGTAACCAAAGTTTAAAAAACATAAATATTTATGTGTTATTAAAAATAAATTTTGTTTTTATTAGAAATATTTTTGGAACTAGCATCTTTAGTGTCAATAACTATTTTATATGTTTATAGTACTAGCTAGTTGAAAAAAAGGTAGCAGTCCTCACAGTTATAACCTAACATGATTCCCAAAGATTCCAAGACGAATAATTACCTCCAAGAGATAGTGTAACTGGAGAGAGATGTTATAGAAGAGGGAAAAATATACGACACAACTGGTGAGAAATGCATGTCAAATGCTAAGTAAGAGAATTGTGCGGAAATCCTAGGAGAAAAGAAAGAACACACATCGAAATTTTAAAGTTTGTGGGGAGCAGGAGAAATACCAATAGAATGAAAACAAGTTCTTAACAACAGACAATACCGAGGCTCAAGGGGAATGGCTTCTTTGCAATTTACCGGTTGGGAGGAACGTGCTTGTTCCTAAAATATTTCCAAGTGATCATATTGTTCACATAAGTAAAATTAAGCTTAATTGTAGGTGTTTGTTATGAGTGATGCTTGGTACAAATTTATTTACATCAAGGATAAAAAGTGAATATAGTATATAGAGAATGGATACGGGAAGTAGGTCTAGCATGCAGTAACATATATTCAATAATTCACATTAATGCATATGTAGCTTTCTAATAGAAAACTAAGCATGAATGCATGTATTAACTAATTATTTTTAAAATTTGTTATATATATCTATATATATATATAAAAGAAGTATTACTATTTTGTTTCAGTATAATGAATAGTGGAAAAAATAACAATATAGAGGATTTAAAATAACAATATAGAGGATTTAATTACATGTTATTGTATGATTAAATATAAAGATTTTTATAGGACTAGAAAGCTTTTAAACTAAGTACATATGTGTAACCCTTTATTAACCTATTCATGCATGCACTATACATTCTCGATGTAAATAATTATTGAGTAGTTATAAAACTTATGGGTATAATTATTCTAGAAATCTCTTTCAATTCAAAGCATACTTACAAGAAACCAAAGAAATGACTTTAGCTTAGTAGTTTAAAGAAAGAAATTACTAAGGAAAGCTGAGATCATAAGAATAAAAGAAATATCTATTGTTAAACAAAGAGATATTAAATCAAGTAAAAAGAATAAGCCTACATACTTATTTGTGAGGAATCATGAAAAACAAGTCATAAAGGAAAATAAGTTATAGAGACTATGACACATATTAGAATAACATAATCAAATTAGTTGTTTGAAACATATAGATTAACCATGTAAATATTATGGGTTTACGAACCCTAGACATACAAAATGAATGCATCATATTCTAAATATGAATAACAAAAAAATGAGTTTTCATGAGCTTATTATGGAGTTAGTTAATATAAATTGTTTAACATTTAAAAGTATAAAATACTAAGAATAATTTCGTAAGCTAGTTTTATAACCCGATACTGAGTATGCTAAATTATATAGAAATAGTCATCTTAGAGTAGACTTTATCTTCTATAGTTGGTCTCAATCTCCATATCAATAAAATCCTATGGAAGAAGAGACAATTTAAAGGGGTAATTACCTAGAAAGGTAAATCCTATGCATAATGTTAAAGTAACCTTGAGATAGGGTTTAAAATTCTATATTGTAGCAAATAAAATGATAATTTTTGTTATTATACTCATATTAATACCAATGAAATAAGGAAACATTTTGAAATGATCGACTCATTCATGAATAACATTAAGGGTTTCTAAGTAGTTGTGGATTCCAAAGACCTATTGGAAACATGAATAGTTAGGAAATCAAATTCTATAGTTCGTGCCATAAAATCTAAAATAAGGAGAAGAAGCGGTTCATAAATATGAATTATTTTCCTAAAATAAGTAATAATTAACCAAAATAAGACTAATTTATTCAATGAAAGGAGAATAGTGAACCAAAATGAAGTGATGCAATACCAAGTAGCAATTATCAGCACTCATGGAAAGATATGATACCGAACAAAGAAGAATTGTCTCAACAAGTGGGGTTTTTTATGGAACCTATGAATAATTCGAGTGTGAAAAACCCTCTTAATCCCTATAATGAATAAAATTTCAGGTTAATTCCCTAAGTTTAAACCTTGAAAATGCTTATGTACGAAAACCCTCGTGATGTTTTTAAAATAGGTACTATTATATTAATTTAAGAAAAAATTACTACTCTTTGTTAATCTGTTGGGGTTAGATGTAATATAAATTAAGTACTTAGCAATAAATAAGAGAATGGGATATTAATACACTTTAATATGAAAAAGAGAACATTGTCCAAGAAGGAAACATATAGGTTGGAAGCATTTATTTTACATTGATCTAGCTAACATATTGATTGTTGAAGTGTGCACATTATGCTCGGTGTGATGCGATGTCTCATGGGGGAGATGGCAAGGTGATATTTAATTTATGTTAATGATTACAACCTAGCTAGGTTGTCTAGTCCAACATTGTTCTTTCCTGGATTTAGAACAAAAATTCAGTAGAAATCCTGAAATAACATCAACCATCGACATACTATCCCGCCCCAAAACAGGTTTATGGGATAAGTACTTTAATGTTGAGTGATCTACGAAAATATTAAAATAGTTTCCTGTGTATAAATTTCCATAAAGCATAGATCCTCACCAATCCTTTGTGTTTTGTAGTGGTATATTTTTTCTTAGTATCTAATAGTTTTCTACTAGCAAAGGAAATGGGATGGTTGATGTAACCTCCCCCAGGTTGTTCTAGGATCGTACCAAGATCTATGCTCGAAGCATCAACATGGACATGAAATATTTTCACCCAATATAGAAATGTCAGAATGAGCATGATCACTAATCTATATTTTATCATATCAAAAGCTTATGCACTCTATTGTGCATATAAAAGGGGTGTCGTTGCATAGCGATTTCTCCATGGGTGTAACAATGTTGGCATAGTTATTATGAAATTAATATAATATCTGTTGTTTCCCAACATTGCAAGAAACATATTAACTAATGTGGGAGGAGGAAATTCAACTATCACAATGGTCTTAGCCTATTCTATCATCAATCCTTCTTTGCAGACTGCATGACTCAATAAGATATTAAATGGAGTAAAAAGAAAACCAATTTACTTATATTAAAGGAAATATGGAGTTGTCTACATCTGTCTAGCATGAGTCTCAATAACTAGATGTGTTGCTTCAATAGACTGAACATATTACAGTCATCCAAGTAGACATCCAAGAAATTGTGAATAAACTATTTGAACGCAAAAACTACAATTATAGAACATATGACAGGTGCATTATTTATATCAAAACACATAATATTATAGGTGAAACAACCCGACTTTGTTTCAAATGTAGTATTAGTATTATCCTTCTTGGAGATTCTAACTCGATGGTGAAAATACATGATTGAAAGCATATGCTTCCTTTCCTCCCACTTTCTTGAGTACTTCATCTGTGAAATGGGAGAGGAATGGGTCATGTAGACATGCAACACTGAACACCCTATGATCCCCAAAAAACCATATATCTCCTAGGTTTGTTGGCTAGATGACCATAGGAACATAGTCACTCGACCAAACAGGAGAGGGTTGATCCACCCAAAATATTCTATAGGAAAGTTGACTTCTACTACTAGCATTTTCTCTAGTTCTTGCTTCACTTTCCATTTGTACTTTAGATTTCAAATGTATGGTCTCTTTCCTATCGGTCGCGCACCTGAATTGAGTTCTATTTTCATTTATCCCAATGATCTTTCTATACCTTGCTCGTTGGAAGATTGTGCTAGTGTACTGAATCAATTACTTTAGTTTTGTGTTTCTTCTTGCTCATTTGAGCACCGTTGTGAAAGTAGCACAGTTAGCTTGAGCACTTTGAAGCCTTGTCGAGACTCATTTTTCTTGATTATGGTTCTTAGGTAGTTTATGCTTGTCTTCTTGAAATATTTTTTATTCCATTTTAAGTGAAAAGCCCAAAAACATTTGTGTCTTCCATAGCTTTTTTATTTGATTTTGTTTACAGTTCCATTATATATTTTGAAGTTTTTATTGGTTTCTAGTCTTTCGTTCTTGGCTTGGTTTTGATGGAAGTATTTTCTTGATCTCTCTTTTTTGTATCAAGTGCATTTTGGCATTCTTATGCATAGGAGTTATGTTTGGAACTAGCCTTGTTTTTCGGTCAAAAAGTGATCGAACCATTGTCTTTCTAGAGATTCTTTTTCACTTCCTTAGAGTTAGCATATTAGGATTTTCATATCATTGGTAGTTTGCATTAAGTGCATTTGAGAATTTTTAGTATTTTTCATAGCTTTCTGGATCGTGTGAAGTGTGACTGTTTAAAAAGAAAAAAGATTTTTTTTTTCTTAATTAGTTTCGTAGAATCCATGTAGAGATCACTTTTCATCGAAAGGAAATTACTGCATTTGCATCTAACTAGGTTTTCATTGATTTCTTCTACATCCTAAAACACCATAAGTTTCAATTCTATGTACCCTTGACTTAAGTAACAACCAATTTAAAACAAGCGATATAACTAGCCAAGGCTGATCAAACTGTTAAACGTAGAAATTTTATTAGAGAGTGAAATCCAACACTGTTAAGTGGATCATGAAAGATCTACTCCAAAGAGTCAAGTGTGAGGGATAGTGAAGGCAGAATAGAGATACCCCCTCTCTTATTTGCTAAATCTTGACCTATGAACGTTCTGCCCTAATGCCAATACGAATTGGTGCCCTTAGCTTCCTATACTAGGGACTACGGGGGGGGGGGATACCCGTGGTACCTGAGACAGACATTGCATTACTTCCATCGATACTTCTAGAGGGTGCCCTTGTGAATCTTTGGGACTTGCACCAAAAAATTTTGTTGTTAGGAGGTCAGTGTAATTATTTATGTTACCTTTTCTAGTAGGCCTGGGGCTTAATTACCCCAGACTATTTTTCGAAGGTCCTATTATTTCACTTTCTTGTATTTTTGTGCTTGGTCATCATCACTCAGAGTGGAAATACCATAGAGATGCTTGTCTGGTTGTATCTTAGGAACTTTTTAGAGTGTGCTATTTGCTCCTAGATTCCTTAGCTTCTTATATTTTTTGAGTCTAAAATTAATCTCTTAAAGTGGCTGACTGATCACCTCATCGATCGAGGAGGCTCGTGGGTTATCTCCCGCGAGTGGTGAGCCTTCTTCAAGAAGGCATAGGAGTAATTTGGTGGGTGATTTTCACTCCGTGGTTTCGAACACAGTAAAGAGAGATCCTCTGTTGGGGCGTGTTGTTTCTGTGGGTAGTTCTGGTGTCAGTGTTAGAATAGAGAGGAGTGCTCCACTCATCTCTCAAGTTTTATTTCCAGTAGAAGAAGTAGAATTTAAGGAATTCCCTCATCTTACTGAGTCTCTTTCATATCCTCTTCCTACTATTTGTCCTAAAATTATTTGATACATTGGACCCTAGTCTGAGAGACCAGCTAGTCCCTTTCCATCATATCCCTTTCTTTCGATGGGCATGACTGGGAACACTATTTCGGTTGTGAAAATTGCAAGTGTTCAGACTCCTCTTTTAATTGAAGGAGGGGGAACTATTGCTATATCGACAATCACTTATAGTGCTACAGTGTTTGGCTCTCAAAACACCCAAGCACATGCTTCTCAATCTGGTCCCTTTTCTTATGGAATTCCCACTAGTGGAATTGTTTCTTTCTCCTTTTCTGCTACTTCAGCTGTGTCCACACCCATACCTTCTATGGATAGTGGATCAACTTCATTTCAAGGGTTCCCCTTTGGAAATCGCCATATCCCTCATTCAACCCCTTACTTAGGATATTTACCTTTTACCTCTTAGAGTCAAGGTTTCAATCCTTCTTCTAGAGGTCAAAGTTCTAATCTGTTTTTGGAATGGAACCTTGTTTTTATAGTGTTAGAAGAAAGGAGTCAGTTTCTCGTTGGTCTGTAAGGGAATGTTCCTTTCCCTTCATCGAGTAATTCTTAGGCTTTTTCTCTATTTTCAAATTCTTGTAACCCTTACCAAGGGGTTTCTTCTCTATTTAATACCTTGGTTGGAGGGAATGTTACTGTGTATAGTAACTCTATGTTAGGAGGGGGTCTTTCTCCAAATTTTGGGTCACAAGGATTTTCTTATGGCTTGACATTTTCTACGAACAACATTTGAAAAACTGGTGCCTCAACAAAACTAGGTTATTCTTTTCAGAGTATGGGGAATCCTTCCTATGGAGGATTGAATTCCTAGGCTCCTCCTTACTTATCATTTTTGGAAACATTAAACTTGCCAGATCTATCGATATTGACTAACGATCCTATTCGGTATAGTCTGGGTTGGCCTTCGGTCCCCACCAATCTCCTCTCAGACATTCAAAGTTTGAAGGGAAGACTGGTGAGGATCGGACAGATCTTATCACCACTTTCCATTTATGGTGTTCATCGAACTCCCTAATCGTTGACTCAATTAGGTTGATATTATTTCAATGAACCTTAACTGGAAATGCAGCCAAATGGTACATAGAGTTAACTGGGGGCATTTTTCCTACTTTTGGATAATTGGCTACCATTTCGTTAAATAATTTTCATTTACTTGTCCGTTATGATGCAGGGACTGACCTGCTGGCCAATTTTTAGTAGGACAAGGAAAGTCACATTTTTTACCATATTCAAGAATGGCGAAGAAGGAATAGGTTCGTGAAATACCACATCCCAAATGAATTCCTTCTTGAATGGTTTTTGAAATCCTTACAGCCAAAAATTTCTAAGGATGTATCCCTTTCATGGGTATTCTTTGAAGAGCAGGCTATTTTCAGGGCTCAACAACTATAATTGATTTATTCTCATTCTGGATTCCTTACTAAAATTTTGCCAGATGCTCCTCACTCCAAATTGGACTTAGCTAAAACCAAACCTGGTCCTCATGGTGATGTTCTCATTGTAATGTTCCCTTTATTGATCTAGTCAAAGTAAATGAAATCAATCCATGGTATTGCCATGGTATTTTCCCATGGTAATGACCCATGGTATTTGTTGTCGGTTTTCGAGGAAAATAATAAAATAAGGCTCATAGGGCCTATAGAAGGGGATAGAAGCTAGGAATTTAGATTCATTGAGGTTTATCTATGTTATTCGGTTTTGGTTGAGAACTTGTCGTGGCCAGTTCTAGCATTGATCATGGGAAAAAAACCCCGTGGTGAATTTTTTCTGGTGGATCCATCCGGGGTCCATGATTGTGCTTCGGTGTCTGTTTTATGTTTTAAGGATAAACCAGGCATGCCATCTGCAGTAGCTTAGTTTTATTGTATGGGCATGTATTTTATTTTCAACAAATAATATAAATAAAGGGTTTCAGTTCCAGATCTCGTTGTGTTTTGTGTTTTTATTGCAATTATTTATAGTTGGAACACTTAGATGTGCTAGATTTATTCAAAACACCTGTCTTTAGAATATTACAGTGGTTTCAGAGCTATGCATCTTGCCAGCCTATGTGTTTATTATAGATCAACTTCAAGAAAATATTGTGATCCAAATTTCAAGAGAAACTAGTTTTCGATGATTTACCCTAGCTAGAATCTCTGCAATTTTATTGGTGCTCTATAGCAGCCACCCTAATTATCTCATTGTTATTGGATTTTCTATAATTTATTTATCTACATGGTTCTCTGTGATTTTTTAGAGCACATATCAGTTTGCAAAAGGGGACCTAGACTACCCGTTAACCCGTGAAAGACACCATAAGGGAAATATAAATAATGACCTCATATACAGATTGTTGTACTAGCATTTTGCTCGGGTTGAGCATAAAGTGGTTAATTACCACATGGATCTGTTTCTATACCAGCCAGAGCCGAACACGATCTTAGCAACATGTTTGGCTCCAAAGGAGGGCCAATCATCCTTTGAGGGCAGCACAATGCACCACAGGCTCCCGCTATTCATGCCATGCACAAGGTCATCTGTGTCGTGATAATTTGATCTCAAAGGATTTCCAATCAACAATTTCATGAGCCAAGAGGATTCCGTGATAGTAGAAGTCATTGTGCACTTTTTTTGAAGCACCTGTATTGGTTTGGTTGGATCTTGTCCCTGTGCGAGAAAATAATTGTGCTATTCACCAGTGAGGGAGGTGTTGCGATATTAGAAAAGGAAACACGACTCGTCGAGCCATCAATGTACCATTAAGGGTGTTATCCATGGAATTTGGATTGATTCGGAAGGTTGATTCATCCACACGGCCAAGTCCTTGGGGACAATGAAGTAGTTAATAATTGTTTTCACTCTCTCTGGCCAAAAATTAACTCCAGCCAAGGTCGATCGTCCAATTGGTCTAAGACATATGCATGATATGTTTGACCATTCGATTGGGCAGTGCGGAAGGAGGAGCCAAAGTGTGCCGTCATCTTTAAATCCAAAAACCATAAGCCCATTTTTGGTATGCGGTCACTATTATTTTCATTTTTTTTTCTCTTCTTGAGGGTCTATAGCCCACGACAACGAAAGGGCATAGGATTGGAGCCATCCTTACACCATTTACCGACATGCCATACTTCTAAGTGGTGGTGCCATATAACCAGAAATCGATTTTGGTGGATAGATCCGCAAGAGAAATTTGGGAGCTGGGCTTCTGTCTTTTATTCGGCTAGCAGTGAGACGAGTCTATCAAAAATATTTAGCAACTTGGACTTCTAAATTTTTTCTGTTGAATGTTTTTCAAGTCCCCATGCCCTAAACACAACGTGAATTAGTAGGGCATAATAAATCATTTATGAAGGTCCAAACCCAGGAAACTCATAGTGTGGAAACAATAAGAGGAATTCACAGAGTTCACACAAGGCTAGTACCTTAGGCGCAAATGAAAGGCCGAGCAGCATCCTCATTATCTGAGATGTTTGAACAATTTTATGACTACACCTAGCTCATAGGAAAGGGAATAGTAACGACCTCATTGTCAACTGAAGTCGACAGTTTGTAGTAGAAGGGTCGACGGTCAGAGAGGTCATAAATCTGTCTATGTGTTGAGCATTGGGAAATTGGGAGGAGGAACCTGGAATGTTGAGCACAAAAATAATCATCCCTAGAGGCTCATTCTAGTGAGTAAATGTAGCAGAGGTAACTATTCTGAAGGGATCATCGAGCATGAGATCGAGAAAATCTAGCAAAGTAGATATCAAAATTCAGTTGTCTTAAGGTTTGAAGAGCTTTGTAGTTTATTTTATTCAATATTGTTTGAAGCCATTTATCGTTTATTTTATTCAATATTTATGGAAGCACTCGAGGGTTGTTTATAAAAATATATATGGGGATATATAAGAGATTTTTTATGTATTATTTATTTATGTAGGAGGCTTTAATGAGAATTTTGAGAAAATGGAGTCTTAAAGAAATTTTGGAAAACAAGCAAAAAAATCTTTAATGAACTAGTTAAGGTATATGGTCCTTTAAGGAGCCATACCTCCATAGACGAAAATGATAGTCAAAGGAGACCATTCTCAAAAAGAGTTAATGTAATTCTGTAAGAAAAGAAACCATGGGAAGTGAAGGAAGGGAAAATAAGAAGAGCTAAGCTTTTCGCACTCTGCTCTGCATTGGAACAAACAAAATCAGTCGTACACCTTCATAAGTTGGACGAATTAGACATATGATTGTCCAAGGTGGGACAACCAGAATGGAAGAAGCTCAGTTGGGCTCTCAAACCCTCGATGGTTGCATTAATACAATCGGGACTTCGGGAACATCCTAATGAAGAGGTCATGCTCACAATTGCTTCT
Organism: Pinus albicaulis; assembly: GCA_034641835.2. Lineage (NCBI taxonomy): Eukaryota > Viridiplantae > Streptophyta > Pinopsida > Pinales > Pinaceae > Pinus > Pinus albicaulis. The sequence continues at coordinate 942,844,041 of CM076582.1, forward strand.
TGTCTCAATAGGGTCATAGCTCTAATATCAACATTATTGCCCTACAATAATGATCTCATGACATATATACTACAGTTGATAGTAGAAGCCCTTCATGTTTTGAACAACATCATGTTTCCTACTTATCAGAAGTGGTGTAGAATTTTGAAACTCATGACAGAATTTAGTTTTGGCACATTCATGTTGAATATGGAATGCGACGAGTTGACCTTTCAAATGCTCCAAAACTTGTATACTAGTATTACATCAGCTCATTCAGACCATGTCAAAGCATGAATGCAAAATATTGTGTCTTTGTTCTTGAAAGGACATGCTGACATATGCAATATACTAAGATCCAAATTTTTGACCATTTGGAGGAAGGAACCAAAGGTATCACGATATGCCTATGATCTAGTCGAGGACTTGGTGAATAAAAACATAAAATTGCTAAGAAAGGTGTTAACTAGGAAGGAGTTGAGAAGGATTGATGGAAAAAGCAAGAACAAAATTTGCAGCAAGAGTGAACTAAGGAATAGAGGACTATAATTTATCTGCAAGGGACCTTGGGCCCTGAACCATTCATGTCAACATGATAAGGAGGAAACAAAGATAGAACAAGAGGATATTCCTTCAGATCATGGGGAGTCTTTTGTAGCCAGGTCTATTAATCTTCAAGACGGTGAGAAACAGTGTGACATTATTCAGGGAGGCTTGCAAGATGAGAAGCATTTGGAAGTGCATGAGGGAATTCTACGTAATGGTATTAATGAGGTAGAATACTATACAACTGAGTCCATATATCCCCAGGGGAATGTCCATAAAGAATATGAACTATCAAGTATAGATAATATTCCATCAGTGCATCCATGTTCAACAGTTGAAGAGGATGAAAAACATGTTGTCTTCACAGATGGAGGAGACTGGGAAGATTTGAGTGAGGAGCCAGCTATAGTGAACCAACATGATGAGAAATATCACTAGGAGCAACATTATAGACATAATGCTCCAAACGAACCATTCCTAGAGAGTCGATCAAAGGCTCAAGTTGAGGTTTTGATCGTTGGGCATCCGATGTAGACAAGTACAGAGGCCTTTTGTAGGAAACCAGAATTTATAGTAGAGGACTTTCAGGAAAGGATCATGGATTCCAAGACAGATTTGATGATTTTGAAGTAGAGAATTAGGACAGTCTGAGACACTATCTTACAGGAGAATGAGAAAATTCAGGAGCTGATGGGAGTATGTGCTAAATTAATGACGATGTTGTTTATTATTGAGAAACGAGTAAAGTTCCTCACAAGGAAACAAGAGGAGTATAGTTGGGAATTCCACAGCAACCCTCTACATGAGTACATAGATAATTCTTTAAACACTACCAACAACCCACCTTCATACATTGGGAAGAGTAGGGAAGAGTTATCCAAATGAATCATGTTGGGTAACCAAGTAGAGAAGCATGATTTCAGCATAATAAAACATCAACATAGTAGATTTGCAGATATTCATCCTTCCCAAAGTTTAGATTGGTGAGATATTATGAGTTGGTATTCTATTGATAGGTTGATTCTTTGGAGGATACTAATATTCAAGGGCATATTACAGCTTGGGCCCTTTGGTGTGGGCAGTGATGGAAGGCTATAATGGTACCATAACCCGCAGGTCCCAGGATTTAGGTGGCATTAGGATCTAGGAGAATCCATTGGGGGCAGGATTGGCAAAAGGATTTTTTTGGATATAGGTAAATATATTGAGGGTGATATTGGTCGTAGGATTGTTTGGGATCCAGGTATCAGAGGATCCATTCAGGCCCATTCAACATGGAGGGATTATAATAGTACACCGAGTTCCATGGTTTCCTGGTATCAATTTACAAATTCTTCTGTTGTGGATAGAAGTGGATCGCTTGAGGACAAGAAATATCTGGGTTGGAGGATTTGTAATATTCCCTTTCTTGATATGATCAAAGTGGAAAAAATCAATCCATGGTATTACCATGGTCTTTTCCCATGGTAACAACCCATGGTATTTGTTGTCGGTTTTCGAGGAAAAATAATAAAATAAGGCCCATCAAGCCTATAAAAGGGGATACAGGCTAGGAATTTAGATTCATTGAGGTTTATCTATCTTATTGGGTTTTTGTTGAGAACTTGGCGTGGACAGTTCTAGCATTAATCTCGGGATGGAAAACCCATGGTGAATTTTGTATGGTGAATCCATCCAGGGTACATAGTTGTGCTTCAGCATTTGTTTTTTGTTTTAAGGAGCAGCCAAGCATGCCATTTGTAGGAGCTTAGTTTTATTGTATGGGCATGTATTTTATTTTCATCTAATAATAAAAATGAAGCATTGTAGTTTCATATCTCGTTGTGTTATGTGTTTTTATTGAAATTATTTTTAGTTGGAACACTTAGATGTTGTTGTGAAACTAGCTCCAAAAATAGAAGAAAAAAGATATCAATGCCTTGGAAATAAGATACTTCGAGGGGACAACCTCCAATGCATTACATGAATGAACAATTCTTGGATGATTCAAATTAAAAAACCTCCTTTATATATATAGGATTCCATGGGGCCACAATGTAATTCTAGCCCACCTAACAATATTAATTGAAGGGCACAATAATAACAATGTGGGGTTTACAAGGGTACAATAATAACAATAAGGGGGTCACAATAGCAAAAATAAGGGACTATACTAGTAATATAGGGACCTAACATGCCCCTCTCCTTCAAAAAAGTGTTGTATTCAACGCTTGAGTAGCTCTAGGTGCTTCTGTATAAAATTCTCACCCTCCCATGTAAAATCTTCAGTGGTTAAGTTCCTCGACTTGATGAAATACTCTAAAATTGATCGATTTTGTAGCTATTGAGTTCTTATTTCCTTGAATTATTCAGGTTTCAATATGATTTTTCCTTCCTCATAAAGTCTTGGAAATATTGTTTTAACTGGAATATTTTCACCTATAACCTTATTTAAGCATGAAACATGGAAAATTGGATACACTCGTGAAGAAGCATGAAGCTCCAATTTGTATGCCATAGTACCAATATTTTGCAACACCTTGTAAGGACCATAGTACTTTGGCGATAATTTATTATCCTTCTTATCTTGCTTGAGGGAAATTTGTTTGTATGGTTGTAGCCATAAAAATACCCAGTCTCCTACATCAAAACTTATCTTATTGCGACGTTGATCTGCCTGTTGTTTCATTCGATTTTGTGCCAAATTCAGGTTATCCTTTAAGAGTTGGAGAACTTCTTGTTGATGCTAGATGTGATCTTCCACTGCTTGAACCTTTCAATTTTCTCTTAAAGATGATGTGATGGATGGTGGATGATATCCATAAAGTGCCATAAATGGGGTCATTTTTGTTGCAGTATGGAAGGAAGTGTTATACCACCATTCAGTGAGAGGTAATGACTTGACCCATTGTGTTTGTTTATCAGATACAAAACAACGAAGATATCCTTCCAAACATTTATTTACTATCTCAGTTTGACCATCAGATTGAGGATGATAAGATGAGCTATGAGCTAATTGAGTACCCAAACAAGAAAATAACTCCGTCCAAAAATTTCCAGTAAAAATGGGATCTTTGTCCCTCACAATAACCCTTGGGCTTCCATGTAGCTTTTGAATTCTGTCCATAAATGTAGTAGCAACTGTACTTGCTTTAAATGGATGAGATAATGCACCAAAGTGTGCATACTTGGTAAGTCTATCAACTACCACCATGATGACACTCTTTCCTTCGGACTTAGGTAAACCTGTGATAAAATCCATTGAAATCTCCTCCCAACGTTGACTTGGAATGGATAAGGGTTGTAGAAGTCTCGGGGTCTTAATTGTCTCAACTTTATTTTGCTGGCAAACCAAACATTCCGCCACAAACTTTTGAATATCAGATTTAAGGCCATCCCAAAAAAATTCTTTCTTCACCCTGTGGTAAGTTTTTAAAAATCCTGAGTGTCCTCCTAAAGGAGAAGTGTGCAGTTCCAAAAGAATATTTTGCTTTAGTTGGGAATTCCTACAAATATATAAGCGATCTTTGTACCATAAGGAATCATTTTTCCAACTAAATGTATCAGATGTACTAGGATCTTGCTGCAACTTTTGAATGAGTGTCCATACATCTTTGTCCTTCTTCCATTCATCTCTTGCTTCAGTTATCCAATGTGGTTGGATAATAGAAATGGCACAAAGCAATGCTTCCACCTCTTCATTCTTTCTTGAGAGTGCATCTGCAACAACATTAAGCTTTCCTTTCTTGTAGATTATTTCAAAGTCATAACCCAACATCTTTGTGACCCATTTTTGCTGCTCTTCTGAAGATAGTCTTTGTTCCAAAAAGTGTTTAAGACTATCATGATCAGTTTTGACCTTGAAGTGTCTTCCCATTAGGTAAGTTCGCCATTTCTTTAGTGCATGCAGTATTGCTAACATTTCCTTCTCATAAATAGGTTTATGTAAATACATTCCTTTGATTGGACGACTTTCAAAAGCAATGGGTCTTCCTTCCTGCATTAAAACTGCACCAATTCCATTTCCTGAGGCATCACATTCTACAATAAAGGTTTTTGTGAAGTCTGGCGTAGCTAAGACCGGTGCTAGGCACATTGCCTCTTTAAGATGTTCAAAGGCCTTAGTTGCTTCAGGAGTCCATGAAAATGCATCTTTCTTCAATAATGTTGTTAGAAGTGCTTCTATTCTCCCATAATTCTTAACAAACTTGCAATAATACCCTGTTAACCCGAGAAATCCTCGCAACTGCTTTATGGTTGTGTGGACTTTCCATTCCTTAATGGCTTTAATTTTGTTAGGGTCTACTTTAACACCCTCGTGAGATACAATATGACCCAGATATTCCACCTCTTGTACTCCAAAGAAACATTTGGATGTTTTTGTATATAATTGTTTCTCCTGCAATAGTTTGAGCACCCTGTCAACATGTTCAACATGATCCTTCCAAGACCTGCTGTAGATTAGTATATCATCAAAGAATACTAGCACAAATTTTCTAAGGAAGGGTTTGAAAATGGAATTCATCAACCCTTGAAATGTAGAAGGTGCATTGGTAAGGCCAAAAGGCATGACCAAAAATTCATAATGACCCTCATGAGTTCAAAATGCTGTTTTTGGAATATCTTTAGTCTTCATTCTAATTTGATGATATCCTGAACAAAGATCAAACTTGGTAAAATAAATTGCTCCATGTAATTCATCCAATAATTCATCAATCACAGGAATGGGAAATTTATCTTTAATGGTGAGCTTATTGAGCTCCCTATAATTCGGACACATGCACCATGATCCATCCTTCTTGTGTACCAATACTACAGGAGCAGAGAAAGAACTTTGACTAGGTTGAATTATACCCGCCTCTAACATTTCTGCAATCATACGTTCAATTTCGCTCTTTTGGACGTAAGGATATCTAGAAGGCCTGATGTTTGGAGGAACACTTCCTGGAATCAAATGAATAGCATGATCATGATCACGAATAGGTGGGAGTCCTTTGGGAGTTTCAAACACCTTGGAATGATTGTCCAAGACTTGTTGGAGATCTGCAGAAATAGATGGTTTTGATGTTGGAACTTCTAGTGAGCATAATTGTGCAATTACGCCTCGTTGTTCTTTCTTTAGAAGCTTTGTCATGAAATTAGAGCTTATTATCCTTCCTGGCTTCCCTACAATACCTCGTAATTCAACTTCCTTTCCTTCTGAAAAAAATTTCAAGAAAAGTTCTTGAAAATTAAAAGCTACCGTCCCCAAAGATTGTAACCATTGTACTCCTAGTACAACATCAACACCTCCCATATGAATGGAAAGCATTGGACTAGTCAATACATATTCCCCCATGGTTAGCTTGATATTATGGCATTTTCCAGAGCAATTTATAGTTCCTCCATTTGCAACCATCACTTGACATTCTGGTGCTGGGTATAGGAAACAATTTAATTCCTTGGCTACCGTATAATGAATAAAATTATGGGTGCTACCTGAATCAATCAACACTATTACCCTTTTCTTCTTTATATGTCCTTCTATCTTGAGAGTTTGAGGAGTGGTAATTCCTGCCAGTGCATTACACGATATGGTCGGATTCATTTCTTCCTCTTCTAGGGCTGGTTCCTGGTGTATATCCTCCTCTTGTTCATTTTCTTCTTCCTCTTCACAATCTATGTAAAATAATTTCTTCTCAGCACACTTATGACCTTTAGTGTATTTGCTATCACAACTATAGCAAAGCCCTTTTGCTCTTTTTTCTTCCAATTGTTGTCGTGTCAACCTTGTAGGTTGTGGAAATCTAGGCGTAGCAACACTTCCTTCTTTATAGAATTGAGTGGTAGGCTTCCTTGTCGCCATAATTTTACATTCAACTTTTCTTGCCAACCTGAATGCCTTCTCCAATGAATCAGGTTCCAAAATGCAAACTTCATGTTGGATGTTATCCTTTAAAGTGCCTATGAAGAGATCAATCCTGTGTTCCTCTGGAATATCAGTTACCCTTATATTCAATTTTTGGAAGTCCTCAATGTGCTCCCCACTAAGCCCTTTTGTTTGAGATTTATCAATTGGCTAAAGAAGGTGTTGCTCTTTGTATCCTCATAATGTGCTATCATTTCCTCCGTAAAAATTGACCAAGTGACAATTTTTTTACGGGAGCAAAGCCATCGATACCATACAAATGTATTTTGTTCTAAATGTAAAGTTGAAATGCATACCTTTTGTGTGTTTTGCACATTATGGAGATCAAAGTATTGCTCCATCTGTAGTATTCATGTTACAGAATCCTTTCCATAAAACTTCCTCATATCCATTTTTGCAATATGGTGGTTCTTCCCGCCAACATTAGATTTTATGAAATCATGATTAACATTTATTTTGTTCTCCTCATGAGTTTCCTCTACTATATTTTCACCATTAGGAAATATTTCTTGTATCAACTTTGTCAAACCTTCCATGTTTTCTTTTAGATCATTCTTCATGTTTTCCATTTTCTCATCGATCTTAGCTTCCATGTCATCCTTCTTAGATTCAATGCCAGCTTCCATGCCATCTATCTTAGATTTCATGCCATTCATCAAACCATCCATCTTAGATTCCACGCCTTTCTTCAAACCATCCATCTTAGTTTCCACACGTTTCTTCAAAACTTCCATGTCAGTTTTTCTTGTTCTTTACGAGAGCGAAATTTGTTGCACTTGCTCTTGTAATTTTGATATGTCATGTTGCCATTATTTGTCTTCATGAGTCATAGTAGAGCGTTATAAAGGCTTAATGGGTACTGAATTCTTTTTAGGGGCCATTTAGAATCCAATACTGATATCTATTCTACAATATTCCCTTGGAATCAATTCAACTTGATTCTTCAAAAAAGACTTATGCAATTCGGGAAAAAAATACACACCTTTTACTTGCTTTTGAAGAGCTCGATATTGAAATTAAATTATCTATATAATTGTAGATCTTCAATATCTTAAATTCAACCTTGTAGTAGCCCTCTGAAGCTTCTTTCAAATGTCATAGGTCTGACCTGATTTAGATTCTTCAAGACAAAGATATGTCCAATCTCCCACAATGACCAAATTATGGACTCGTTCAGTGGAGCGAACTTGTACAACTTGCCACATCTTCCTGTTTCTCCCTTTGGCTCTGAAATTGATAGACAAAAAACTAAAATTTTTGTACTTGTGGCCAATTTTTACAACATTCCAATCTGATGCTCAAAGAGAGAGTTATGAAGAGTTTCCCATGATAACCTCTTTGAGATGAAATTCGAGAGCCTAAACAATACCTAACTTCCACAGATCATATCTCTGAAAATATTGCGAACCAAGCTCTGAAATTTTACGACGATGTTCCTCAGGATTTCAGCTTTTCTCTCCAAATATTTCAGCTTCTCAATCTTCATAGAAAAAAAGTTATATCACAAATTCCACGATAACTTGTTTAGGTTAAATTCAGGAGCCTACAAAAACCCTAACTTCCACAAATCATATCTCCAAAATTATTGTGAACAAAGCTATGAAATTTTGCGATGATGCTCCTCAGAAATTCGGCTTCGCAGTCTAAAAAAAAATCAACTTTTGAACCTTTGTAGAAAAAACATTATATCAAGAAATCCACGATCACTAGTTTGGAGAAATGAAAACCCTAGAATCCAAGGCTCCGATACCAAATGTTGTGAAACCAACTCCAAAAATATAAGAAAAGAGATATCAACGCCTTACAAATAAGCCACTTCAAGGGGGAAACCTCCAATACATTACATGAATGAAAAATTCTTGGATGATTCAAATTTAAAAACCTCATTTCTATATATAAAAGTCCATGGGGCCATAATGTAATCCTGGCCGACCTAATAATAATAATTTAAGGGCACAATAATAACAATATGTGGGTTACAAGGGTACAATAATAAAAATAAGGGGGTTATACTAACAAAATTAAGGGACTATACTAGTAATATAGGGACCTAACAGATGTGCCAGATTTATTGAAAATTCCTGTGTTCAGAATATTACACTTATCGATTCGATTGATAGCAGTACGGCTAACATGCTAAGTAAATTGCAGCAGTTGTATATACAATCTGCTTCTTGTAGTCAGGCTATTCCTTTAGTGTCAACTCCTTCCCAATCTTTGGCAATTAATTTTGTCCAAAATTCTAACCCCAAAGGAAATCAACAATCCAATGGGAAGAAGAAAGGATGGAATAATAAGAAAAAGGACAAGGATGGGAAGGGGAATGTGAAAAAATCCAAAAATCATGTTTGAGAGGGTAAAAAGGACAATAAAAATAAGCCAAGTGAAGTTTCCATGCAAAATTTTCACTGGAGATTATCTTACACACCTTTTCCCTAAAATTCAAGATGCATAGCACTTTTTAGCTCAAGAGGGTTCTTCTAGTTCCCAGGTTATGCTGAGAAACCCTTTTTCCCAAGGGAAACAATTGCTTGTTGGTGCGAATACAAATACTAGGACTCCATCTGGGGGTAGCCAGGAAGGGGAAGATACATCAAACATATACATGATGAGTGCTCACGCAGATATTTCTATGAGATCTCTTGATTATGGTGAAGATGAGTCTTCGAAGGCTAAAGGTGCCCCTGATAGTACTGAACCACTTCATATTACGAGGCCTAATCTTGAGCCTATACCTCGGATTCTACAAGCATCCTCTAAGCATACGAAGATTAATCCTAATTCCAAGGCTTCATAGAACTACTCGACTAAAGAGTATCTAGCTCAAAGTCCTTGTACCATGTTTGCGTTAGAGGTTCTCCATTCTTGTCCTGCTCAGTGAAGTTCTTTGGTCACTGCTACTAGGGCTGTCGATCTAAATAATTCTCTTATGATCACATTTGATATGTCAAATTTGAACAAGAGACTTCCTTATAGTATGGCTTTCCATATCAGATCAACTTATCAAAAATTCAATATCTTTTGAGTGGTCGTTGATGAGGGTGCTTCCACATGTGTAATGTCTCTTACATGTTGGAAGGGTGTTGGATCTCCTGCAATTGTTCCTTCAACCACTCTGTTGACTGCGTTTGATGGTCATTCTCATAGGCCACATGGTATTGTTCTATATTTTCCCATCTGTGTTGGTGGAAAAATTGTTAATGTCGAAGTTGAGATAGTCGATGCAATCTTATAGTATAACCTTCTTTTGGGGTGAAACAAGATATATGAGATGGATGATATTGCATTATCATTATTTTTTATTGTTTGTTTCCCTCACAAAGGGAGAATTTTCACAGTTGAAAAACTATATTGTTCTCTTGTAGATCTGAATGCATCTTCTGACTCAACCATTCATTTGGTGAAGGATACCAAGTCACCTGTTGAGAATCTAGGGGTTGGAATGTACACTTCCTTGATGGGTATTTTTGATATTCTGCCTCCTTTGGTTCATATCAATTCTATTTTATCCTCTAGGGCTTCTATTCAAAGAGATTTCTTTAGAACTCATTATTTTTCGGACCCTTAGACCTTACCTTCTCCTACCTCCACATTAGAAGAAGTTCAAGTAGGTATAATGGAATTTCCTATGTCTACAGCTGAGATTTCTTATAGCACTATTGTTGACTCAGTAGATTCCATTCCAGTTTCTCTTTCACCAGAGGAATTGGATTGAGATGGGGCTCCGACTTGGACTCTCAGTTCATTTTCCGATTAGTATTGCCTTGATACGACTCTTCTACCTAAAAAGGCCATCCTTGAAGCAATGGCTGGTGTAGAGAGACTGTGGGATGGTTTTGATCATCGGTCTTACTTTCTACCAGACTTGTGCAAAGTTGAATAAAGTTTTCCTAGCCCTCAGTCTTCTGGTCCTGTTCACACAGTCCTGAACCCTTTAGCACCAACACAGGTTTTTGATGAAGGGAAAATGGTTTTTATTTCTTCGAATACCCTGGTCAACATCTCTAGAGATCCCAACATAATAGAGAATGTCTTCATTAGAGCCGAATGTTCTCCTGAAGAGATTCAAACTTACACCAATCTCTTTCGGTAATTTTGAGATGTGTTTGCTTGGCCTGATGAGGAAATGCCGGGTATAGATCCATCGATTGTCCAGCATGATATCAATGTATACGAAAATTCTAAGCCTATCAGGAAAAATATTTTTCCAGTCAACCCTAGGAAGTAAGCAGCTATCAAAGCTGAGGTAGAGAAGCTACTTAAGGAAGGGTTCATTTACCCTGTTCCTTTAACCAAGTGGGTTTCAAATCTAGTTCCTATGGACAAGAAACAAGGAAAAATTTGAGTTTGCTCCAATTTCTGGGACATAAATAAATCATTTCCTAAATATAACTACCCCACACCGTTTATAGATGATATCATCGATGAGTGTGCGGGGAATGGGATTTTCTCCTTCATGTATAGTTTCTCTCGATAAAATAAAATTACTATCCGTCCTGAAGATCAACATAAGACTATATTTATTTGTCCCTAAGGTACCTTTTCTTACAAGAAAATGCCTTTTGGCCTGAAAAATGTTGGAGCTACTTTTTAGCGGGCCATGTCTTACGCCTTCCACAACATCAAACATATTATCGAGGCATATTTGGATGATCTAGCTGCTCGTTCTCGCAAATGAACTAATAATCCTTCTCATCTCCATCAAGTTTTTGAACGATGTTGGTATTACAAAATCTGGTTGAACCCAAACAAGTGTGTTTTCACTGTCACATCTAGTGGGTTGTCTGGATTCATTGTGTCTACTGAAGGGATTCGGGTAGATCCCTTCAAGGTTGAGGCAATACTTCAGTTGCTCCCACCATATTCAATTCATCAACTTCAAAATTTGTAAGGAAAAGCCAATTTCTTGTGGAGATTCATCGTATATTATGTCGAGATTACAAAAGGATTTATGAGATTATTAAATAAAGGAGTTCCATTCTTTTAGGACGACTTTTCTCAACACTCATTCGATGCTTTGAAAATAGCAGTGGCCTCTGCTCATTTACTGAGACCACCCGATTATAGCAGGTATTTCCTCTTGTATCTCACGGTAGAAGAATCTACCATTGGTATGGTTTTGGTTGAGGAGGATGATGCTCTTTCATAGCATGTTATATACTACCTTAGTCGAGGCTTGGTAGGACCTGAAATCTAGTATTATCCAATAGATAAGCTTGCTTTAGCAGCTATTCATGTTGTGTAGTGGCTCAGACATTACATTCTCCTTCGCAAAACTTATGTTTTGGCAGCAGTCAATCCATTTCAGTTTTTTCTTAGTAGGCGAGTGATTGGGGGTAAATGCAATCGATGGACTGTCATTTTGAAGGAATTTGATCTTGATTTTATGTCTGCTGAGTCTAAGAAATAATTAGTTTTTGAAGAATTGATTTATGAGTTGCCCTGTGGAGAAGATATTATTTATGATGGATCATTTCATAATGAACATGTTTTTCTCATTTCTTCAAATGATACTTGGTATTAGGATCTCATAGTTTATCTCCAGAATGCGAAGTTTCCCTCGATTTTTTCAAAAGAAAATCGCTGGAAGTTACGTCACTTAGCCAAAATTTATTTGATTATTGGTGACACTTTATATCGTCGTGGGTTTCATTCGATCCTTAGATGCCGCTTAACTCTCGAAGAAGCTGAGGTTGTGCTGAATGATTTCCACAGTGGAGCTTGTGGTGGTCATTTATCTGGGCTTGCTACAGCCCAAAAAATCCTGCGTGCATGATAATTTTGGCCTTCGATTTTCAAATATTGTATGGAATCGGTCAGAAGGTGTCATCCATATTAGGTTTATAATCGAAACATATGTGATCATCCAGCTCCGCTCTTTCTTGTCAACACTATCGGTACCTTTATGAAGTGGGGTATTGATTATACTAATTGTAACCCACCTCCGGATAAAGGTCACAAGTACATTATAGTAGCCATAGACTACTTCACCAAGTGGGTTGAGGCTATGCCTACTTTTGGGAATGAAGGCAAGAAAAAAAATATTTTCCTCTTCAATCGAGTGATTTCCTGGGCATGGGAGTCACTTTTAGAAGAACATGATGGCTCAGTTGGCTCTAAAATTAGGTTTTTGGCAAGAGCATTCATCTCCTTACTATCCTCAAGCCAATAGGAAAATTGAAGTGGTGAACAAATAATTTAAGACAATTCTTGAACGGAAGATTGATAAAGCCAGATCTAATTGAAATATTATGTTTTATCCTGCACTTTGGGCATACCGGATGTCAGTCAAAACTACAACCCGTTTTACTCCATTTCAACTAGCTCATGGGTTGGAATCTATATTTCCTATTGAATGTGAAATTCCCTCTCTTAAGTTAGTTGTTGAGCTTCTTCCTGACACCTCCAGTATCGAAGAACACCTTCTTCATCTAGAGCATATCGATGAGTAGTGTCGAGATGCAGCTATGATGAATGAGGCACATAAGAAATGGGAAAAGGTTCAGTACGATAAGGTGGTCAAACCTAGGGTTTTCTCTGAAGGTGAACTTGTCTTGGTTTATCCCCAAGAGAAGGATTCCTTGGGGGCAGGCGAGTTAAAATATATGTGGTATGGCCCCTTTATCATTAAATTGGTCCTGAAGAAAGGAGCCTATGCCTTGATTGATTTTTATGAAAATGATTAGGCAAAGCTCAGAAATAGGATCTATTTGAAAAAGTATTATGCCTAGGTTTTGGCCTAGCATCTTGCTTTGTTGTATATATTTTGTTTTTGTACATGTATGGGTTTTCTATTTTTGATGTGATTTTGATGAATTTGATCTACTGTGGCAGGTAATATTGGATGACATGAGTCACTTTGGTTTCGCCGATGATGCTAGTAGATATACCCGGAACATGGCTTCTTCGGCTTGGGTACTCCATTATCCATCTGAATAGTTCAAGAGGTCTCTGCATTGGTCCTGCTTCGAACAATGTAGCAGAATACACTGCAGTGGTTAGATTACTCTCATAGGAAATATCTTTGGATGTTGATTCGTTAGTAGTTTTTTTGGATTCACAGCTGGTGCTTTCATAGTTGAACAACATATACCGGGTCCAAGACCCATTTTAACATCGATTTTTTTTTAGGGTACGTTTTTTGCAACGATCATTTCAATTCATAACATTCCTTCGTATTCCTCAAGCTGAAAATTGGATGCCATACTTATTGGCTAATCAAATAAATTGATAGGCATATCAATCATTCAATACTTAAAAAAATATATCAAATACATCATTCATTATCATACATTTGAGTCATCAAATTATATAAATCATTGTATATATATATATATATATATATATATATATATATATATATATATATAGTCAGAGTGTTCAAAAATATACAAAATATAGGCCATCATGTCCTATAAAATTAGAACTTATGCCCAATCATGTCTATCATCAAAAAATATTACAGTCATCCGATAATATTTATAAATATCCTCCTGAGGTCCCTACCCAACATTTTTTTTCCTATAGAACACAATGGCAGTCGCTACATAGTGAAGTAACCACACCTAGTCTCATGGTAATCCCACCACCCATCTCAAGATAGCCTCTGGTAGGTCCTCGATAGCGGCCATAGGCACTTGGCGAGTAAAGCTCTCCAACTTCCTCTATACTACATGGAGTGTCCTACCACGGTCTTTAGCATCTGCCTCACCTCTGTGGCACTTGTGCCCTAGGTACCAATTAGGCCTGACTGATCCCATGTCTGCATCATGATCATCACAATTTTATAATTCATTGAGTCGAATAAAAATTATTTTTTCATTTCTACAATTTGAAAAAATCATAAAAATCATATATTCAAAAATCAAAAAATGTAATCTCACCGATTGCACCTCATACTGCACCGGGTGGAAGGACTAGATCTGGATCTGTAGGAAAGTCCATCCCAACATAGGGATAATATTCCACTGTGATAAATTGTTCTTCCCACCATTGGAAGAACTCGTCATCCTAAGTGATTTGGGGAACTTCACTTTCCCCTAATATCTTCTTCAGATCTTCCCATTGGATTATTCTTGGATCTCTCGAGCTGCTGATAGTTGATATGACCTTGGGCCGAGGGCCTGGGACCCTCTCAAAGATGAATGTCAGCAAGATTGTACCATACCCAAAAAATTTAGTCTTTTCCTTCCAGATTGAAGTCAATTGTTTTTTCATATTTCATAGCAAGGTTGTGCACCAATCAAAGAGATGAATCAAACATGCCATTTTTATGCTCATTTGTGTCCATGAAGCCTGATGCAGAGAAGAAGATATTTTTACTCAATCAATGGTAAAGAGAATGATATTCATGTATAAATCCTTCACATATTTGATAGGAATCTGAGTTCCTTCTTTTTCTGCATCCTCTACACAATAGACTTGGACATAGTCCTCTATGGTAAGCCCTCCAACAGGCTTTCCATGCAAGCTTACTAGGTCTCCTCTCCGAGAGATTCCATTAATGAAGTATATATCTTCCACTTCTATGCGTAGTGTCATCTGATCAATTATGAAACAATCTTCTTCCGGCTCCCAATGATCAACCAACATTTGAAGAAAACAAACATTGCTTTTCATATTGGGCATTTTGAAAATTTTGAGCAATCGGCAATTTTCGAGAATATATAAGGAATTTTGATCGTCCATCACTTCATTTTCAATTGTACTATGCTGAGGCTCTCTCCAGTTGATCGAAATCCTGGGAAAAATCATTAAATGGCTGATTAGATTCAAGTTTTAAATTTTCGCTCTGCGCATATGCGACCTCGCTTGTACACAGTCATGTATGATATGCAAGTTCGTCCACACGAACCCATGTACGCGTAGAGAGTTTCAACAAAAAATATCTTTTCTATAGTCGAATTTCCAAAAAATTTCCTCAAACAGGAACAAAATTGATGAAAAAGATGAGTTTAGAGCTTACTTGACTGATTTGGCAAGATTTGATGGATGATTGCTCCGTATTCGAGAAGAGGAAATTTTGCCCCAAAAGCTCCTTCTCCACTTCTGTGATGTGAAAATGATCAAAATGTGAGTCAAATGGTGTATTTATGCCCAAAATTTGAAATTTTTTTGCAAATTTCCTTTATGCTTATTTTTTTAATTTCACTAAGGCTACATAACCGTTTGGCTTGTAAGTGTTGGGCAAGGTATTTTTTTAGGTACATGTTGTTGAATTTGAGAATTTTATAGTTTTTCCTTTCGATCCATGACCACTGACCTATCATGGTAGGTATCTGATTTCAAACTGGCATATAGGTTAGGGAACTCAGTTTCCATTAAATTTTGCATACTAGCCTCCATTTTGATCACTTGCCATAGGGTCAATCCCATCATGTCATGAATACTTAGCCCACTTCACTCACCGATTTCTTAATCATGACTTGGTGGTAGAGCCTTCTTTTACATGGGCTTCCTAGTTAGTTCCTCGCTAGAATTTGTCACCCATGCTGAAATTTCCGTAGGCTCGGGAGTCCTCTTTAGTCCCACCATGCCTTGTGCATTGAAGCTTCGTTCTTCTTCTTCTTCACTATCATTTTTCTGGCCATTTACCCTAGAGGATCCCTTATGTTTTCAAGTTGTATTACTACATTGCATATTGACTACTTTTTTATCTTGGCCTTCAGTCGGCTTAAGTTGGACTCATGTTTAAGCCATATTTTGGCCATGTCTTTCTATACAAGTTAACCATGCAATAACTTACCTTCTGCGACTTGACACCTTTACTCATGGATGGAACATTCCTCTGAGTGTCACATACTAGTTTTCTCCACCTTCCATTGAGCATAGGATTGTTCCTATACTAGGAACTACTACATCTGCTTCACAAAAATCATTATATCGATTGTACTATAGCATTATTTTATTCTTTTCAGGCTTTGATTATGAAAAAGACAAAAAAAGTTAAATATTTTGAAAAAGAGAGGGAATGGGATATTACTTCCATATTTGATGGTAGCTATCGTGTTAGTTATGTCACCCTTAAACAAAGCACAAAAAAGCTAAGTCTTTTCTCCATTTGGGATGGTTTTAGTTTTTGACTTAGGAGAATCCATAACCTTGTTTCATGAGTCAGTTCTCCCCCAGCTGGTTATCTCTTCCAATCATATGGAGGGTTTGTTTATGCCTCCTGCATGAAAAAATTATACAAAGTTATCATTTTATACCATAGTCAACATGTGTCATTATTTTGTTCAAGGGAAGTTAACCTAATTCGACCTTTCTGCGGTGTCTCTTGACTCATTTTTTTGTCAAACTTCTTGGTCTTATTAGTATCTTGTTCTATCACATCAGATGTTTGGTACTTTCCTCATGCTGGTTTGAGAAGGTCTCCACTGACTTCTTGTTGGTGAGTTTTTCCTTTACTGGCTAGGACATATTGCTCTAAGAGTAAACCTAGAGATGCACCCTAGCCCTATTTACATCATTGATAGGTGACCATGTGCTCGACATTTGAACATCATCATGGGTCTTTCACTGAGTGGTTTCCCTTGTGTTCAACATCAGCTTAATTATCACACCTAGGATTCATGCAGTACCTTGATTACCATTTGACCCTATCAGTGGATATCTCGCCTCTTTGTCAACTTTGATTATTGTTTGGTTCAGAGGATTTTTTCCATGTGCTAGCTTCATCTTGTGCATGTCGAAAACATACTTCGGGTTGGTTACTTCACTCTACTTCATTTGATTCCTTCCAAGTATTGGCCTGTGGGCTACATTCACACAGGACTAATGTGGGATGCCTTAATGCCTTCCTTCAAGTAGATATTTCTCCATTGACTCTAACTCATTGCTCTAGGAATAAGGTCTAGAGTCCTTTTCTAAGTACCTCAGGGTTTCCAGTCATCAGTGGTATACTATTTTCTATCGACAGCGAGGATACATCATTGCCTCTTGATTGAAATATTCTTTTAAGTGTTTGACTTCAACTCATTCATTCACACTTGCTACATTGTACTGGGGCACCTTGACACTCATTATCATTATCAGACGGTTGTCTCGTGTTATTAATGGTATACATCAATGCCTGGTAATCAAACCATTTATCACATGGTTGACTTCAACTCGTTTATTCCCATTAGATAGAATTGTTCCATGGTAATCAGTGAAGACCTGGGGTTTGCATCAACATGCTTTCGTTCACTTTGACAGCTCCTTCAGTCGTCTACCAGTGACACCATCCATCCTTATATGTTGCAGTTTCATCACAACAACATCTTATATGTTGGCTCCGGAGTTGTGTGTTGTACCATTTGTTCCACCACTTATTATTTGGTAGTTGGATCTTAAGCTGTGAATTTTGCGATCATATATCTGTTGCAACATCATTGATCAGTATTCTATATGTGATACTTCGACTTGATTTTGACTTGTACTTCCGGGCAGTGATCAAATGATTCATTATGTACTTTACATCTCATCTATACTTGTATACATATTGGATCTGATCTATACTCCATACGTGGACATTATTTTCTTCCATTGAGCATGGGTATTCCTGCCTCAGAGACGAGCTATATTTTTCATCTCTCTCACTGGTTTTTTGGCAGGCTAAAATCTGGTAAAGTCCTCTCTAGTCCTTGCAAGGTTGTTTCTATGCACATAATATATTTCGGCCATCATTTACCCTTTCTAACCTCGTATATTAGGGGGCATATGTTATAGCATAATTTATCACCATCATATACTTGATGACTTATTCTTTGGCCTTGGGAAACCTTGCCCTTCAAACTTGGACATATTTCTCAAAAAATAGTTTCCTAAAACCCATACATGTCTCTCCCCATACTTTTTCGCGTATACACACGAGTCCATACATAGAGAGCCGTGTATGCCATTTTAAACATATATATATATATATATATATATATATATATATATATATATATATATATATATTCCCTATTTTAGAGGTGGGGTGTACGATTTTTCCAATAGATTAACCACCCCAGCCCATGGCCTAACTATTCCCAACTGCAAAAACTAATTTGAGGGAGTATAAAATCCCCTCAAGGGAATGGACTAAGGGAGGAATAGAGAGATAAATGTAGATATTATACGTTGTTGGAGCTCTATCTAAGTCTGATATATTCTCGTGCCTCCTGCACTTCCCAAATATTTTTAGGAAACCCTTGTTTCTTTGACATGTTCACTCACCCTATGTGACGTCCATTCTGCATGATTCTTGGAAGAAATCTTGAGAGGCTCGGGCTGGATAGATCCATATGATGGTATGCTCAAAGGACGTGGCATATTTCAAGGGATTTCTACACATTTGTTTACTGTACATGTCATTAATAATAGAATTGTCATCTTGTTCCTCATTCTTACGTGTCAATAATATTATATACATGTGTAATGATCGTAAATTGTTCATTTAATATTCTGTTTATGATATTATAAATGTTTTCACTAACATACATAACATATATATGTTTTAAAACTAATATTTTGTGTTTATTCTTTGTTGATTTACAGATTATGGAGCACAAAGAGTTGCAGGGGTGTTACACCATTTTTTTGGTCATCTAACCTATTCTCATTAGATGGACCCAAGTACACCATGTAAGACCAATTTTTCCCTAAGTAAAATTTCTTTCACTATGAAAATAACTTAGTAAACCACCTTTATTAAGTTGTTTATAGTCTAAACTGGAAACCCCATGAGGAAATATTAAATAAATCTACATTTGTTTGATTTTCCTCAAGGAATAATTAGTTAAACAATAGTTTAATTAATATTCCTGGTTATATTTAACCCAAAACAAGGAAATTAATTAGATAAATCATTATTTATCTTATTATTTTTTAGGAATAATTATTTAAACCTTATTTAAATAATATTCTTTGTTGAATATGACTAAATCACCCATAAATAATTAAATAAATCATTATTTATTTGATTATTACTCAACCACATCCTTAAAATGGTAAATAAATCATTTATTTATTTACTATTTACAATTAAAGGGATTTGACCCAAGTCAAATTCCTTTTCCCTCCAACAAATATAATAAAATATTCCATCAAAGTTGGATCTTGATTTGGTTAATAATATTTTAATTATGCACCAATATCTAGACTAAATCAATATTTTGTTATAAATAGAATGGTTTTTCCATTCATTCATTACCTTTTGTTGCCTAAATATAGCTCTGGATCTATACATTTGGTCTAACTTTGATCCACCATCATAGTCATATTTTGCTACCATTTTTTTCTAGGTTTTCTACACCATCAATAGAGAGATTTTAGATCTGAAGTGTTGAGGACTTACAAGAACCCATTGGATTGAGGAGAACTAGTAACACACTTCTGTGTTTTTCTCCCAGGTGTCATTAATACAAAATTCATTCAACATATTCTTGTCTTGTCTATTGGATGCATGCAGTAAAAGTTGTTTTTCTACTACTTAACGTCTTTTGATGCATAGATCTATATTTTTTCTGCATATATCTTGATAACCTAACTACATATGTGAAGATATTGGCAGCCATATTTTCTATTAGGGTTGTTTCTTATGCACAGCTAAAGTGGAATTTTTTTGTACACTTGGAATTAAGATTCATACTAACAACTAGCGACTCCACACGAGTTTATGAATACAAACGCTGTCGTTTTTATAGTCCTTGCATATCCAACAGCTTCAAACCCTAGTATTTCTCTCCAGCCTATTATTTTTTCTTTTCTTGATGTTTTTTTAACCTATAAAACCCTAAAACATTAAAAATTCTAACTTCCATGTGTTTTCAGACCTATTGCGCAGGTGACAGACATCAGCTGCAGCTGAGACGACACTTTTTACTAAAATCTACCGCCTAGAGTGTCGGAAGTGTAGGTCATAGTTTTTGGCCCTAAAACTGCGACTTGGACCTCCAGGATGCCCCTTTCAACCCAAAAAACTGCAACCTCTACAGAAAACAGGTCAGAAACTGTGCCCTAGACTTTTTGCGGGAAATTTTCTGAAAGTTTTTTGGGTTTGTCTGAGCCTCTATTTAGGGTTGTCTGACCTCCATCACCACCAATTTCTAACTTGTACTTGTTCTGTTTTTCTCAAATAAGTGGGAACCTAGCCCCCTAGGGCTTCAGTACCCTCCACTTTTTGTGGAAGAGTTTTTTTTGTTGCAGGTTGTCTGAAATTTTAGAGTCTTCAGCCATTTTTCAGATCAGATACCTCACCTTCGGATCCACTTTAGATTGGCTATTTATCCATCCACAAAACCTCATTTAGTTTTGTTTGGGTTTTCCTCTAGGGTCCCCTCCGCTTCCCTCCAGGATATAGCTTTTCGCCACCTCATTTACAAAAATCTTTCCTCTGATTTGTTGTTGTTTTCTGCACCACTTTCCAGTAGATCTATACTTTAGATCCTTGTCCCTCTCGACCTTAGATCGATTGCCTATTTTAGTGTGTTTTGACTAGTTTTTTGCCCACCTACAGACTAGTTGTGGAGAGGCCCACCTCCTTGGGTCTATATTATCTGATTATTATTTGTTTATTTTCTGTTATTTCAGTCTTATATACTGTTATTTTCAGGTTTATTTGCAGCTATACAACACACTTTTCCTTTTTCTCTAAAAATGTCTCGGTTTAAAAATTAAATTTTGCTTGGTTAACATCGCCAAGAAAAGACTCTAAAACATTGAAATAAATTGATCCTGCACCTCTCCGCCTTTGTTTCCACATTTTAATCAATTGATCCTACACCTCCCTACCCTTGTTGGTCTCATTTTCCTTTGTGCCATGTTTGTTTTGTCATCATTGTGCCACTAAAGTGTTTATCGTGGAGACTTCTTGGCCTTCATCCTCTGTTTCCAGTAGGAATACTTACTCCTTCACATAGGATTTTAGTTAGTCTTAAACCAAGTCCGCACTCTGACTGTTCTTCTCATTCATTGGGTTACCCTTCTCATACCGGCCCTGGTTCTCCCCCTCTCACCTTCACCATGCCTGGTGCAGGACCTAATGTTGGTGGCAACCCCGGACCTGACCCTGGGAATACCACTAGTGGGACCGCAACAGACACTACTTCGGCTGCGCCCTTGCCCCCTACATGGCATGCATTAGCCTTCCCGATTTTGACCAGTTGATAAATGACCCTATACACCATGATGTTGCTTGGCCTGCTATGCCAACCAGGCTCCCTTCTGACATCCCCAAGTTTGAAGGTCTTGCAGGTGAAGATCCTACAATCATGTTCTATCTTTCCACATGTGGTTTTTGTCTAACTCCATTATCGATGACTCTGTCCCTCTTCAGTTGCTCCAACGTACGCTTACTGGTGAAGCTTCTAAGTGGTATGTTGATCAGGCCCCTTACTCTCATACTGCCATTGTGACTCTTCCCCAGGATTTTCTGTCTTACTTCCAGCTTCCCCTTCGTTATGAAACTGGTACCTGAAATTTGACTTCTTTCAGTCAATCATCTGCAACCCGCCTATCTGATCATGTCCAGGAATCGTGGAGAAAAAAGAGCCTATTTCGAGCCCCTACCTTCAAAGACCGTGTCTACATGGACTGGTTCCTTAAATCTCTCTTGCCTACTATCGGGAAGTATGTCGCATTGCATTTCCTCAAACCGAGGAAGCCACTCTCCAAATTGTGTTAAAATATGACCTGATCTATGCTCAGTAGGGTTATGTTTATACCGTTCTACCTGATCTTCCCAAACCCAATCATGCCAACGCACCAGAGGCATCTCACGCTGCTGATGGTATCGTTGGAGCTCTCTCTAACCCATACGCTCAAACTCCCATGGGCTATTGTTTTTCTCAGGGGGGGACCATCACCTCCTGCACTTTTCCCCCTCCCGGTAGCACGTATCCAAGAGACGACATGCCTCCTCTTTTTTCCCAACCTCCTATTTACCACACTATTACCCAACCTCCTTATTATCTGTATCTAGAACCCGGTGCTCCAGCTCCTCCAACATTAGCAGCTCCACCTCCCTTGCCTTCTCAACCCCCACAATAGTAGCCACCTCCCCCTCAGGGGCAGGTATATGCACAGCAGGGCATGACTAACCCTCCTCCTTCCAAAAAGAAGAGGAAAGGCACTCAAATTAAATCTGCTTCGGTAATTCTAGACCTAATTTGCAAACTAATGCCCCTAACACTGCTAACTAACAACAGGGCACTCAACCCAAGCAGGACAGGCATGTTCGTATGACTAAGCCTTTTTCTTGTTGTGGTGTGTACGGTCATTACACACATGATTTTCCTCTCTTACCATAGATGAATTATATCTGGGAGTCTCAAGCAATATTGCGAGGACAGCAAGCCTCCCCTTCCATCCCTCCCAGTGTTGCACCTGCTCAACCGACTGTGCTTACTAATCCTTTCCCTTAGCAAGGATTTGTGGCTACCCAACCACATGAAGGTCAGGCGGCCACTCAACCTCTTCGATCTGGTACCCCCGATTATTAGATCCTCATGATGAACTCTGACCAACCTATAACCATAGACATCAACCTTCAGACTTGGTCTCGTTAGTAAAACAAGCCTCCTGCTACGTCTATCCCCGAGCCACCTCCTTCAGTTTCTACAGAGCCTCTTTCAACACCTAATGGTCCCTTAAAGATCCCTCATCCTAAGGCAGAGGTTCATACCAACATCCATAAGGGAAAACTATGCTGAAATGCTACTTCTGGCAAAGCTGCCCATTCGTATAGTATAGTAGATGATTTGGCGCAATCTCCTGCTTCCATCTCAATGCTGGAACTCCTCCAGTCATGCCCTTCACAATGAAAGATCTACTATCTGCAATGGGAACTGTAGATCACACCTATGATCACTTGAGTGTCTTCAATGCTAACCAGTCAGAACATCCTCCTCTTCCTGCTTCTGTCGCCCTCCAAATCCCATTCAAAATTTGGAATGCCAACATTTCCTCGTGTATAATTGATGACGGGGCATCCACCTGTGTGATGTATTCTTCAGTTTGGAAGCAACTCGGATCACCTGAGTTGGCTACTTCCACAATCACTCTCCGAGCATGGGATGGCCATGCCTCCCATCCAATTGGCCTGTTCCGCAATTGTACTATTACTCTGGCGGGCAAGGTTGCTTACTTTGATGTATAAGTCATTGATGCCCCCTTATATTACACCATTGTATTGGGTCGTAGGTACACTTATGCAATGTTTGATGTCCCATCTGCGGTTCACCGCAAGATTTCCTTCCCTCATAATGGAAATATAGTCACCATTGACCAGTTGACATATTACGAACCGAAGTCTCAAACCTCCCTTGAGTCCATCAACTCTTCGGTGGCCAATAATCAAACCATCGATCCTTTGACTAGTGTCTCACCCAGAGTCTACAAAGACTCCACTTTTCTTGGTACATTCCCTGGTCTCCCTCCTCTTGTCTCTGATCCCAGCTCATCGAATGCTTGCATGATGCAATCATCTCCGGCTACCTTCAAACGACCCACTTCGACTAGTCAGTAGCCTCCTTGTCCTCTGTAGCCTACTCCTAGCCCTTCGATTCAGCCTTATGGACCTTCTCCTCCTATCCCTTCACCTTTAGCTGGTGTTCATAAGCCTCCTTATCCTCTTGGAACAGATCCTCTAGGCCTTAACCATCTTGAAGCCGTCCCACCTGGACATTACCCCTTCGGTCAGATATCATTCCTAGCTCCTCATCCCACAGTCTACGCGACACCTATTATGGCTACCCTCTCTCTTCCTAAACTGACCCTTGGGATTATCGTCTGGTGCCTTGATCCCCCAGCCGCTACCCCGCTTGGTCAACCAAAACCTTATCTTGATTTGACCCTGGTTCAACCAGTCCCTATGACTTCTCCCACTGTTACAGTGCCTCAGCCACCTCAACAGGAACCACATCCTTTTGCGACTGCTTCAGGTAAGAAGGGAAAATCTCGAAAGAGGGCCTCAATGGACAAGGCCATCCCGACTGACCCTGCACCTCCTTCACCTCCAAAGCCCTGTAGTTTGTGTGATTTTTTCGGTCATGCCACCCATACCTATCCTGAGTTGCCCCGTATCAGGCCCATCATTAAATTCACGTTCCCTGAGTCTACGGTCCCTGATGCCTTTACTTCTTCCTCGACTGTAGCCAAGAACACTAAGACTATTCACACCAACCAACCTTGTTCTTTTTGTGATATCCATGGCCATTAGTCTCACCATTGTCCCCTCCTTATACATTATCACACCTCTTTAGAGGTAGTTCAGGATTATGACGTTAAACAGAATCAATCCACCTCTCCTGTACTTGCGCACTATGTTGCAGGCCAAGCTAACGATTTATGTGCTCCCATTGAAATTCTCTCTCTTGATGTCGAGATGACAGAGCCTATGACCACCATCCTCTACCTGTCATCATCCATGAGACCCTCAGTGGAAGTTCCCTCTGAGCCTTCCCCGGTTGTTTCGCTAGACCTCCCTCTAGCGATCACCCCGGTTTCAACATCAGTAGATCCCTTATCTACTTGTTATTTTGTAATCCCCTATGATGATGTGCATGTGCGCCTCTCTTCTCATGATGATGATTTAGGTAGCTTCGTCGCATCATGTCATCTCCCTTCCTCCTGTCACTCCATATTCTATTATGATGATGACATCATAGAATCCTTATCCACCCCTGACTTCATATTTCCCGTCCATAAGAAGTATGCCACCATCGGTGTCTATGGTGACATTCGCAGCCTGAGCACAAGCTACACCTCTGATAGCTCTCACACCCCACCTACCCATCGCCATGTGAGTAGTAGATATTGTACCCACATCACTCCCTCTCGCAGTGTTTGTTCAGTCTCTACTTTGCACTCAGGTTACCAACATTGTTCATCATCCTTGTATTTGCTGTCTTGTGGCACATTTTAGATGGAGCTCTCGTCCACACCTTATATCGTTTATGCCGATTATACAAGTCGCTACTCCCAGAATCTAGCCTCGGTAGGTTAGGCCATATTCACCCCCTTGCATTCACTTGTTCTCTCGAATGACGTAAGCATTGGTATTGATACCAATAATCAGGCCGAATATGATGCAGTGCGAGGTTTATTAGTCGATGTGCTTTCCAATCACATCCTCCACCTTCATGCTCATTTATGTTCCCTACTTCTTGTCATGCAATTGAATGGTGTATATCGTGTGCATAATCCTATCCTTTTTAGAATATATTTATGAGTGAATCTTTTGATGCGTGAATTTGAAATCATTACATTCAGTCATGAGCCTAGAGCACAAAATCACTATATATATAGCATTTCAAACAATATTCTAGATTGGAATTTAGCACACCCATTTAACATGAGACAATAGCATAACATAAACCATCAAAATGATGCATATCCATAATATGTGTCGCATAATATGTCTTAAAGTTGATCAACTATGATACATATGAAATGCCCATAGCATGTTACAAAACTCAAAAATAGGGGACACCACATTCCCCTACACCTAATCACTATCTGGAGGATCTCGAGCCAATTTCTCTGTTCCTACAGCTCATATATTGCGCATACCCTGTCCGACCATCGCCATGCGTTGCATGACCCCTCGCCACTCCGACTATAGACCAACACATGGTTGTATGTACTGGTCATCCAAGTCTTGCTCACTGTGCTCTGAAGCACTAGTTAGAAGCCTCTCACATCTACGATGGATGTCCTCCAGGAGGGCTATTGCATCCTCATTTTGTGGCGCTCTCGATCTACTAGGTCCTGTGGTCCATGGTACTACAGGTCATCCCATATATCCAGCCAGTTTTACCGGTGCTGTATCTGCATACTAAAAGTAAAAGAATCAGTACCACATACAATATTTCATAGCTTTACATGCATATAAAATATTAGCAATTTTTCACTTACCATCAGGCCCCCATACACGACCAGGCAACAGTGGCAGATCCAGGTCTCCATAAAAACTCATCCCACTATAGGGATATTCATCTATATACAGTGGCATTTGATCCCAATGAGCAAAAAAATTAGGTCGAAACACTCGTATGAGAGCCCCACCTCCTCCTCTGCATATTAGTCACCCCCACCAACACATCCTAGGCTCTCTCGGGCCCCCATATTAGAGCTGTATGCGAGGTCGAAGTGTCAGGATCTTATCAAAGAAGAGCGAGCACAAAATGGTACCATATGCACAGTCATGGTTCACTTTCCACTTTCATAGTGACAACTATTGTTTGAATGGCGACATAATCATCTGGGACCATCCATTGTAGGTCCCAGTCAACACACTCTCCACAAGCATCATCTTCCCTTCAGTGATGTGGTGGAGTGCTTGGTTGCCCAGGATCCGGAGCACCGCTGTGGCCACAACACGAGTCTCGAACCTCTCTATATCCTCAATGGGTATTTGAGTCTTCTTGACTTTGACACCTGGTCTAAAATGGTGCGCTACAAACTCCATGAGTTTTTTCTCCCGTGGTAACACTGGCTGAGTATTCTCGACCATCCCAAGAGGTGGGAGACCAGTCAGGAAATATATATCCTGAACCGTCAACTCGATCCGGTGCCCATGCACTATAAAGACCTCATGGTCCAGATCCAAATAGCTGCCAATCCAAGCCAATAAGGGCTCTCCATCTCTCATCAGAGGGTTATCCACAAACTTCAAAACCCTAAACTTGGCCAATGCACTGTGGACACCCTGATCCTCCTAGATATCTGACTGTAATGTGCCCAGGTCTCTCTATTTCAAGTTGATCCATAATTCTTCCATATTTGCACAAAATCATCATATTTCTCAGTGTACAAATAGGAAATATTGTATCTCAAACATAAAAACCCAATGCTCAGTCAAAAAACAGCGCAAAAAAACCCCTCCTTGACAGGTTGTAATTTTCAAGCACAAACCTGGGATAGGTCGTAGTTTTCTACCCAAAACCTGCTACCCAGATCACACTTCTTGCCCCAAAATGTGTGACCCATCCATGAAGAGGAGCAGGGGTCTTTTCCTAAGCCCTGGGGACCTAAAATGAACTTTCAATCCACTAAAATGGAAGAGTAGGGTTAGGCCTCTTACCTACAACTGAAGGATCTCGATTCTAATGGTTGGTTTGTCCTCTACAATACCCAAAAGAATTAGTGCCTTCTCTCCTCTCTACATTCACCACAACTCCACATGAAAATGAGTAAATTTGAAAGGAAAATGCCTTATTGAAATAGAAGCTCCTGATTTTTCTTTCACCTGCTGCGGCGAAACCGTAGCTTAGTTTGACGAACCATTTGTACCATTGGAAAGCTCTCATATAGCTTCAAATGGGTACATTTTAGTTTTTAGTGATTTTATAATTAACTAGGACAAATTTTATCCAAGAATCATCACTTTTCCCCTCCTCAAAATTAAAATTCTTCACTTGCAACACTCGTACTTGGGGTACCACTTTTCCTACATACTTGTCCACACTTGTGTCAAATTTCGTCATGAGTTACCATCTTGTACTCATTTTTTTATGTTTCCCCATTGGACCTTTACTGTGTGGCAGCGCCATCGAGTCACCCTTGTTTAGAGCATCCAAGTTGAGTCATCATCACATTCATGGAATCTATCCTGAGTCCCTTCATATCCCGCTATAGTCCTCCATCCTTCATTTCCTGGTCCCTCTCTTGTGTCGCACATTATGGCCTATAGTCCCACTATCCCCTATTCGTCATGATATCATGTAGGTTGCTGCCAGGTCATCCATGCCCTTTATGCTCTAGCAAGGGAAGTCATCCGCCTACTACTCAGTCCCCCCCCATTTCATCATCACCCCTAGTGTCCGTCTGTCAGTCTCTCTACTATTTTCTCTCGTGCTGTATTTGAGGACCCCTTATTTCTTGACCTATGGCCGACGTCCTTTTTCGACATCAGATCATTTATTCTAGAAGACAGGTCTAGAGGGCGTTGTACTTTGGTTCTAGCTCCCACTCTTGTTCAGTACCTAGGATCAGGCAAACGCACTCCTTACAACCCTTTGAATTAATTTTTTCTCAACTCCATCTCCTTTCAACATGATCGAGATCCGTATACTCGATGGCTCAGTGATGTAGCATATTGGACAGGTGATGACCGAGTGTGTGTGAGATGTCTTAGCCCTCATGAGGGGGTGGCCCTACATGTGTTGGGTGCTAAAAGGTGTCTTTTAAAACTCCTAATTCCCTCACATTAATTATCAACCTAGGTAATTATTTTTGTTTCAAAAGTGTAAATAATATGTGAAAGCTATAAACCTAGAGAGTAATAGTAAAACCAATATTTTTAATATAGATGCAATCATAAATATGAAGCTTAAAAGAAAATGATTCACTAAGTATTATAACCAAGAAATGTGATTGATTCTTAATTCAACCAATTCAAAGAAAAATCAAACGAAACGAAGCATTAGCTCGAGCTCTTTATTAGATCTAAACTATGAACAAGGAAAGTAGTGGAAATAATAGTTTATGCTTTAAGTAATCAAAGCCAATTCTTTTAACAAGAAACTAATAAATTGGAAATGTGCACTGAAGGGAATAAACAAAGAAATCTAAACTATCAAAAGTAATTCACTGTAAAGAAAAAAAGAATGATATACTTGCAGTAAATGGAAAGGTAAAACACAAATAATAGCAACAAAATTCACCAGAGACTGGGCCCTTAGCCACCAGCGAATACTGCTTATTTACTCTAGAACAATCGAATGAACAACAACACAAACTATGTATTAATCATCGCAATCATTTCAATACAAATATGTCTTTTAGAACTACGTTCTATTCATTATAAAATGATACATAAATGAGACGGACACGATACAATATGTGATACGAACTGATTTACATTCTTCGCTTTCTACTATGTCCTCCTATCATCTCTAATCTAATAATCCCTTAATAATTCCATAATTATTCTCATAAATCATCTGCTTCTTTGATCTCTATTTTTCATTTAAATAAACAGAGAGTAGAGAGGTGTTACAATAGAGATGATTACAAAATGATTCCCATAAGAAAATTGGATTGTTCACAACAAATTGTTCATCAAGATCATATCTAAAATTTCTTTCCATCAATCATTCAACAAGAACAGGTCAAATTTGGTATTGCAACTAAGAAAATTTAGAAAATGGCTGAAACAGCGAATTTGAGAAAATCGTCTTCAAAGAACCTTCTGTTTCTCTTAAAATGAACAAAATTTGGGAAAAATTCTCTTTGTTAAAGTTAATTCAGTTCGTTCTGGACAAAACCCATGTTCAAATTTTCCAGATTCTTCTCCATTTGCCTAAACTGTCCAATGCAAAATTGTCACTTCTTATTCCAGTGAATTTCTGAGTTGGAATATTTAATGATGAGATGGAGATCAAATATGCAGTCTAAAAAATATCTTGGAGGCTAAAATGGTGAGTGATGTTACAACAAATTTATTAATAAACCATCATTGGTAAAATCATGCTTAATAATCATCAATTTATTAAAAATAAAGGAGAAGAAATAATATTTATCCATAAGAGCATAAATAATTATAAAATGGAATTATATGATAAACCGTGATAAATGATGTGATAAAGAATTGTAGAAATGGATGAAAACGGTGTTAAAAAGTGATAATAATAATGAAAGACTAGTGGCTCAACATACTCCAAAACTGAATATATTGCATGTCCTCATGCAACCCCAGCCTCTTTATTAACCAAGCAATAATACAAAAATTGTTCATCCTTTACTCATGGAATGGATGGAACAAATAATTCTTCCTCAAATAATAAATATTCAATTTTAGCAATCTTGATGAAGGCGTAGCCTTAATTTTTACATTTGATGTTAAACTATAATATTATATGAAAATTGCATAAAATATGATATAAGTAATAGCAAAACTTCATTATGCATTTTCTCAAAAGCTAGATTTCTACTATATTAATGCTTCTATGATAAAAAAAATCGGATCGTTTTGAAGCACGGATCATGAAATATAAAAAAAATATATTTATTAGGTGATAGTGCATGATTTTTGAAATTTATGAACTAATTTAGCATGAAATTATCTGGGTTTGTGTATTTTAATGATACCTCTTTGTTATCCGAAATCACAAGAATTCGGTTCATAGTTTTAAAGATATATGCAAATCAATTTGTTGTATAAAAATGAAATTGTATGCCTTAAATGAGAAAGAAAAGTAGAAAACATCCATCATGTCATGATACCTCCCCCAAAGGCGAAGAATTAGCATGCCCTCATGCAATGCTAGAAAATGAATAGAGGTGGTTACTCTGATTTGTTGAAATATATGCTTGGTGTAAAACAACATGGAAGGAGGTCTTGAGAATGAATAAGATGGTCATAATAAATAAATAAATGGAAAGGAACACTCCCCCAAACTGAAATATTTTTGTCATTGAATAATGGGAAGTGGTAAAGATGTGGAATGAATGATGATAAATAATGCTCGATGGATTTGCATTAAATTCTCCTAAATTAAGTAATAAATCATAAAATTATGCTATTTTACCTCAAGTTTTACCTACGAAAAAAATGTGGAATGACATGTATGGACTAGAATTTGTTGAAGTTGATGTAGAGTTTGAGTGGATGCGAAAGTGATGTAAAATGTGGAAGCCATGCAAGCCGTCATGTACGAACAATTGCGTGCATTCGCAGAAGTTCGCCGCGAGTCTGCATTTGGGGAAATAGTGCGGCCTTGCTGCGAATAGCATTCCCGCCATACTTGTTGTTATCTTGTAACAAGTCACTATTTTTCATGGAAATTTCTTGAATCCACAGTTTCAGTTTTGAATAGAAACGTATAAGATGCATGCAAAAATTTTAATTAGAAAAACTTTTGTAAAAATGTAGTACTAATATTTTTTCAAATCATCGAGTTATGACAGAATTCAGTAATTATAACGCATGTTATCCCATAATGCATACATTCGCCCCTCCAATTAGAAAAGGGATTGCATGGCCATAAAACATATGAAAGGTGTTGTGCTGATGGCAAGGCAAGGGAATGACCAATATAACAGTAAATGAGAGAGTACACATATCAATGATAGGACGACAAGAGGTATGGTTATAATGAGAGTGGAGTGTGTAAAGATAGTTATGAATAAGAGATAGGATGCTTTCGATTAATGATAAGTTATGAAAAAAATAAAAGGAAAACAATATGCCAAAAATATGCTTTTCTTATAGTATTATAGACGAAAATGATGCGATTGATAGAAAAGCAATTTCTCATGCGTAAAGGTTCAAAACAGGGAAAAATTAAGGAAATAAATTCTCCAATAAAAGAAAATAATAAGAAAAGGGTATTATAGTAATAATTGATGATAAGATATAAATTCAATACCATAAAGAAGGAGCCTGCTGCTTCTGTGAGCGTCCATAACGTCGCGGTTTCTTTTCAACCGATTATTAGCAGATCCTCAATTTATAAATGGAGAGTTCAGTGTTGTTCTACGAAGAGATTAGTGTCTTTGGCATGGTAACCAGATAACTGCCATTCAACTGGGATGTAGCAAAGTGATCGAGGCCAACTCATGATGAGACCTCTTTGTTACAGGATATTTTGGCTATCGATGGATAATAACCCTGGTGTGGTGGCTATAATGGGAATGCCACTTCATTACAACCTTATAGACATAGTGAGACTAACTCATAATGGAAACCCCTATCCTCCATTTGCAAACAAAATTTTTAAACGTTACATAGTTTATGATAAAAAGAGGGAGGCTGGTACTTCTTAAGAGTAGGATGGTAGTAGTTGTATGTCAATGATATGTGTCTCATTTATTTAGGGCAGAAAATATTATAACCAGGAAGGGTGGAACTAGCATGGTATGAATATGATCAATCAATATCATGTATAATAGAAAATGATGCAGTAAAGTAGTATATAAATAACTGTGTCCCTTTTCTTAAAAGGAATCTCTCATCCAGAAGTTGTCGTGTTAAAGATCATAATGTTAATGATATTCACCTGCTTCAATAAAATCCATAATTCTTGTCCTCATAGAAGTATTGTACTTTATGTCATGAAATGGAATTAGAAAAATGGGGCTTATATGAGCTAGGAATAATCCCACAAGAGGAAGGAAATGCTATTCACAAAACACAAAACTTAGAAGAAGTAAAAATGTTGTTTCAAAGATGGAACAGGAGCTGTTCAAAAGTGGGAACAATAAGACACGCTAAGAGAAAAATGTGGTGTTCAAAATTTTAGTGATGAAATAATCAAGTGTTGTTCCCAAGGAAGAAACAAAATGCAAAGTGTTGCCCAAAGAGACAACAAAAATACATAAAAAAGCGCTATTCCACGAAGGAAAAGAAAAAACTCTCAAAATGTGCTTTTCCCTATACAGAATAGTAAGGAAAAATCACAGGAAAGAGTGTTGTTCCCTGTATGGAACAGCAAGGAAAAATCACACAATAAAGTGCTTTTCCCTATATGGAACATCAGATGTTCCCTATATGGAACAACAAGAAAAAATCACACAAGAAAATGATGTTCCCTATATGAAATAGCAAGGAAAAATCACACAAAAAAGTGTTGTTGCCTATATGGAACAACAGTTATTCGGAACAGCAAGGAAAAATCACACAAAAAAGTGTTGTTCCTTATATGGAACAACATGGAAAAATCACAGAAAAAAAGTGTTGTTTCCTATATGGAATAATGATTATTCCTATATCTTAACGACAAGGAAAAATCACAAAAAAAGTGTTGTTCCCCTATCTGAGACAACAATTATTTACTATATGGAACAACAACAAAAAATCACAAAAAAGTATTGTTCCCTGTGAATAGAAGCTTCTGAGGAGAGAGACAATCATCCCTCTTACATCTAAACAAGAAAATTGATAATCTGGAGAAAAACAATAATGAAAAAAAATAGAGAAAAAAATGATTATATGTCTGAGATATAAAGAAAAATTGGCTTTTACGGGGTGGTGGTGTGAAGAATTGCCTTCTACAGCAGAAATTTGCATGGTTAGGTCCTGTTTTCAATGTAATGGAGCGGAAACTACAATTTGAAGGAAGCAACACCTGAAACACAAAAACATAAGAGAAATCACAGAAGAAACAACACTTTATTTAAAAACGGGATATAAATAAATTAAGTTACAACAGCTATGATGTTATTTCCTAAGGGAATATCAATCTGCCAATGGATAAAAAAATGATCTCTTGGAAAAATGTTTTGGTAGCAGTGACATGAAATTTCCAATGGGAATCAATTCTCCATTTTTTTTATTATGAATCTATTATGTAATGAATTGGATGAAATTTTCTTGTTTCATTAAAATTTCTTTCAAGAATCATTCGTCCATAAATTGACCTTCTTTATCCTCCTAAGACCTGCAAAAAAACGAGTGTCTACTTGCAATAAAACATTAAATCATGGATAAAGAGAGGTGGTCGGGTGCCCCTAATCCAAGAACTATGAAAAATAACTAACAAGTAGTTACTCTGTAAAAAAAATGCACGGACAAAATTCATTTATTACCTGTGGGAGAGCAGTGGTCAATCATGCTAACCTACAGTGTTTTAATAATAACTTATTTGTTTTTAGTTCAATTTTAGTGATTAAAAAGAAAAATGAGAGCTATTACAAAGATATATTACCAATAGAAATATGTTTTTTTTTTAAATTCAATGATATGATATTTCAATTTTACTTAGAAAAACCTGCATAACGGAGTCATTTTTGATTACCCATCTTAGACCAACAATGGATATCTTAAGGATAAATTTTTCGTTTGATGATGGATTAAGCTAATTCAAGTTGGAAATGAAAGTAGATTCATTTATTTATCTCCAATAGAAACATTTTTTGAAGACAATAAGAATTTATGGGTCAAATACTTTAATGAACAACTGGAAAATCAAAGTTTTAAGAGTGCTGATTTAGGATAGATAGTCAGTATTTGGGTCATATATTTCTCATACTATATCAAAATTGAGTGATTAAAATTTCCATGTAAACTATATTCATATAGGAATATACCATAGAATTTTTTTTTTTAAATGTAGTCATTTAGGCCTCCAAAAACTTGTTGTCCCAACTCTGTTCTTGAGTTGCCTACTAGACGCCCGGTCAATATTTTGGTTATAAATTTTCCGTTTAAAATCCAAATGGAGAGATTAAAATTGGATTTGAAAGTATACATCAAGGGATATTTAGTATAGAAATAATTTTTAAAAATATATTCATTTAGCCCTCCAAAAACTTGTTGTCCCAACATTTTTCCTAAGGTGCCTACTAGATTCCTTGTCAATGTTTTCGTTATAAATTTTTCGTTTCAAATATAAATGGAGTAATTAAAATTGGGTTGAAAATTAGACATCAAGGGCTACTTAGGGTAGATATAGGTTTTTAAAATATTCACTTTTGGTCCCTAAAAAAATGCATGTCCCGACTCTTTTTTCAGAAATTTCATCAAGCCCGCAAGCCAAAGAAATATGATATTCAAGCAATTTTTCCATGTTGGTGATAAAAATTAAAATGAGTGTTTTTAGAACTGTTATTTTAAATATAATACATCTACATACAGAAATAAATTAAAGTATTTATCACCGATGTTGTTTTCCACAGCGTATTGCCACAAAAACAATTATTTTTGCATAATAAAAATGTATTTATTCATGTCCTTATTTTTTTTTTTTCTACACTAACCTAGTATTATTTGAAAATTGAATATGCTTACATATAAGAGTACTTCCAATGAAGCCATTTTCGAAATAAGGCCTCCAGTATGTACATACCCAAATTTAAAAAGTGCATGTTAATAAATAGTAGGGTATGAGAAGCCAACTTCCCTTGAAAAGATGGTGCCAAAAATTGTTGGAGTATGGAGTGCTGCAGCAAACAAATTGAGTGAAACAAATATTCAATGTATCACTTATTTTCTTAATTTCCCATAGCCATCATATCATGAAGTTCTTTAGTGTTTAAAATGGCTTGTTGATGCAGGCTAGAAGAAACCTCATTTTCTTTCATAACCTATACAATTTTTGGATTTGATACATTCTGAATCTCAGTATAAGTTTTCTCCAATGGTGCATGTGAGATAAAATGGGTGAGAAGGGTGGGTAAATTTTTCAATTCAACACTGTAAGCATGTTGTATTGGTTTATTATGGTGAGGGTGTGGAATGAGTTGAGTAGGAAATTGTGTAGGGAATGGAGCATTTTGATGATGTAGTTGATTGGGTTGAGTGGATGATTTTGATAGGGATGCAAGATGTTGTGGAAGAGATGGTGGAGAATATGGAGGATGTGTTTGTGCTACAAGATGAGGGAGATTAGTCATGCAATCATAAGATGAACCATGCCAGACTTGTGGACAAGATTGGTGGGGGTTATATCGAGATTGAAATTTCTACCCTAACACATGAGTATTCCATAATGGATTATAAAAGTAAGAAAATGGGGGGAAAGTGTTTTGAACCATACATATAGGCCACGATTTACATGGTTTTGACATTTTTTGTAGCTTCCCCATCTCTTTGATATGCTACTTCCATCCTAGATAAGGAAGAGTGAGTATCTA
Organism: Pinus albicaulis; assembly: GCA_034641835.2. NCBI lineage: Eukaryota > Viridiplantae > Streptophyta > Pinopsida > Pinales > Pinaceae > Pinus > Pinus albicaulis. The sequence continues at coordinate 942,879,994 of CM076582.1, forward strand.
TGAGATGCTCCTTTTGGCAATGAGGGAAAAACACTTCTTCAATTTCTTGATTTTTCTGAACCTGTAAAACATCCAATTGTGAATATAGAGGGGTAATAAAATCATATTTAAAATTTTCAAATAAAACATTGATTTCAGCTCTTATGTCTCCTCTTCTTGTAGTAGATTTGGAAAAGAAATAAGAAGCTTCTCTAGAATTGTTACGAACCTTGAAGATTCCCCTTGAATACCTTATGCATAATTCACAAACATCATCATATGATAGCTAAAAGCCATCACCTTTTCCTATTAGATTTAAGAGTTCTAAAAATTCATCTTTGATTCCTTTGAGTAGGAGTGTTTTTATGATCTCCTTTTCCAAATAGTTATGATTTTATTTCTGAAAGTTGTATCGAAATTGCTCCACATGTCCTCCAAGATTTCATCTTCCCCTTGTATCATATTGAAAATATCTTCATCGACCTTCCAGTTGTCTTGTTACTTCTTCAAGAATACGTTCTTCATGTTCTCCCAAGTTTGGATGCAATTCGCACCAATATTCATGAACCATCGGAGAGATGCTCCTTTTAGAGTAAGAGGAAAAAATTTCAACCTTCGATCATTAGTACAATAATAATATCCTCTACAAATTATTTCAAACTAAAATAAGAATGTATCTGGATCTTAATTTTTCAAACCATGAAAATTTGATAGAGACGGTGGGGGAATTATGTGCATTTGTGTCACAACTCCTAGATCTTTGATAGGGAATTCAAAAGTTGCAATGTGAGCCATTTCTTACCATAATAGAAGATGTTATTCATGTGTTTCCTTGAGGATCCTCCTTCAAATGTTCCTGTCAATTGGTTAGTGAAATGGGTGGTGCTTACATCACCACTCGAGTGGAATTACAAGATTCTTTTCAAAAATTCTACCTCTAAAATTCCTACTTCAATTCCTATGCAATTCTGCTGAAAAGCAGGCAGATTAGCAAGCACTTTACTTGCTCGTTACACAAGTTCTTAACTTCCATTTCTAATACCCAATTCTTTCACAATAGACAAACATCAAACACCGACTTCAACTTCTATGTAATTGTGGCAGGCAGAGGAGCAAGCACTTTACTTTCTTGTTACGTAGGTTCTTACCTTCCATTTTTAATACCCAGTTCTTTCCTAGCAACAAATATCAAACATACATCACTCTCTGTGAAATGGAAACACTCTTCCCGGCAACAACGCCAAAATGTTGGGTGCTAAAAGGTGTCTTTTAAAACTCCTAATTGCCTCACATTAATTATCAACCTGGGTAAGTCTTTTTGTTTCAAGAGTGTACACAATATGTGCAAGCTATATACCTAGAGAATAATGGTAAAACCAATTGCTTTAATATAGATGCAATCATAAATCTGAGGCTTAAAAGAAAATGATTCACTAAGCATTATAAGTAAGAACTGTGATTCATTCTTAATTCAACCAATTCAACGAACAATCAACCGAGAGCACTAAAGCATTAACCGAGCTCTTTCAGCTGGATCTAAACTATCGAACAAAAGGAAAGTAGTGGAAATAACAGTTTATGCTTCAAGTAATCAAAGTCAAATCTTTTAACAAGCAACTAATAAATTGGAAATGCACACTCAAGGGAATAAAAATAAAAATCTAAACTATCAAAAGTAATTCACTGTAAAGCAAAAAATCATAATATACTTGCAGTAAATGGAAAGGTATAGCACAAAGAATAGGAGCAAAATTCACCAGAGACCGGGCCCTTAGACGCTAGTGAATACTGCTTAGTTACTCCAGAATAATCGAATGAACAACAACGCAAGCTATGTATTAATCATCACAATCATTACAATACAAATCTCTCTTTCAAAAGTACGTTCTGTTCATTATAAAATGATACATAAATGAAAGAGACATGATAAAATATGTGATACGATCTGATTTACATTCTTTTCTTTCTGTTATGTCTTCGTATCATCTCTAATCTAATAATCCGCTAATAATTCCATAATTATTCTCATAAATCATATGCTTCTTTGATCTTTGTTTTTCATTTAAATACACAGAGAGCAAAGAGAAGTTACAACAGAGATGATTACAAAATTATTCCCATAAAAAAAATGGATTTTTCACAACAAATTTATCAGCAAGATCATATCTGAAATATATTTCCATCAATCATTCAACAAGAACATGTCTAATTTGTTATTGCAACTGAGAAAATTTGGAAAACGGCCACAATAGTGAATCTGAGAAAATCATCTTTAGAGAACCTTCTGATTCTGTTAATATGAATTGAATTTTGGAAAATTTCTCTTTGAAAAAGTTAACTTGGTCCGTTCTAGACAAAACCCATGTTTCGGATTTTCCAGATTCTTCTCCATTTTCCCAAACCATCCAATGCAAAATTTTCACTTCTTATTCCAGCGAATTTTTGAGTTGGAATATTTAATGATGAGGTGGAGATGAAATCTGCAATCTGAAAAATATCTTGGAGGCTAAAATGGTGAGTGATGTTATAAAACATTTATTAATAAACCATCATTGGTAAAATCATGCATAGTAATCATCAGTTTATGAAAAATAAAGGAGAAGAAATAATATTTATCCATAAGAGAATAAATAATTATAAAATGGAATTATATGATAAACCATGATAAATGGCATGATAAATAATGATAGAAATGGATGAAAAATGTGTTAAAAAGTGATAATAATAATGAAAAACTAGCGATCTAACAACAGGTAGCCCCCCACATGCCCAGATGACCTCTTCATCTCAGCCATTGATGCAGCTCCATAGATTTGATGATGTCGACCTCAGCCACTTGCAGCGCCTTTTTGATTGAATGTATCAGTCATATTTTCAGATCCCTTTCCTATTTATAGGGGCATCTGGGTTGTATTTGTATCTCATTTAATCAAATATTATTTTACAAGTCCTCGCTGTTATCCCAGGCACAATATGTATGTTGGATTTATTATCATGTTTTTTATCTGGGTCATGTTTATGTCAGCATGTATTATATTGTTCAGTCCCTTATTTACTGGATGCATTATTATTTGTACTCTATCTCAGCAGGCATATGTATTCCTCCCCCACTGCCTATAGCACAGTTACTCACTCATAAAAGAAACTTGTTTCACCTGTAAGTCTCGCTTCCTTAGGTTCTAGTCCTGTCAGTACTTTGGTCTACCTTATATTTCTCTCTCTCTGACTTCCACTTCGGTGTCTAGTTATTGAGCTCTTACAATGGACTTCGGTCATACTATTAGCTCCGAACACTCGCACGCTGGGGGCCAATCTATTACACCATTTTTTTGGTCATCTGACCTATTATCATTAAATGGACCCAAGTACACCATGTAAGACCAATTTTACCCTAAGTAAAATTGCTTTCACTATGAAAATAACTTAGTAAACGACCTTTTTTAAGTTGTTTATGGTCTAAACAGGAAACCCCGTGAGGAAATATTAAATAAATCTACATTTGTTTTATTTTCCTCAAGGAATAATTAGTTAAACAATTTTTTAATTAATATTCTTGGTTATATTTAACCGAAAATAAGGAAATTAATTAGATAAATCATTACTTATCTTATTATTTTTTAAGAATAATTATTTAAACCGTATTTAAGTAATATTCTTCGTTTAATATGACTAAATCACCCATAAATACTTAAATAAATCATTATTTATTTGATTATTACTCAACCACATCCTTAAAATGATAAATAAATCATTTGTTTATATATTATTGACAAATAAAGGGATTGGACCCAAGTCAAATTCCTTTTTCCTCCATCAAATATAATAAAATATTCCATAAAAGTTGGATTTTGATTTGGTTAATAATATTTTAATTATGCACCAATATCTAGACTAACTCAATATTTTGTTATAAATAGAAGGGTTTTTCCATTCATTTATTGCCTTTTTTTGCCTAAAGATCACTCTAGATCTATACTTTTGGTCTGACTTTGATCCACCATCATAGTCATATTTTGCTACCATTTTTTTCTAGGTTTTCTATACCATCAAGAGAGAGGGATTTTAGATCGGAAGTGCTGAGGAATTACAAGAACCCATCCCATTGAGGAGAACTGGTAACACCCTTCTGTGTTTTCCTCCCAGGTGCCACTAACACAAAATTCATTCAACATATCCTTGTCTTGTCTATTGGATGCATGGAGTAAATCTTGTTTTTTTTTATTGCTTAATGTCTTTTGATGCATAGATATACATTTTTGCAGCATTTATCTTGATCACCTAACTGCAAATATGAAGATATTGGTATCCATATTTTTTGTTAGGGTTGTTTGTTATGCAGAGCTAAAGTGGTCATTTTTCATACACTTGGAATTAAGATTCATACTAACAAGGGGGTTTGCAACCAGCGGGATCTACTACAAGCAGAGGATATCCTGGTAACATCTGCAACCTGTAAATTATAGTTCAAAGAATAGAGTTTGGTGAAGTGAGTCCTTCTTGTAATGACATGCTCGTGGTCTGTGAAGGTTCATCAACTGAAGACCTTTAGTGTAACATTTCCCGAAACAATAATATATGCATTTTTTGCTAAGGCATAATTACGTATATAATAACGGAATTTTGAAAGTGTATGAGACTAATTGTAATGCGAGAGCTTGACTAAAAAAGAAAGAAATAAAAAGAACTCATTTATTATCAATGAAACTTTAGAAATCACGGGATGCAACAACAACATATATAATTATATTCCAGAATCTCCCTTTTGCAACTCGATAAATGATTGCTTGAATATGAGAATTTAGGATATTGTGTAATTGCAAATATAATGAATTCTTAACTATCAAATATGAATATTGTTTAAGACAAATAGACTTATCGACCTTGAGAGAATCAATAATTCATCCAATGATATTGTAATTATATATAATAACATCTTATCAAAATCCATCTTATTCAGAATAATCTAGAAGGAACTTGAGCTTCCCTTCTGAGGGAAAGAAATGAGTGATACCATACTGTAATGACATATGAATTGACCGATCACGTAATTATGTATATAATGAACGGAGGAATTACTACTATTAGATCAGATCTGATCATGAAAGAGCTAGGAATGAAATTGATCGTTCATTCACCAAACCCTAGTTACATATATGATGAATTAATGAATTATATACTGTAATTACGTATATAATTCATGAAAATATATATACTAATCATATCAAATCTCTGTCATTTAAATTGCGTGCCCGATTTACATGATTGAAAGAGGCTCAAAACCTTTTCCATCGAAAAATATCCATCCTTCCTCTAGATCCCATGCTCCAATCGAGAGAGAAACTGAGTGAAGGGTCTTGATTACCCATGGGAGGGGGTCCTCACAGGATCACATAATTTTTACGCTTTTGTGAAAATGGCTGGTAGGAGATCTTTGATCGGTAAGGGGGTAGAGAGAAAAGGGTGCTCACGTAAACAAAAAAACTCGAGGAATTTGGGATAGAAATGATCGAGACTCACCCCCAAAATTTCTCCACCCCTTCCCCATATTCTACATATACTTGTCTATCTAGTAACTCCAGGCATCCTTACTTCCTATAAGCCACAATCAAAATACTTGGTCAAAAGTAAGGGGATGAAAACCATCACATGTTCCCTTCATCACACACTAACAACACCAGGAGAATAACATTGACTTGTAACTCAAATTATACCTCTCAAGACATCCTCCTATAATCACCCCTCATGCAACGAAGCAACCCCACACAATGACCACTTCTACAGAATTGGTCACCACAAAAATCACCCATAGAATGCACACTCATACAAAAATCATAGCCACATATTATACTAAAATTGCAGGCACCAAAATTGATAGGTATAGTCACTTTTCATTGAACGGGACGGGATAGGCCACGACAGTGAGGGCTGAAACTCAAGATTGTGCATATCTTTCTATTTCTAAGGATTCTAGGGTTGCCTTAACTTCTTCTTATTTATGAACTTTCTTATTCAAGATCAAATTTTGTAGTTTGAAGGCCCATTGATCCTCGATATTTCGGAATCTCCGGACAATGATTCAATTTAGGATTTCAAAGCTGGACGATAAGAAAATTATTATTCTCATAGAAATTTTCTTCTTACAGTGGCAACGAAATTTTTGATTGATGATTTTCAACTCAAATATTCAATTTTGATGTTGATAATTTCTATGGACCCTCTTTGATCCTAACGGATCTACGTGGCTAGAGGAGTCACTCGCACGCTCCCAGACTCCTCCATATGGTTATCCTTCAATATCATAACCCTTCGAGAAGCTACATTCCTCGAAATCAAGTATGGAACCTATATTTCATAAATCGTATGTAAGTGGGGTCCAAGCCCATAAAAACCATGAGACCAAAAAGAGGTGATAGGGACAGGTCATTCTTAGCATCCTTGAGTTAGATCCATCATGTTCAAGCCCTAAATTCTCCTATAAAAAGGTATTCATAGGGAATTCCACTCTACGACTGGATCGAATCCCCTCATTTACAAGAACTGACACTTACTTTACATACAAACACTTATATAGAAGGTGGAAAAGAATCAAGGCTCCCCCAACCCCCCAAGGGGGGCATGTCATCTGAAGAAATATTGATAGTATTATTTTCAAATACATACACTTAGATAGATGGAGTTATAGATACCTATATTATGGTTCTCTTCCTTTTATATATGTTAAAGAGTGGTTCTTTCTTAGACTTTATAAGGCTAAGTTAACTTGGTTCGATCCCAAGATTCTCTTTGCATCAAAATTGGCTTGCAAAGAAATAGTTCATGTGACACTAAAATTGTTACTACATAATACTACTATAGTTGTTCCTTCTTCATATAGACCTGGTTGATCTGATTCATCTGCCTCATTCCCTAAGTCTCAGAGAAGATATATAAATATATTTCCCCATGTTATTTCCCAAATGAAATACTTATACCACCTTCATGATGAAGTACAAAAGAGAGATATGTATCACATTCATAAAAACTAGTGTCATCAAATAATAGCATCTCTCGCCACAGATTCTTTTCACTTCGAACCATTATACCATATTTTCATCCCAAAACCGGGAAGACTTGACCAATTTATGGTAGTCACTGTCCCAAATTTGAATGATGTCATCATGATGCAGGTTGTATCTCTTATATTAAGTGAGCTTTGTGACTCAATCTTTCTACCATGCATACATGGATTTAGAAAAGGGCGAGGAACGCGAACTTGCTATTTTAACCTTATGTGTTGGCCAAATGTAAATCACTTTATCTTGGCTGATGTGGGTGGTGGAGATTTATTCAAGGTTAAATCCATACCATACTCCTATTAATTATTGATACTTACCTATTAATTAGTGATACTTAAATTAAAATTCTGGAAGCCCTATTCCAAAATAGACATGCCTATCAAAATAATAATATTGAATACCAATTTATATTTATGATTTTTTAAACCTGAATAATAAGTGAATGCCATTATTTTTTATAGAAATAATAAATTAAAACCTTATCATTAACTACTTTACATCCCATAAACAACAAGTGAATTTTATTTAAATTACAGTGGTTATTAAAATTTATTTGAAAGTTGAAATGGACATTTTCGTCAAAATAACTATTATTAAAATATATATATATATATCCAAAATAATTACATATGATTCTTTCGTCTATGGAAAGAAATATGTGGAGGAAGTTATTCCATAAAAATATCAAGGAATTTTCATCCATCATTAGCTCAATTTGAATTATATTGTTGAGAAAAGGATGAATGAATGTTGGAAAACTTATTGTGGGATTGAAACAAATCGTAAGTAGACAAATATTTCAATTTTGGATTAAAAAAAAAGTACTCTTTGTTACTTTTTCACTACTCTTATTTTGTATGAGTATGAGGTTTGGGATTGTAGTACATATCCATAAAGTTATGGATGAATATTGAAAAAATCCAAAAGGAATTTATAATCTATAACTTCAAGATTAAAGGAAATCCTCCCTACCATATCCTCTTCATTGAAGAAAGCCTCCACCTATGAAAAACATGGCTCTCTATAGGTATATTATGCATAAGAATAAGTTATACAACATGGATGTGAAGAGTTTTCCAAAAAATTATTCTAACTCTAGCTAAAACCCCGATCTTTGTCTCAAGAAAGTGCCATAAGGACTCCCAATATTTCCTTGACCATTGGGAAATAAAGGAGGAGATCATATCACATAATTCGAGTAACATTGAAAATATTATTACTTCCTAATTTAAGGAGAAATTATGGGGAAATAAAGAGCTCAAGGGAAAAAAATACCATATTTTAAGAAGGTGCTAAACCGCAATCTTTAAAACCAAAATTATCTTTCTATCTTGCCCATTGCTAAAAGGAAGATGAAGATTGTGAAGAATAAAATTAATTCTCATGAGAACCATAATTAAATTTGCCACTGTTCAATTATTATTAGATTTCACAATTATATTGAGAGGGGGGGTTTGTGAGGGGGGAGGGGTGGGTGGCGCGTTGAATAAATATAATGACAATTTTTTATTATTTAATTATATTAAATCATCATCAAACATCAATATCATAAACTAAACAAGTCACACAATATATGAATGGAAACCCTTATGGGAGAGAAACACAATACTTATTTATATGGAAGATCTTACAGAAACTAGCCTACTATTACATCAATTTGTAGGCACCATTATATGAGAGACACCAATCCCCTATGCTTCTTCGTAGGCACCAACCTACAAGTGACACCAATCCATTTTACTGTTTTTTAGGAGCCAACCAATAAGAGATGCCAATCCTTGCTATTGTAAAAATGTATATTACTTGTTTCTTCTTTCAAAACGTTTTCTTGTTGGTTATGTATTTATTAGATTTGTTTTTTTCTTCTACCTTCATGATGTCTACATGTTGCTTCTTCCTTCACTAAGTCTAGATCTCCAAAAAATGCTTATTTAGGCTTCTTCATAAGAATTCATTTGCACAAGATGCCATGTATCCAATTTTTTAAATATGGTTTTAATATTTCTACCACATGTACCCATATATATCTTCTCTATCTCATCCAAATTTTATATTTTGAAACATCTTAGAAAGAAAATTAAAGAAAAAATTCTAAGTTGACATATTTGAAGCATGTTTGAGGAGCATTTAGGAACACTAAATTCCTGATAGCATGTCTCTTAAATTATAGTAAAACAAGGTTTGAAATTTCTAACAGAGGCACCTTCAGATATCTGATCGTGTCTACTCTAAATTTCAAATTTTGAAGCATCGTAGAAATAAAGACATTGTGAAAGAGCTAACTTGTTTGAATAATATTTAAGAATCATTTAAGAAGCCTAAATTAATTATTTCATTTCTCTGAATTATAGTGCGCCAAGGTCTAAAATTTGAGCCATGTGTAGATCACGATCTTCTATCTATATCCTCCAACTTTTATAGTCCAAAACATCTTATAATAAAAATTATAGTGAAAATTCCACACTCATATGTTTGAAGATTTCAAGAGAATTCAAGAAGCCTAAATTCCTTATACCATATCCCTAAAATAATAGTGAACATTTTTCTAAAATATGACTGACAGTTACATGAATATTATATATATATATATATATCTACTGAATTTTATGTTCTGAAACATCCTAAAAGAAATGTTATAGTGAAAATCCTTAGATGGCTTGCTCACCCCATAAATCGCTTTTTTTTCTTTTACCCTTAGACTCCAAGAATCACCCCAATATTTATTCCCAAAAACCTCTGTTACTTAAGATCCCTTATGCTCAGATTTTGTTGAAATGAACTGATATTCCGTTATATTTTTTGTATGTTTAGTCATTTGGCTAAATTGTAAAGTTTGTTGTGTTGGCCTACTTGTACTTTGGTTAGGTCATCTTGACAAAATATTTGATATCTTCTTATTCCCATGGAATTAAAGGGAGTTCCACATACCAATAGAAAGGTATACAAATAATTTTTCCAAGAATATATCCTATATTATTTTTTGAGCTAGGTAATTGGAGAAAAATGTCTTCAAGTATAGGGTATCGAAATGGGGCATCAAAAGTCCAAAAATAACATTTTCAACAATATTCAGTTTTGAATATTTACCTTAGACATAAGTAGTATCCCCCTATATTTGACATCAATGAAAAAAATATTTCCACAAATATCTCCCTTTGTCATAAATGGTAACCTTTAGGCACTTTTGTAATACTACTATAAAACTTCCCCTATATGCAATTGTCCTTCTTCCTAGAATGTCTTGCCTTTGAAACCAATGGAAAATCGATGCTCCACCTGGAATTGTTCTTCTTCTTATTCAAAATTATTATTTTCATGGAATTTTTCTTAGTGTCTACCAATTTTGTTCTATTTTCAACTTTGTTTAGTCACTATAACTATGACCCCTATATTATATCTCTCATTATGTCTAAATCTTCAACCCCTTTGTTGATATCAGGCGGAAAATTTTTCTACCAGTGAATTTATGCATTGTTTTTAATTGAAATAGATCATTTATTTCACTTTTTTCACACATCACCTACTATCTAGATCTAGTAGACTCATCATTCCTCCCTCTTAGCCTATGTTCTAGCACTTCCATCCTTTTTATGAGAGACACCATTTCTTGCTTCACTCCCAACTATACTCTCTTTTAATATATATATATATATATATATATATATATATATATATATATATATATGTGTGTGTGTGTGTGTGTGTGTATGTATGTATGTATGTATGTATATGTATGTATATATATATATATATATATACATACATATACATACATATACATACATACATATATATATATATATATATATATATATATATATATATATGTGTGTGTGTATGTATGTATGTATGTATGTATATATAATTACCCTTACTTAATCAAACGTTGACATTTTGTCATTGATTATTGATGTAATTTTTTTATTTAAAAAATGTTATTTTGATAAGATCATATTGAGGTAATATTCCCCATGAATATATTTCTAAATATGATTTTTCCTTTTAACCTAGTTATAGAGGCACTGTTACTATTAGGATTAATTTTCCTTCTCGCTCTTAAAAGGAAATATACATATATAAAATAAAATTTTGAGGTTTGAACCCTTAACCATGGGAATAACATCAGTTAGTCAATATTTAAATATGCACAATATATATATCATGATATATAGTTTTCCTTTTAAATTAAAGTTAGATTTATGGACAGATATTCACCACATCAACTTATGGCTATTTGAAATTGAGACATACTTGGCACAACTCATTCTTATGTCTCACTTAAACTTCCATGCCACACAATTCATTTATATGATCCCTCAACTATAGATTAAGGTGGTGATTCATATATATATCCTTTATGATTGAACCCAATGTGAATTGATCTAGAAACCCCTTTTTTCTTAGTCAAATGAAAAAACAGTGCACCATAGAACCATCTTCAGTTCTTAACACGTGGGTCCCTTGTCAACGTGTCTAACATGTATACCATGGTACTAATTTCTCCATGTGAAAAAGTCATAGATGGAGGACTCTAATGTTTTTTAGGAGATCAATGGTGATGATAGCTCACTCGACAAGTCGGTCGAATTCACTACCCTCTTGGACTTATAATTTTTCTTAGTGTTTGGCTATGCTAGCCGAGAATTCCATTAGGGTTTTTACTTTGCAACCTTTTTTTTCTTCTATGGTAATGGTTGATATGTTTATTACATGGAGGATTTGGTTTTTTGACACACATTATGGTAGCACAAGAAATAATTTTTAAATTTTTAAAAAGGGTTACCAATTAGAGCTTGTATTATCTCTTATGTTTTCAAATATGCGAAGGAGATAGCTTACTATTAGTTTGCTCTAGATTTTCACAACTCCTTTCAAGAAACTCCTAAAAGTTTATGTAGTTCAACAATTTTCTTGGGGGTCCGAGAGCTTCATTTTTCTCTGAGCAGGGAAGCACTTTGGCACAACACCCCCCTAATAGGTTTTCTTTTGACACCTTCTAATTAGGGTCCTTGCAAAAGGTAATATTTGGCTCAGGTTTTGGATATTCAAGGAGATTTAAAAGTGATACCACTCCCTAAAAATTGAATCATTGATACTCAAAATATTATCTCTCTACCTCAAGTTTAATATTTAGATAAACTAAGTTTTCTTCGCAAAATCCCTTCTTAGTTTTCATTTCCAGTTTTTTTCCATTAAATTCATTTTCGAGTTCTGGAAGTAGGGGTTCTCTAGTTTAATTTCCCATTAGGTTTTCAATTGCAAACTTCTTCTTCAAATGAATAAGACATGTACTATCTAGACATGAAATCTCACTAAGTATGCCTTAATATTTAGATAAGGAAAGTTTTACTCACTAAATTCCTTCTTGGTTTTCATTGAAAGGGGTTTTTTATGTTAAATTCCTTTTCGAGTTTTGACGATGGGGTTTCTCTAGTTTAATTTCCTTTCAAGTTTTTAATTGCATAATTATTCTTCAGATGAAGAGTACTTATCTCACTAAAGATGCAAAAGGTTTCTTCCTAGTATCAAACCCTATATATATATATATATTTTCTTTTTATAAATTCTTTAGTTATTGTTACTAGGATTTGTAGTTATAATTATTACTCTTTACTGTATTATATTTCCTTCTTGGAAAATGTTCTATTTTTCATATTAAAGTGTATTAATAACCGAGGCTCTTAGTTATTGTTAAACAATTAATTTAGATTACAGAACCCCAATATATTGATAAAGAGTAGTCTTTCTTGCTTAAGTTAATATAATAGTTCCTATCTTAAAAACATCTCAAGGGTTTTCATCAATGAGTCTTTTCAAGGTTTAAATCAGGGAAATAACCTAAGGGTTTATTCATTGTAGGAATTAAGAGGGTTTTTCACATTCGAATTGTTCATTGGTTCCATCAAAGACCCCACTTGTCAGAAAATTCTTCCCTGTTCAGTATCATATCTTTCCATAAGTGCTGATAATTGCTACCAGATATTGCATCACTTCATTTTGGTTGACTATTCTCTATTCCTAGAATAAAATAGTCTTATTTTCATTTATGATTACTTATTTTAGAAAAATAATTCATATTTATGATCCTATAGAATTTGATTTCCTAACTATCCATGCTTCCAATAGGTCTTTGGAATCCACGACTACTTAGAAACCCTTAAGTTTATTCATGAATGATTCCCTCCGTTCAAATCCTTGTCTTATTTCTTAAGTATTAAGATCAAGATACTAACCTAAATTATCATTTTATTTGCTACAATTTAGATTTTTAAACCCCATCTCAAGGTTACCTTAAAATTATGCATAGCATTTAAGTTTCTAGGTAAGAACCCCTTGAACTTATCGATTATTCTATAGGAGTTTACTGATATGGATATTGAGACTGACTAGAGATGATAAAGTACTCTAAGGCAACTATTTCAATATATTTTAGCATTCTCGGTCTTACGTTATGAAACTATCTCAAAAACATTATTCTTAGTATTTGATACTTCCGAATGTTAAACAATTTGTATTAACTAACTCCATTTACGCTCATGAAAATTCATTTTTGTGTTATTTATATTTAGAATATGATGCATTCATTTTCTATGTCTAGGGTTCCTAAACTCATAATATTTACATGGTTAATGTATCCGTTTCAAACAAGTAATTTTCTTTTATGGCTTGCTTTTCATGATTTATTAGGAATAAGTATTTAGGCTTTTTCTTTTTACTTTATTTACACTCTTTTTCTTTAACAATATATATTTCTTTTATTCTTATTTTCTCAGTTTTTCTTAGAAATTTCTGTCTTTAAAACACTTAGAAAAAGTAATTTATTTGTGATTTATTTGGTTTCTTGTAAGTAGGCTTTGCATAGAAAGGGAGTTCTATGATAATTATAGAACATAGGCTTTGCAATTACTCCCTAATTGTGATTTACATGATAAATGGATACTGCATACATTAAGAATTTAATACAAGGGTTACATATTTGTAATTAGTTTACAAGCTTTCTAAATCTATAGCAATCTTTATATTTAATCATTATACTTAAATCCTCTATAGTGTTAATTCTTCCACTATTCATGATACTGAAACAAAAAAGTAATACTTCTCATAAATTTCATACATTTATGAAAATTACTATATATAAATCCTTATAGCTATTTATTTTCTTTTTTTTCTCTCACTATGATACTAATTATATATGCCAAAAAAACACATGTTAAAAATAATTAGTTAATACCTGCATTCACGCTTAGTTTTCTATGAGAAAGCTACATATGCCGTAATGTGAATTACTGAATGTCTCTTACTGCATGTTAGCCTCATTTCCTTTATCCATTCTCGATATACTATATTCATTTTTTATCCTTTCTGAAAATATTTTTTTACTAAGCATCAGTCATAACAAACAACTACAATTAAGCTTCATTTTACTTATCTGAACAATATGATCACTTGGAAATATTGTAGAACGAGCACGTTCCTCCCAACTAGTAAATTGCAAACACGCCATTCCACCCAACCCTCAGTATTATATATTGTTAACCACTTGTTTTAATTCTATTGGAATTGCTCCTGCTCCCGACAAAATTTAAAATTTCGACGTTTGTGTTTTCCTTCCTCCTAGGATTCTCACACAATTATCTTACTTAGCATCTAACATGCATTTCTCTCTAGTTGTTTTTTAACTTTTTCCTTCTTCCATAACATCCCTCTCCAGTTACACTATCTCTTCGAGGTAATTATTCTTCTTGGAATCTTGGGAATCATGGTAGGTTATAATTATGAAAATTTCTAATTTTTTCTACTATCTAGGACTCTAAACACCTAAAATAATTTGACACTAAAGCAACCTCACTAATCATATGTTAATTCCAAAAATGTTTCTAATAAAAACAAAATTTTATTTATAATAACACATAAATATTTATACTTGTTCTTGAAATATTTAAAATTTGGTATTGAACTCATGATCAATGTATCCAACTTAAATATTTACAAATAAATATAAAAATTCAAACTTGCAGAAATAATTGGAACAAAGATATTACATGCAACTAATCTTCCTGAACCTTATTTTCTTATTTCACATTCTTTGTAATTTAAAGAGAGATCTTACCCTTGATCAACCATTTGACTTACAGTTAGTAAATGGTCCTTTGTTCCTTCAGCAAGGAAAATGAATGGAGCGTTTTTGCCTTACATCATCAAGATTATGCCATTTACAATGATCCTTGATGCATCATTATTTCCAAGGATGACACAACTTCCTTTAACTTCCGTCACAGAGAGAATTTTCTTTTATCACGTAATATGATTTGAGCATCTAATGTTTATACACCATTGGCTTTCTTTGTATTGAACAAATATAGATAGATTGCATTGTTAACGTTGCTCTTAATTTCTTCTCCATATCACCATGTTTTGATTTCCATTGATGTTAATGTATGTATTTTTTTATTATTTAATCTTTAGGTCTTAATACACTAGTTCTGTAATTATGATATTTGTGTCTAAAATTGTTTCACTTGAAACTTTCAATTTGATTCAATAATGTAGAAAAAGAATTGAGATCCCTAATTCCATTATTGTAAGAATTTCTAAATCTAATAACGGTACTCAATGAGGTATGATAAGGACATTTTCAACTTCTTTATTTATAATACTATTATTTCGAGCCAAATTCCAGATAAATAAAACAATATCTATTAAATAAATCTAAGTACCTTTATGTGAATAATATCCTCGGGGAATTGATCCCTTTGAAGGAATTGGATTTCTTTACATGCTTGTTTGAGGAAGTTCATACTTATATTTCTTTCTTAATTCATTGGTACTTATGGGGATGATTTGATTTTTCCTTACTAATCCTCACGTTTATCCTATTATTTGTGTGGTTGTTTTGTTCAATATTATGTTGATATTTGGCTTTCTCAATGTGTTTAATGGATTGTTGGTTAATTTAAGTGTTTTGGCATGACTCTTAAGTTCTTCTATCTTTGATATTTTTTATTGGATTCTCTCTTGAAAAATTCATGATAATCAATGCCCATTTTAATAAAATGGGATTTATATTTTGTAAATAAACTATTCAAGATTTTAGAGCTCTTTCTAAAATTTAGTTGACCATTTTCGTTTTCAAGATCATTTCTCAAGGAAAGAATATCAACTTCTAGATTCTCACAATGCCATTCATTTTTGTCTAGCTCGCTTTTTACAACTTCTTTCATTTTTCTTTCTTCTTCTAATTGAGTTTTAAGGATGACAAACATTTTCTCTATTTCATAAATATCATGATCTGTATTTTCATACCATTACAATAACTCCTAAACTTTGTTTATTATTGTGAACCTATTTATCTCTTCTAGGGAAACAAAGAGATCACCTCGAAAACATTTGTTACTTCCAATTTCTTCTTCTGTATTTATCTCTTCTTTATGGTTAAAATTATTTTGAAGGAAATTAGCTCTAATAATAATTGTTGGATTTCACAATTATACTAGGGGGGGCTGGGGGGCGGAGGTGGGTGAATCACTTTTTACTTATTTAATGTCATTCAAGAATTATAAAAAATCAATCTCATAAACCAAAAAGGTAACACAAAATATACATTGAAACCCTTATGGGATAAAACCACAAAACTTATTTATATGGAATATCTTGTGGGAACCAACCTACTATTACATAAATTTGTAGGCACCGACCTACATGAGACACCAATCACATTTACTTATTTTTAGGTTCTAATATAAATGAGACTCAAATCCCCACTGCTAACCTACATGTGACACCAATTCACAGTTCTTCTTTGTAGGCACCGATCTACACGAGAGAAAAATCCTTGTTGTTGCAAATATTTATAGAAACCATACTACTTCAATGAGTCTTCTAGCCTCTTCTCAAAGCTCGTTAATTATTTCTACTTTCACTAAGTGTTATTGTTCCTTATGTTTGTACTATATCTATTAGTTTCCTCTTCCTTCACAAATTCTACCTGTTGCTTCTTCCTTCAGTACGTCCTCCTCTCCCAAAACTTGTTGATTTTGTATTTTTTTGAAGAGGAAATTGTAGAACATGCCATGTATCCAATTTTGTAAATATGGTTCCAAATTTTATACCATAGGTGCCTAGATGTATTTTCTCTATCTCATCCAAATTTCACAGTACGAAACCTCTTAAAAATAAAGTTATATAAAAAATTACAATACATACTATTTCAAGCATGTTTTAAAAGAATTAAGGAACACAAACTTCCTCATACCATATAATTGAGATTGTAGAAAAGAAAGGTCTGAAATTTCTATCTTAGGCACCCATATATCTAAAAATTCCTAATTAATTTTACATTACTTAACCTATTACTATTCTAAAGGGAATGGTCTCCCAAACATATACAAATAAGAACTTAATTATGATGAGTAATAATATAGTGGTTAGCTATCACTATAACAAGAATACTCCTTTTTCCATTGCTTTACAGATGATTAATTTGTAATAAGAGTAACTATAGGGATGTATTCTTATTTATTTCATATGGAAAAAAAAATTATTATTTTCCAAATAAGTAATTCTTTGGGGTGAGTTGGGGAATGCTTTCCAACTTTAAGAAGATAAAGAGGAAATAATTCACTTTACAAGCTTTGTGGTTACCCAAACTAGTATTTTTTCCAAGGATAAATCTCTATGTTCAGAGGCCACTAAGCCTCTAAACCTAACGATTTACCTTTTAGATATTAAAATGGGAAAATTTTGTGATTCTCAACTTGGAAAAGTGTGAGAATTTTAGTTTCACAGATAGAAAGATTGTGTGATCGATTTTAACGGTCAAAAATAATCCAAACCCATTTTATTTTGTTATTAGCTCTCTAACCTAGTGAAATTTCCTTTTTTAGAAAAATTGTTAAGTTCATTGTGAATACTATATATCCAATCAATAAATTCACTATGCTGGGTCTCTATATTAATTATTAGAATTTTCAAAGTTTATATACTTACCTTGGAAGTATGAGATGGATCCTAATAAAAATATAGGCATCTTTCACCTTTCTGAATTTTTATCTTTCTGTTTGAGTAATCCCTCCCTTAAAATATTAGTTGAAGGTGATTTTTTCTTTATATATTTTTGGTATCAAGCAATCATCATCAATTTTTTTAAGCAATAAATTGATTTTTATAAATATATGATAAATAAAAAATTTTGTGGTTGATGTTTTTTAAAGATCCCTAACAAATTTCATGATATTTAGTTTTATGATTAAAAATAAGTTAATAATATATATTTAAATTTAATGTCCTGATTTGATCTCTCACCTAGTTCTATGAGGAATGACACTAGTTGGTTTGAAATGCATCAACAATGTTCCATTGCATGTGGTTATTACCAAAAGAGATCTTACAAATCATGATATTTAGTTTTATGGTTAAAAATAAGCTAATAACATCATATTTAACCTTTTTTTAACCTCTGATGCATTTTATGATGTTGATGAAAACTTTGCTATTCTATGTGTTAAATTCGTTGATATGCTCTTAAAGGTTTTTATTTTTAATAAATGTCTTGGTTCTATTTGGAGTATAGTTGCTAAATTTTTACCTATTGATTATGTATAATATTTCTTTATGTTTATTGATTATCCTACATATAACTTAAATGAACTTAAATGAGTTACACTCGTACATTTTTATTTTAATTACATCACGTTTTAATTTATAAAACCCAAATTATAACCACAATGCGTACTAATTTCTTGAGCGAGGGTCTAATTGAGTTCCTTTATTGAGTGGAGGAAACGTTGAAAACAATTACTTTCCCATGTCAAACATATCTAGATTTGTAATAAATGTTGTTTGAGATTCCTATATTTCTAGTTGCACATTATGTTACTACATTAGTAAGAAGAAACTCTTTTATAGTTGATGAACAATTAGAAGTCTAATTATCCATTTCAAATGGAGCTAGTGTGATGCTTACTTAAAAATTAATTTTTGAGGACTTATGTAGGACTTGTAGATAGTGTTCTTGTTGCTGTTGAAATAATAGTTACTATTGGCATACAAAAATTGGAAAATGACATTGATCGACATATATAAACCAATTTATTCTTGTGGTCATGTCAGTTAACGATCAGTGTGCACGGCACAAATTAGTAGGCCATGGTTGACTGTGGTTGGCATTGTCTAGTTGTGGTTAAAAAACATTGACAAGGGTTCACCATGGTTGAAATGGGTTGTTGATGGTTTATGATGGTCAAAAATGGTATAAAAGGGTTGAAAAAGTTGACCATGGTTGACTTTCATTGACACGGTTGACCATCATTGAGGAGAGTTAACTATGGTCGACTAGGGTTGGCTTTGGTTGACCATTAATGTAACAATATATTTATGTTACATTAATGTTAAGCATTGTTACCTTAATGTTGTAAACCGTGGTTGAGCCTGGTTCATGTTCCATTGGTCTTAATATTACATTATTTTTTACATGTTACATTAATGGTTGAAGATTTTCAAGACAAGGTTGAATATGCTTGACCATGGTCAACCATTAATGTAACAATGTATTTATGTTACATTTTCTAAAAAGTTTCACCATGACTAAACTTTATGACCATTTTTTACCATAATTAAGCTTTATTAGCCATATTTCAGCATGGTTTACTACTATTAAATATGGCTGATTTATGGTTGAACATGAAGATTCTAGTCCATGTTGAACATAGATGTTACGGGTTTGACCATGGTTAACCAACTTTTCCATGATTGACTGGTTAATGTGGTTGTGCATGGATGAAAATGGTTCACCATAGTTTGAAAGCATTCACTATGGTTGAACTTCATGACGATGTTTGACTCAGAGGGTATCCACCTAGTCAACCCATGTCATAATGCTTAAAGTATTCATGGGACATTAAAGAATACCATAATCTCACTAGACATTGATAAAAGCCTCCAAAATTAATTTTGTTCAATTCCCTCCTAGTACAAATTTATAATAAGAGTACCCCCTATTTGTAATATATATCCACTTATTGTATTGAATACCCCTTTGTATACCCCCAAATACCTATAATTTCCTCCTACTCCACATCCCTCCCTCAATACCTACAATATATTGAATCTATTTTTCACACTTTAAAATCCCCCTTTATGAATGATTGTGGTAAGATATTGGTAAACAAGGTGAATCCCCATGCTTTGACCATATTTAATCTTGCTTGACAATGTTTGACAATGGTTGATGTGATTTGACTATGGTTCACTATGGTCAACATATGGTTGACTATGGCTAAACATTATACACCGAGGTTTTCAAGATTTACCTATATATGTATGTGATTGACCATGGATGACCATGATGCCCATGTTGACCATGGTTGGCCATGTTGACCACGTTGACCATGACTAACCATAACTAACAATTGTCAACCATGTTGATCGCATAGACCATTGTTGATTATTCTTTAGTCATAGTTGACATTGATCGAACATGGTTGGCCATTTCAACCATGATCATCATTGTTAACCTTGATTTATAGAATCAAATTTGCTTAACCACATACGACCATGTTTAACTGTGTTTAGCCTCAATCAGCCAACAGAAGGTCATTATTGACATACTTTAAAAACATCATTATGCATGGTTTTAAATGGATTTTTTTGTTGAATTGTGACATCATTCTTTTGTGAAATTAAAATGATAATTGATGTTCATCGCATTATGATGTTTTTTCTTGTGCATCACATTGAAATTAATGTATTTTTCATCTACATGTTTAACTGTGGTTGACCATTCTTGACTATGTTTAATATGAATGAATGTCGTTGAGCATGTTTCCCATGGTTAGCTTTAGGTGAATATGTTAAGAATGGTTAACCATGGTTTACTATAGTCAGCCTTTGCATTGAAGGTTGAATATGGATGGCTATGGTTCACTATGGTTATCTTTTCTTGAATCTAGGTGATCATGGTTGAACATGAATAACTATGGTTGACCATGTCTAATAAAACTGAGCAAGGGTTGTCATGCTAAAATATGTTCACCATGTTTGACCATGGTTGAATATAGCCATCATATTATTGAATGAGGGTGGAGATACGGTTTCTATCATTTATGTATAAATGAATGTCATCATCCATGATTTTCTATCATGCCCATGTTGAATACGGGTGACCATGTTCAGTCATGTTAAGAGTGTTCACCATATAGAACATGATGTCCACATTAAACTAAAGATGTCTATGATAGAGAATAATTAACTATGGTTTACCATGGTTGAAGATGTTACTTATGATTGAATGTGGTTGAAAATGGTTAAGCATGTTAGGCATGGTTGAAAATCATAGGCCTTGGTTGAATATAGTTTTCTATCTTAACCATGGTGACTATGGTAGACCATGATTAATTGTAGCAAGACATATTGAACATGTTGATGATGTTGAACATGGTTTTATAATGAACGACCATGATTCACCATGGTTTCACTATGGTTGACCATGGCCTTCACATGGACGTTACACGGTCACAATTTTAACATTACAAAAATGGGGTAAAGTGACGGATTTTATAGAAGAGTTTGTGTCACTAGTTGAATTTGCATACAAAAAAGGGTACCAAGAGTCACTGAATATGAGCCCATTTGATGCATTTTATGGTAGGAAATTCCACTCTACCACTATTTGGGATGACCTAGTGAACAAAGTGGTTCTTGAATGTGACATGTCGAAAAAATGGAGCAAGAATGAATTAATTAATATTCAGTAGAAAATGAAAGAAACTTGATAGAGGAAAAAGAGCTATGGAAAGTAGCAGATAATGAAAAAATAATTACAAATTTTTATCACTCCATTAGGGCAAGAAAGAGCCCTGAGAGTGAGATCTTGTACTAGTACCCTGATTTTGTAGGCCATTCTGTCTTTTGAAAAGAGTGGGGCTAGTACCTTAGAGACTCGCCCTACCATATATAGAGAAAACACATGATGAATTTCACATTTTAAAAGTATGTAAGTGACATTAATTATGTGCTTGATGGTCTATGATATAGGTGGAATTTGTGGGAGAATTGCATTTAGAACCACTATGCATCCTATATCGAAGATAAGTCGAGCTCTAGAATTGTGTAATAGAGCAGTTGAAAGTGAAATAGAAGCACTTTGGACCTGAACAAGAAATCTGGGAATGCA
Organism: Pinus albicaulis; assembly: GCA_034641835.2. Taxonomy (NCBI): domain Eukaryota; kingdom Viridiplantae; phylum Streptophyta; class Pinopsida; order Pinales; family Pinaceae; genus Pinus; species Pinus albicaulis. The sequence goes on from CM076582.1 coordinate 942,902,197, forward strand.
GAAATGAGGGTATTGTACTCGTTTTTCTTTAATGAATAAGAAGAATAAGTAAGAGCTTAGTTTTGTTTCTTTTTTTATTGGTTACATAACACGATGATAATGTTTCCTTAAGGGGGTGGGGTTTGTGACATCCCCACCTCTCCTTTATTTATAAAATAAAAGCCACAACTAGCTAAGTCAGATTCCTATTAACACTCATTTTTTTTAAAATATAAATATAAATTTATACTTTTAAAAAATAAATTATAAAATTTATAAAACATATGTTTTTTTAAGGGCGGTTCATGGAAAGTGTGGATATATATGCACACATTTATATAATTTGTATTTTTGTTTGATATGTTTTATAATTTTTTAGCCCAAGGGATAGCTTAGTTGGTAGAGTTCATACTGCTAAGTAAGTTGTTTATGGGGAGGTCACAAGATTAAATTTCCTAGACACCCTTCGGACAGGGGTAGATCCTTGATAGATCCCCACACTTTCCATGAATGACCCTAAAAAGATACGTTTTATAACTCTTATAATTTATTTTATAAAAGTTTAAATTTATATTTATATTTAAAAAAAGACGAGTGTTAGTAGGAATTTGACTTAGCTGGTTGTGGCTTTTATCCTTGATCTACTTTGATTTTACCGTGGGGGTATATCCTTGATAGATATCCACACTTTCCATGAACCGCCCTTAAAAAAACATATGTTTTATAAATTTTATAATTTATTTTTTAAAAGTATAAATTTATATTTATATTTTTAAAAAACTGAGTGTTAATAGGAATCTGACTTAGCTAGTTGTGGCTTTTATTTTATAAATAAAGGAGAGGTGGGGATGTCATGAACCCCACCCCCTTAAGGAAACATTATCATCATGTTATGTATCCAATAAAAAAAAGAAACAAAACTAAGCTCCTACTTATTCTGCTTATTCATTAAAGAAAAACGAGTACAATACCCTCGTTTCTGCATTCCCAGATTTCTTGTTCAGGTCCAAAGTGCTTCTATCTCACTTTCAACTGCTCTATTACACAATTCTAGAGCTCGACTTATCTTCGATATAGGATGCATAGTGGTTCTCAATGGAATTCTCCCACAAATTCCACCTATATCATAGACCATCAAGCACATGATTAATGTCACTTACATACTTTTAAAATGTGAAATGCATCATGTGTTTTCTCTATATGTGGTAGGGCGAGTCTCTAAGCTACTAGCCCCACTCTTTTCAAAAGACGGAATGGCCTACAAAATCAGGGTACTAGTACAAGATATCACTCTCAGGGCTCTTTCTTGCCCTAATGGAGTGATAAGAATTTGTAATTATTTTTTCATTATCTGCTACTTTCCATAGCTCTTTTTCCTCTACCAAGTTTCTTTCATTTTCTACTGAATATTAATTCATTCTTGCTCCATTTTTTCAACATGTCACATTCAAGAACCACTTTTCTCACTAGGTCATCCCAAATAGTGCTAGAGTGGAATTTCCTACCATACAATGCATCAAATGGGCTCATATTCAGTGACTCTTGGTACCCATTTTTGTATGCAAATTCAACTAGTGACACAAACTCTTCTATAAAATCCGTCACTTTACCCCATTTTTGTAATGTTAAAATTGTGACTGTGTAACGTCCATGTGGAGGCCATGGTCAACCATAGTGAAACCATGGTGAATCATGGTCGTACATTATAAAGCAATGTTCAACATCATCAACATGTTCAATATGTCTTGCTACAATTAATCATGGTCTACCATAGTCACCATGGTTAAGATAGACAACTATATTCAACCAAGGCCTATGATTTTCAACCATGCTTAACATGATTAACCATGTTCAATCACATTCAATCATAAGTAACATCTTCAACCATGGTAAACCATAGTTAATTATTCTCTATCATAGACATCTTTAGTTTAATGTGGACATCATGTTCTATATGGTGAACACCCTTAACATGACTGAACATGGTCACCCGTATTCAACATGGGCATGATAGAAAATCATGGATGATGACATTCATTTATACATAAATGATAGAAACTGTATCTCCACCCTCATTCAATAATATGATGGCTATAGTCAGCCATGGTCAAACATGGTGAACATATTTTAGCATGACAACCCTTGCTCAGTTTTATTAGACATGGTCAACCATAGTTATCCATGTTCAACCATGATCACCTAAATTCAAGAAAAGATAACCATAGTGAACCATAGCCATCCATATTCAACCTTCAATGCAAAGGATGAATATAGTGAACCATATATATATATATATATATTATAAAAGTTTTAATAAAATAAAATAAAAAAATTATAACTAAATATATAATCCTGCATCTTAAATCTATAATTTATTTTCAAATTTTACACTAATGAATTACATTTCTCACCCAAATAATAATCATAAAACAATTAAAACCCTTATAAAATCTAAATAAAAGTTATATTTAGCCACTGTAAAAACTAAATCAGAATTCAAATTTAATGTTAATATATGCTAGTAAATCACTTGTCTTTATAATATGGTATACCAAAACAAAAACAAAAAAGATTAGGATGAGGTCATCCACATTTATTTTATTTATTTCATAGTTATACCAGCTACGAAGCTTCCGATACACACTATTCGAATGATAGAGAAGCTTTTTATTCTCATAGTCATTAAATAGAATTATCTAGTGACTATAGTCACAATGAGAAAGCTGATAAAATAAAAGAAGACCGAACACAAAACAATCAAACTCATTCAGCGATCCTCGTGGTTCATAGGATCCAAGGTGCTTTAGCATTTATCTGTAGTTATTCTCCATGTCTACGTTTATCATATTTATACTAGTGCCACTTTTGCTAGCAGAATATTTGAAAGGTTTACCCTTTCCGACATAACCATCAATCAGATGAAGATAAACCTTTAGACAATGGCCATAGGCAAGATTAAATTTATAGATGCAGTCGTTATTATCAAGAATGATTTGCACAACGACATGAAAATATGTACTAAGGAAGCCAGTCGAACAGTTTGTTCATCCATGTCCAGCAGTTCTCGTTGAAAACAACCCCAGGAACTTTTGGAACAATATCGTCCTTGTTTACCAATCTCACGACCTTCACTCCAAGTTCTTCTATTCGCAGGGCGAATGTTCTATTGCCCACTCGCAGGCTTGCAAATGTAAAATAATTACAGGGATATCCCGTGCCGATGCATTTTCGTTAACGATTCTTTTAACATCATATGAACTTAATATTTGCCAGAGCAGCTCCCAAGTTGTGTCCAGTTAATGTTATGCTCAAACTTTAATGCATGTATTCATCCACCAGTCTACGAATTTATGAAATAATAGTCTCTCTAGCAGATTTTAAATACTTTCCATGAGATTTGTAACAACTTAGAAATCCCTCCTCGACCGAGACACTGTTGTCAATGGAATGAGTAGTAGTCGAAAATCCGGCTCGGATGCCCTTGCGCTTGGAACGAGTAAAGCGACTAATTGCTAATCGTGCAGGAACTAAAATATCTCTTGCATCCTCTATCCATTATTGAAGCCTTTTGGTTCCTCTCCATGATATTACAATATCTCATCGCCCAAGTCTTTTTTTCCTCTCCACGCTATTACAATATCTTGCCGCACAAGTCTTTTTATCTCTTTACCATCTGTGCACACTGTAATAAACCCAATCCAAACAGGTCGCTCTATTTCCCTTCCCAGTATATCAGTGTCCTCATGCATATACTTAGTCACTTCACAGCACTTAGGGCCGTAATCACATCTTTGGAAAAATTTGTCAAGGCTACACTTACATCCACCATGCTCATTCATGGAATGGTCAGTATCAAATGCATCATAACATAACTAAAAAAATTCCATTATCTAAGAATCTCAGCTTTCAAAAGTAGATTAATGGGTCTAATAGCCCATTCCACAAGTGTGATCCCCGAATATCTTTCCACATATAAGGAAGAGAAAAATAATTTCCCCATTGGGGATGATCAATTCTTCATGCAAAAAATGGAAGGTTTGATTGTTTAAGGACAAAGGGCTCTTCCCTTTTAGAAATGAAAACATATAATGTAGGATTCTATCCATAATTTATGGACTTTGTATTTGTATGCAAGCTGCACCCTTATATGCTATGCAAATCCCAATATGCATATTAGGATTCGCTGAATATTGATATATAGGATAGTTCAGAGATGAATACGATATGAGAAATTAGAAAAGCATCCATCACAAACAATTCACATACAATAATTGAGTGTATTGCACACAATAAATAGAGATACATATAGTTGGAGTGAGATCCAACTAATTCTAAATCTTGGATATAGAGGTTGAGAGAATATCTGAACAACCTCCTACAAAATCTCAAACCAATTCCCAAACTTAGCACACAACATTAATGTGAGCATTATCTCAAACAACTATATGTGTCTCTATTTATTGTGTGCAATACATTCAATTATTGTGTGTGAATTATTTGTAATGGATGCTCTTCCAATTTCTCATATGGTATTGGAGCCTAGCTGGGCTTAATCCCTCACGAGAGTGCCCAGGAAAATGAAATAGTTTGGGAGAGGTTCTCTGTACATACGTAGACTAGGAGTGTTGAATTCTTTTGTTTGTGAAAGTGTTGTGTGTTCATTGTTTACCTGCAGGGCTACCTATGGTGAAAACAAAAGACGAGTGACAAAATGGACTAAAAGGCCAGACCATTCCACAATCTGCCTCTTTCAAGGATGGTGTAGAGTTTTGCATGAGGGTTAGCACATAGTTCAAGTTCAGAGTACCATTTTTAATTTAAAATTGATCCAAGACTTTGGATCATGCCCTTTAGTGGTGGTGTTGCTACTATGGATTAGCTTCCAGTCATCGAGCCCTAAAAATGCTAAGCAATCGTGTGAAATATTTGGAGGAGTTGCTGCTTGTGAATCAGTTGCAGGATCGTTGTGCATGCATGGATGACAAGATAAAGCTACGTGCGGATGTCATCTCCAACCAAATCGTTGCCCACAACATTAAAGTAAATGAGCGTGGGGTGGCAATGGACCGCAGTGGATTGGAGGCCACTGGCATTATTTAATCAGCATGTAGCATTATGTTGTATGCAAACATATGTGTTTCAACTCTCATAGCACATTCGGAATCTAGAAAAGCTACAAACTCGAAGGATCTCGCCATTATTGTTGAGAAGGATTTACCCCTGCAGTTAGCATCGGGTTGCCCACGGTCAAAACCGTGGTTCCTTGCATTAGTCCAGGTGGGCATGTGAAGCTCCATAGGTCGAAGCCAGGTGTAACGAAGGACTCTAAAGAGAAGGCATGCTTACGTTGGTTTCTTTGTTGATCCATCGATGATCACTAATAGCTAGTGAATTTCTGAAGAGAGAAGTCGTGCCTAAGTTTCCATCCTTCCCCTTCGGATCCAAGTCAATTGCAATGTGGTCGACATTAACAGCTGCTGGAACTTTATTATTTCTAGACGCATATCCAAATTGTAGCGAGTTCATTCTCCTAGTGTTGCGTCAGACCAAGCCTGGAGCGTTGTTGGTGAAGGCTCTAGAAAATTGAGGCTGTTACAGAGATCGCGTGGTAGTGTGGTGTCTTCATGCATGAGGCCGAGTAAGGCAAGGAGCATGGTGTATCATGTAGATCGTTGTGTATGTGTGGTGCGATATTTGTTGGTTGCTTTCTTTGTTGCATCTGTTAGATTTTTATGTCAAATTTGTTATTTTTTATATTATTTTAAGTTGTAAAGAAGAACCAAATTTTGAACATAGTGATGTAGTTCAAGCTTGTAGTTCTTGCATGTTCTTCGGTGCCACAAGAGCATGTTACTAGTTTGATTATGTCTAGTATGTTATAAGTTGTAAACTCTTGTTGTACTTCAGTGCTCCAAGATCGACAATTACAGGTTACCTTTACCTTGTGAGTTTGTAAGTGTGTAGAAAGATCAGTTGTTTAACTAACTGCTGAAAACATTTCGTACTTAGATATTTTTCCTATATAACTATCAAAATTTTCTCTTCGGGGGAATTTCACAGATGGAAGTGTATCAATAAAATAGTTTAGTGTTGAGACTATCCTTTGGGAGGTTGAGAAGTGTCAGTTCTAGAAAGAACGTCAAAGATGGTTAGAAACTTTTGTACTTGACATGTGTCAAATGGGAAGCTCGAATGTGTGGAGAAGAAAAGAGCGGAAGATGGAAGATTCAGAGTGGGTGTAAGCAATGATGAAGACCAGTCAGACAAAGACAAATGACAAATTTTGTAATTGTGATTTCAATGTTGTAAGTTTTGAAATGTAAGAATTAAAGGGGGGTGTCTGAGATAATGCTCACATTAATGGTGTGTGCTAAGTTTGGGGATTGGTTTGAGATTTTGTAGGAGGTTGTTGAGATATTCTCTCAACATCTATATCCAAGATTAGAATTAGTTGGATCTCACTCCAACTATATATATCTCTGTTTATTGTGTGAAATACATTTTATTATTGTGTATGAATTCTTTTTAATGGATGCTCTTCCAATTTCTCATATACGAGATTAGCAAATTCATTTGCAATTGCAACCATGATTGGTTTTGGTGAATTTGAATATGGAAAATTTGACATGGTCGGATGAGGATATGAATTCCACCCTTCTGCTTTACATTGACAAATAATTCATTGTTCGAACATAAGTAGAATAGGTGCTCATATACATTGATGGAGAATTCGTTGTTTGAACATAAATAGAATTGATGATCATATGTTTATTCGAATAGTTCACCTAACTCTTTGAAGAAATTTGTTGTAACTAGGATTTCTAAGATGGAAAATATGGGTTTTATAAAGGTAAGATGATTTTTTCAATACTTTTGAAAAGTGATTTTGGAAATAGATTTTGATATGATGAATATGTTTACGTTTATACAAAAATGAACCAAACTCCAAAACTAAGTAAACTCCAAAATCAATAGATATTAATAAACTTTCCAAAACTGTAACTAAAATCTTAACCTAAAAATTATAATTATTATAAATTCCATAGAAATGGGATGATTCCTAGCAATGTATCAGAGATAATTTATTTCATTTCGTAACATATGATGCTGTGTCTAAGTATCTACCTTCTCTCTCCGTCCACAGAGAAGTTTTCTTTGCCACTGAATATCTACTACATGTAATAATTACAAGTTTCATATATTTTCACTCACGACTTGTTCAACAGACATCTCCATATTGTTGTTTTTTTCATATTGAGAACTGCCAACAGGAGGCCATAAAGCTGGGACGTTACAGGGAGGAAACCATCTTGGTTTTTCCATTATATTTTGGGTCTCCATGACGAAGAGAAGATAGCGAAATTGTTATGGTACGGTCACCACTGCGCAGAAGGACATGAAAGAGAGTTTTATCCGACGAGAAGATAAAGAGTGAATAATCAGAGTTTCCTTCTAGCCCTTGTCATCAAATTTATCACTTTATAATGGGGCAAAAATTTAAAAAGATAGCGTCTTAAGATGTACAGAATTGGGATCCGATAAAACTCCGATCATATTTAAAATTTTAACATGGGACAAAAGCTATGAGATAAATTTGGAGGATGGGACAAAACCTTGTTGATTTGGATGACGGGACAAAAATCAACATGGATAAGGAGCATCCAACTAACAAATCGTGTCTGTAACGGATCCCTCAACATATACGTTTTCGTCGATGTTTTATATGCTAAATATGTTTCATTTTTCATGTTTAGTTAATCACATTTTTTTATTTATGGTTTAATCATCTTGTTTTATTTTTTTTATTATCTAGGGTAATCGGTAACTGGTGAGAGTTTCCTGAACAAGGCCTAGGATCAAATCCAATTGGCTGCCACTATAAAACTAGGCTAGGTGCAATAGCGTGCAAGCCGCACACAATAGCTATGAAAATTATGCCTCAACAAGAGCCGAGAAATCTGCTCTGGGGTTGCCTACTCTTTTTTTATTATTATTATCTAGGGTAATCAGTAACAAGTGAGAGTTTCCTGAACAAGGCCCAGGATCAAATCTGACTGGCCGCCACTATAAACCTAGGCTAGGTGCAACAGCCTGCAAGCCGCACACAATAGCTATGAAACTTATGCCTCAACAAGAGCCAAGACGTCTGCTCTGGGGTTGCCTACTCTTCTAGCCAAGACACAACAGGCATACGTCTCCATGGAGATTTGAACCTGGGTGTATTGGATGAAAATCATCTGACTCCACCGTTAGACCTCCGCTTCATAGACTGTTTAATCGTCTTGTTAATAAAGGGAAAAACACACTTTGAGGGGTCGTTAGTAGTAGTTCCTGAGTTTTTGTTCACTAATTTGGGTTTTCCTTTGGAAAAAATAATATATAAGAATCGAGATTTGTGCAAGGGAAGGAAAATGATTTTTGTTAATTGTGATGCTCGTGTGTGATGATATTAGGTTATTTTATGGAAAGAGGAAAATTAATTATTTTTTTTTATTCATTTTATATTTATTTATAGATTTTATTTTTTTTATATTTTTTGTTTTCCATATATATTAAGTATTTTGTGGTTTATTCAAGGGTTTTTTCGTGTTGGAGATTTAACTCCTATTTGTTTTGTGTATATTAATGATGTTTGTCATCATTAAATGTAGTTATTTTGCGATTTGTTTGGTTGTTAATTATTTGGATTTGAGATATTTAGTTTAATTATTTAATTCTTAGTTTAATGTTTGGTTGAGATACTTGGTCAACTAAGTGATTGTGTGGTTAAGATAAAATTTATATTTTAAAGTAATATTTGATGTATTTATATGTATGCCTTCTTAGGATTATTATTCAAATCGTTCTGTGAATATGGGTCCCTTGTGCCACAAACAAGAGGGTCTCATACACCAATTCGATTGCTAGCTTGATCGTGAGCTTAAAATAGGATAATTCTAATAATATGTATGTTTAATGTAATGCAAAAAAAAATTGTTGTGCAATTAGTTTTTCAAAATGGTATCAAACCCTTTTCGGCTTGACTCCCTCATGGGAGGGTTGAGTCATAGGAGGGCTGAGGAAATGAAGAGTAGATAATCGGCTGTTAATAATTTTTTGTCCATCAATATCTTAGTGTAAATTAGCCGCTTTTAGGAGATGATTCGCCATTGAGGGAGAGGTCACATGTATATAATCATCAATTTCCATGCTATGGTATGGATTTGACTACGAGCATAATAGCGGGAAATGTTAGTTTCATCAATATCAATATCAATATTGCACACCCAAAGGGGAATAAAGTGGGGTTCAGCTTAGTAGTAAACCAACCAATTCCCTCTGCCACTACATCAAGGTCTTGAGGCTCAAGTCAAGGTTCAACTCAACTCAATCAAGATTGAAGATTAGAGGTTGAGGAATAAATTGGGATCTCATGGTTTTGGAGTTAAATATACAGTAGCCACTATCAATCGATTCTTTGTTTTGTAACATGATGAGGATTATTCAGATGGCTCTTCCTAAGTTTGTGAGATCCTCTTGGAGGTGTTGAATGATCTACCCTTGTTTTACAAAAGTTTGTTGTTTGTGCCTCTGGGATCATAGCTGTTTGGCAATAAACTGAATACATAAAATAATGTGTAGCTATGGAAATATCATAGGTAGAAGATAGATTATACTATGGTGATGTTGCATGGAGAACTTATAACTAAGTCATGTGTGCCATTGATGCTTATAGTGCATTGACCTACATAGGAAAGAACCTTTGAATTTCAAGAGACTCTTGTTCAAAAAATATTCTCTTTCTTGGAGATGCATCGGTAAAACTCAATCCTAAACTAGACAACAATGCAAATTGAAGGATTCAATGATCTATAATTATGTTTTTTGCTGGCAATGTCAATCCAATTTACAAGTGATGTGTAGATAACTCGAAGAAATTGGTTGTTTTGAAGAGATTTGTTCCAAATTTTAGTGTGTTAATAAATGGTGCTTTCATAAGTTTTTTTCTTATGTTCGAGTCACCAACACAGTACAAATTTACCCTTTTCAAATGGATATGTGTTTCCCAGAAAGGTTTTGACATTCTAATTGGGTTTCCCATAGTTTTTAACATTATGAACTCAACAAATAGCTCTGCGTCAATTCAAACTTTGAGTTCATGTTCTCTTGATTCATAAGAATGGAAAACATGCACCAAAAATAGTGTTTGCAATCTGCATTAATATCATCGTAGTGTAGTAGTTAAATTAATTTTATTACTAAATTTTTTTATTATTTTTCCTGTAAATTAAGTGATGATTAACTTCCAAAATATGATAAATATGTCATGTAAAATTGACTCTATGATACATTTATTATCTATATGACTTTCTGATACAACTAGTGAGTATGATGGTTGGCACCCACAAATCTCAGTAGATTGAAGCTCTTCCATATAATGACTAGTAGTTCAATTAGTGTAAAAATTTAATTGATTATGTCTCAAGTGACTATTTTAAGAGATAAGGTGGAGGTATAGGTTGAAATGGATGGTTTTCCACAAATTTCAGTAGTTTTGGATCTAGGAAAGGGCCCTTCATTTGTTGAAGACATGAGAGTTGTATTCTAGTGAGGTTATGAAACAAATTATGATGTTTTTCAGTAATTGAATTTGGGAGATTCGTGATTCAGGAGTTCAAGGGTGGAACTTGGGAATCCAACTTGTTGACTAAACTTTTATGATGGTCCTGAGAAAAGTTGATGAATTTCAATATATGTGATTTAAAAAATTATTAGAAAACCTAATGAATACCTTTCCAGAAAATATGATCAAAGATAAATACTCATTAACGAGGGGTGTTGGATATTTAAATCCTTATTTTCTTGTGCATATTGAATGATTTTACTCATCATTAATTGTAATTTTTGTATGAGTTTTTTGGTTGTTAATTAGTTGGATTTGATAGATTTATTCCAACGAAAATAATTCCTATTTTAGCGTTTGGTTGAGATATTTTTTCAACTAAGTGATTGTGTGGATAAGATACAATTTATATCTTAGACCAATTTGATGTATTTATATGTAAGATTAATGTAATGCAAAAAAAATTGGTGTGTAATTAGTTTCTCAAATTTTAGGAACCAATTTTTGGAGCATGTCACTCTAAACTGTTTATTATTACGAAATTAATTGGTTTGCATGTTATTGGATATTTTAGTTTTTCCTTTAGATTGGACATGTAGGATATCAAGAAGTGTCTAAGAAATATTAGGAATTGTATAACATGTGAATTAATGCATAAAATTACTGTTATATAAATGATGATGGCCTAGAGGGTAATTCATCTAAATTAGAGAAGAAGGTGCCAGAAAAATGTGAAACATAGAGAAAATATGCAAGAAGAACCACTCTAAATGTTAGATATTGTCGATTCTAGGTTGCCTCATGAGGATTTCAAATAAGATTTGGAAGGTCAAAGGGTTTAGGTTGGAGTCACATATCCCATGGAGAGGCTTATTGAAGCTAGATCCAAACATGGAAGGAGGGCTAAGGTTGAAGTCCTTGATTTTAAAGGATAATTAAATCTAGAATTTTTTATGGATTAGATTTAGGCATTAGAGAAATACTATGAAATGGAAGACATTGAGGAAAATTATCCATGAATATTCAATTTTGAAGCCTAGAAAATGGAGGCTCATGACATTTTATGGTGGGAGAAGCTCGAGAATTTTTAAAATAATTAAGGGAAAGAGAAAATCAAAATGTAATCAAAGATGCTAAAGAATTTTAATGCTAAATTTATTACCTTATATTATCAATAAAAAAATTTAGAGAGCATAAAAATCTAAAATAAAAGGATTTATCCGTACCTACTTTTATCGAAGAACTTTTGACTTTACAAATCATCATTGGTTTGCAAGAGGATTCTGAGCATGTGATAAAAAATGTACATAATTTCTCTTTGATTTCAACCCTAAGATGAATCAACTCTCATCAAAGTTAATTCCATGGATGAATCATACTAGCTAGCCTTGAAGGCATAGGAATGGTTGAATAGGTATGGAAAAGTGGCAATGAAATGGGATGGTAGCAATATAAGCCGAGAAGAGGAAGCATTTCCAATCCTACAAATGAAGACTAAGAATTGGATAATGTTATGCTATATTTCCAAATTAGTAGAGCCTATGGTATTAGGCGAGGAGATTATCATTTTTTGGGAGTCAGAAGCTATTGAATTTTTATATATAGAGTGAACCCCATAATCTTGTTTATCGTCCAAAAAAATACTAAAAGGGAGATGGTATCTGAAAAATTAGAAATGGAGGATATCTTACTTGAATAAATGGAGTTAGAAAGAGGAGAGAGTTTTATATTGAGGAGGAACTTGATCTATGGGAATAAATTAGCAGCTAAACTGGATTGAAAGAGGAAGAATGTGTTTCGGGAAAAATGATGCAAAGACAAGGTGTGCAAGTTGATTATAGATCGAGGATCTACAGATAATTTGATATGTATAGAAGCAGTAAAAATTTACATCTTGCTTTCTTTCCAAAATTATATCTTGATTTCATTCCAAAATCACATCCCTATACGGTTTCCCTAGTTAAAAATATATCATATTGTTCTTGTAAATCAATCTTGATTTTTTTACTTCAAAATTGGTCCTGATGAAGATTAATTTATGTGTTTCACAATGCCATTGCATTCTTTACACTTACTATTGGGCATTTCTCAGCAATATGACTATAATGTAGTTCACCATCGTAGATAAAACATATATGAGATACAATATGGAGAAAAATACCATATTTTGAATCCTTTCAAATGAGAAGATCATCCAAATTCAAAACTTTATCCCCGATTAACATGGTTTGGATGAATTTTCTAATGAAATGAAGGGTGATATTTATCTTATATTCTATATCGAAGAAAATTATGACTTATGTAAGCTAAACAACCCCTTTATAGATATATAAATTACTTCAACAATATCTAAATTTTATACCATCCAACTTACTAACTAGCTTACCTCCTTCGAGGAGCATTACCCATAAATTTTATTTGGTTCCTATTTCCAAACCTCCAAATCAAGCTACCTATGGGATGATCCTTCTAAAAAATGAGGATCTTGAAGAGAAAATCATATGTTTGTTAGAAATGGGTTTCAGAAGGGAAAGCATCATTCCATTCTCCACACATACCTTACTCTCTCCCGAGTAGGGAGGAAAGTAAAGAAGGTTATGTATGGATTCTAGATCCATTAACAAGACCACATTGAAGTTCAAATATTTTCTACCTAGAATGGATGACCTACTATATTTTCTATAAGGTTCTAATTTATTCTACAAGATTGGCCTCATAAGTGGGTACTATCATATTTGAATTCTTGAAGGTGATCAGTGGGATACTTATTTAAAAACCATGGATGGATTATTTGAGTGGATGATATTCCATTTGTATTTTCCAATACAAAAACCATGTCTATGTGAACAATGAATAAATAATTTAGATCACCCATTACAAAATTTATTATAGTCTATTTTTTTTTTTTTTTACTTGGTTGTACTTCTCTATTAATCATCTATTAAGAAAGTTACAAAATATGTCTCTGGTGACCTCATCTTGCCTATAGGAAACCAAGTCTATTAGCCACCATCCAGCATCATAGGACATCCAAAACTGAAATAGTTTGATCCTGTCCAACCATGTTTTCAGTGCTAACATATTTATTATCAAAATAGATTGACTAATGTAACTGTAAATGATATCCAAAATCATTAAAAAAAAATGACATAAAATTTCAGGAACACCATGGCATGCAGGCGTTTAATCATTTTAGGATTTAACCGGGGTTGGATCCCTCGTGCTCGAACCCGATATCTCTTGTAGCTACACGCTTTGAGATTTTTTTCCATACATCAAAGATGGAAATTCTAATGATATAACTGCACTTTGACTGACTATATTTCCTTCTAGATTACTGATATACTTAGCTCCTCTTCCTGGGTTTTTTGGTGTTCTAGATTTCGTGAAACTTCTCTCTGTTGTTGAGTATCTGTCATGGCTTTCTTCATTAGAACTTTCATGATCCAACATGTTTGGATGAATTTTTTAAATAGGGATAGCCTTCCTATGGAATTTTTCACCATCATTTTCTCTTTGCTTGACTCTCCATGACCAATACATCCCTTTTGGCGCTCTACTTTCTCCTTCTTCATCCTAATTTTCTCGGTTGTTGTTGAATGTTGCAAATCCTCCTGTACCCTCTCTAAGGATAGATTCAACAGAGCGGGGTGTGAAGGAGGGATAAAATTACTCAAACGTGAAGGAATTCATATTCAGAAACCATGTTAGGTGTATTCTCCTATGTACAAAAAATACCCTTCTTTTTAATTTAATAGTATACCACTCCATCCCTAATTACCTAGGATTTTCTTTGGATAGGGTTGATACCTTGAGGTTGATTTCCGGTGCCTCCATTATTTGACCTTGCCATGGGAACCCATCCTGAACCTCTACTTGACTCCCAACACAATTAGAATCTTGACTCTCACTTAGGTCTAAATTCTCCACCTTTGGGTGACCCCTAGCCTCACATCCTTATGATTTCCCCTCTCATGTACTTGAGATAAACTGAAAAACCCGACCCTTCCTCTACCTCTTAACAACCTTCTACGGCTCCACTTCACTCGTACATCTAGCCACCCCATTTCTGGGGTCCTATTTCCAACCCTCAACTAGAAAATTTACAAATGAAACCTGCAAATGCAGATCTTTTTCGATCACATAAATTCCAAGGTTGACAATGTAGAATTTCCTACCATCCCAATGCCTGTCTGCAAGCACTTTGTAGACTCTCCCACCCAAACCCCCCAAATGTGGAAATTCACACTACGAAATAATTCAACATATGGCATTACTAATTTTCTAGGATATCCAATGCCCCCTTCTAAGAGAAGCGAGACAAAACATGGGAGCAAGAAAATGAGGATTGACAGTTTCCCCATTCCGTTGACCCCATCCAGAAAAAAAAAAAAGATACAGACGATTTCTCATCCTATCTTACTCCATGACCTCCATTTCAAGTAAAAATATGGTCTGCAATACATATCAGGAGTTTCACCTCTCCTTTGACCTCAAGGTCTTTGCCTTGTTGCACTACCATTTCTGTTGTTGCCAGTGCCAGAGCGCCATCCTTCCTTTTCTCATTAGTCTTCCTTTGTTGCACGAAAATTCTTGAATGCAATGCAATCCCCGTCCCACATAACACCTATTGTTACCATTCCTTGTAGCGTCCTACTTGGTCCGCACATTGCATGTCCCAATCCTTATTTCTTGCGGCGTGTGGAAGATTTTGGGTAGCTTGCCCACTCCCTTTTCCCTATTGTGGTCTTGCCATTCCCTTTTTTTCAGTGAAATTCCTCTACCACCCTCACACCGTAATCGGGAATATCACAGTCTATTTTGAATGTATCCTAAAATTTAATAAATATTTAGAGAAGACATAGAAATTTTGGAAAAGGTACTTTAGATACTTTAGGTCGAAAGGTTATTTATCAACCATCAAAAGCACAACTCCTGCAAGGAAAATTTGATATTCTTGGGACATGTAATTTTAGTGGGTGGATTAAGCATGGATCTAGAGGAAATAAAGAAAATTATTTGGAAGCCTACTCCTCCAAGTATTAATGAGCTAAAGAGCTTCCATGTATTATTAAATTTTTAGAAGAGGTTTTTTATTATAGATAATTAAGGCATGTGTACGAAGAGTTGACTTTAGTTGTGTGACAAACAAACCTAACAATAGAAATTGATGCTTAACTTCTTTAGATCTATAATCACTAGTTAAAACAAATGTTGCAAAAAACGAGATATATGTAGTAAAAGTAGTTAATTGATACAAAGAAATAAGAGTTTCTCCTAGCATCCAACGGAAAAGACAAGATTTAAAGAATTTTCAATATATTATAAGAATTATAAGGGAATTGATACAAGTTACGAGTCCCCCTCAATGGGATGGGTTCTTGGTTGTCCTCAACACTTCAGTTCCAGAAGTTTATCTCTCAATGAAGTAAATAAAATAGTAGCACGAATGAGAATGATCAAAGCACGACAATGAAAGTGATCAAAGTGAAGAATGAATTGAAAAACCCTCCTATATATAACTAAATTTGAGTTATCCCCAATAATGGCCAATAATAAAATATTATTAACCAATATTTATATCTAACCACCTGGAATATTTTATTATATTTTTTTGGAGGGAAAAGGTATTTAAATTGGTTAAATACCTTTATTTAGAAATAATAAATGAATAAATTATTTACATATCATTTAATAATGTAGTTAAGGAATAATTAACAAATAATGATTTTTTTAACTATTTCTAGGTGATTTAGTAAAATTTAACAAGGAATAATAACTAAATAATGATTTGATTAATTATTCCTAGAGAAAAATAAGATAAATAATGATTTATCTAGTTATTTCTTATAATTGGGTCGAACATGACCAGGAATATTATTTAAACAGTGGTTTAATTAATTATTCCTAGAGGAAAAACAAATAAATAAGGATTTATTTAATTATTCCTTATGGGTTTCTTGTTTTAACAAGGAATAAGTTAGTAAAATATGGTTTATTAAATAATTTCTTATAGTAAAATCCATTTTACTATGGTAAAATCGGTCTTACATGGTGTACTTTGATCCATCTAATTTTAAATGGTTAGATGACCAGATTTTTGTGATAAGAGTTTCCCCCCAATGTGCGAACGTTAGGAACTAATCATGTGACTGTAGTACGTTGTAATAACACAATCACTAGACAACAAAGGGGAGTTAGAGATAGAGATTCATAGACAAAGTGAAGCAAGAGAGGACAATGACTGAGGACGTGAGACCTACAAATTATATAAGTCTGCATTAATGCTTTGGTACATGTTCTCAGTGAGGTGGGGGAGCCATACCTATGTCTGCCAAGATGATAAAGTACAAAAAATAATGGTGCACTTAGCAAAATGAAACTGAGAAATAAAGTACATGTTAAATGGTACATTAGATGCTAGCATAAAATGGGCCAGACAAAATATATAATGGATTGCACATACATACTGCCCCTGGAGAAACATGAGACAGGACTAAATGCAATAATATCTTAGTATATGAGACACAATAACAACCAAAGACGCCATGGTAAATAGGAAATCGCTCTATAATTATAAATGGAGCATTTGAATGGTACATGCATGCTATTTGTGTTGCAAGCGGCTGAAACTGAACCCATCAAATCTATAAATCTATATATGATTTTGTAGCATAATATGAGGTCATCCGGGTGTGTGGGGGCTACCTGAAGGGCCACCCCCTCGTGAGGTCTAGAACATCTCACACACACCTAAAAATCACTGGTACAATCTGCTGGATTGCCAAACTATCATGTATAATCTAAATCATGTCATTAATGAGATGAGTCTGAGTGGATGAGAAATAATCAAGTCACATAGAAATGATGATTCCCTTTGCCAAATCTGAGGCACCAAACAAGAATGGAAGTTGGAACCAAGGTACACTGCCCTTGAGTATTTTCTTCTGGAATGAATGTGTCGATGTCGACAGATGGAAGTCCTTCATACATGAGGCAATGAGGAATCCTCCTCAATCAAGGCACGAGGTATAATAGTAAAGTGACTAATGGACTTACAATAGGGATGATGATGGTATAGTGGATATTGAGTAGAAAATGGATGAATGCCTTATCATAGTATACAAAGCATGGATGACCTGGCAGCGACTAACTCGACTCCGGAGGGGATGGGGGACAGTATGACTTGAGGAAAAAATGGGCTAAAAAAGAGAGAGACAAGGAAAAATTGGGTGGAATATTGTAATAGGATGAAAAGGGACTCTGGAAAGACTCCATGAATGTGATGATGACTCAACTCAGATTCTATGAACAAGGATGACTCAATGATACTGCCACACATAATATTCCTAGTGGGGACCATGAAAACATGAGAAATATATGGTTAGTTATGATGAAAAATGACACATGCATTGAAAAGTATGAAGGCGAAGTGGTGCCTGAAGTATAATCAATGCAAGTCAATAAATCTAATTTTAAGAGGCAGAAAAGTGACCATTCTTTGAAAAATGGCTTCCTGGTGAAGTGTAAAATTACCAAAAATAAAAGGATACCCATTATAGTGCTCAGTGAGAGCTTTCCATTTGATTTGAATTGAGGAGTATTAGTGAATGCTATGCTAAGTACCTCTTTCATATTTTAAACTTGCTTGCTTCTTATGTTCATATATTTCAACTCAATAGAGGGTTACTTAAACACCAATGAAACAATGTGTCAAGAATTCTTGAAAATGGCTACCTATCCTCTTCCTATGCTCACTTGGGTAGAAAACTACCCAAGTTATGACTTCTTCCAGTTTCTCCTAGGAAAAATCTGCTAAATTTGGTAAACTAGAGTTAACTGGGGTTAAACTGCCACCTTCCCCGAATTTGGAGGTCCACCAATTAATGCTAAGTGGAGATTAGAACGTTAATTAAGCGCACTTATTGTGCTAATTGTGTGCTTAAACAAATCCAAAATTAAAATTTGGATTAGTGCTAGTTAAACATTATTATGGTTTAATAAATCAGGGTTATGGTATTTTAAACCTCTGCTTAACTCTAAGCTCCTCTGACGGTCTTGGGTGGTTGTCCTATGGACTAAGGTTGGCCTTCTTTTCCCTTACCGAAAACATTAGTTGAATACAAATGTATATGGGTTGCACGGTATGGTAAGAATCATGTGGTAGCAAAGGTGGTATGATGTTTTGTTTGTGTGGGGGAGGTCACGGGGTTGAGCCCAACCTCTGCTCATCCACCATATGTAAATTTTATCATACCATAAAATATGATTTTTACAATACTTAGTCCACCAGGGATGGCACGTGGTGGCACCTGGCTGGACTATGTGTCCACCTCTAGTTGGCCTATTTCTGACTAATGAAAATTTGACAACAAACCAAAAATTTCAACCAACCACTAGTTGATAGTTGTGAGTGCCTCATTCCACTAGAGAACCAGTAAAATTGACCAAAATGTGACAATACATAATCAGCTCCCATGTCAGCATGATGAACTACTGAGTGGGCATTTGATTGTTTGTATTTTTTTTTATTTACCTCTTTAGCAAAGAAAACATAAGTCGTTTCTGGGAGCATACATCGACCATTTTTCATGAAACAAAGTGTTTCAGAATTATGACGAGAAGCACTACTCGGTCATTCAGGTTTTGAGAGATTCTGAGAAATTTTATTTTTGAGCTTAAACTTGAGCTCCTAATCATATCTCCCCACTAAAATACTTTTGGTCTCCAAAAGTTCATTTTCATCTATTTAGAAATTGAAGGTGCATTTCTTTCATTCTTCTAAACTCACCCAAATTGAAGTTTTTTTCATGTTGAACTTGAACTGTAAACTCACCAAACGTTTCAAGTTAGTTGTTCTTCTTGACTTGTCCATGCCACTATGACCATGCATACAAAATTCCTCCCTAATAAGAATTCAATGGTGTTTATCTGCAAAAACCCTTATCGAGGATAAAATCAAAAATACTTTGACATAAACCAACACAAGCTGCCTATGGCGAATACTTGTAGAAATTGAGTGTTGAATTTTTTTTTTACATACAAAATATGTTGCCACTACTCATACAACAATTTTCAAAATCATATTCAACATAATGAAACATAAATGCATTTTACAACATGGAGAACTTCACACACAAATTTTCCATTTCCGTTGGCTAACAACCAAGCCAAACTAGCATAAACATGCCAAAGAAAACATTGTTGCGTGTAAGTGATTTATTAATGAATTATCACTTTTACAAATTACCCACTATGGGGATATACAACTAGTGCAAACAATGAATTAAAATCTTCAGCTAGACAAATAGTCCGAACAATTCTTACACAACATGGTAACTGAACCCTCTATTTGAACATTTCCTTCTTTAGAATTTTCTTCATGGATGGTCACATCTTGTGTCACTTTTTCTTTTATCACTTCATCTTTTGGTGCTTGCAATACTTGCAAACAATTTCGAACACTTCTCAACCCAATTCCCATTAATATTGTAGTGAGTGAAAAAGTTCCATTAAGCTCTTCTTGGCTCACATGCATTTTTCTTTGATTTAGTTTTCCTCTTCTCGTTCTCAGTCTCAAGAGACATAAACATTTGCTTGATGATCACTTTTATTTTGTCATACTCATCTAAACTATGGCTAGAATAAATGAAAAAAGTGCATGGATACATTATCCTCAACATCTCACTCAAATGAGCAAGTTTTTTTCCTTTAGGAGAAGAATTTGAATGAATAGGACAAGTATACCTTTTCTTGGATTCTTTTTTCTTATGCTTCCTAGATGATGAACCTGTATGACAAGAAGAACTTGAATCAACTTCTTCTTCAATTTTTTCATCTCTCTCTAGAGATACCTTCAAGTCTCTCTTCTATTTGGAGAACCAAGAAGGTACTAGTTCAAAATGTAAAGGCCAACAACTTTCCTTCCCATGTCCTTTTTTATGATAGAAGGTACATGATACATAATAGCTATCATTAGAAGACCATTCTTCTGGTGCACCATAACCCAACCCTTCATACTTAGGTCTCTCTTTTACCTCTATTGGGTTGTTGATACCTTTTTGATTCACACCAATACCTAAGCCTTCCTTGTAACCCATCTTTTCCAAGAGCTTAGACCCAATGCATCTATTGTGTGTTTCAAAAGCTGCAAAATAATTTACATTAATAGATGAATTTACATAGGGAGCATATGAATGCTCACCATTTGTCACATCCCTTGATTGAGGCACAAATAGGGTTTCATATTCCATTTTTATTCTAAAGGTTTCCTCTTGGACTCTTTTGTTCTCTTATTTCATTTCCTTAACTTGAGGTGTTGATTGAACTTAATCCTCCACATCATGTGGAATAAACACATAAACATGTGCATCTTCCATCTTGGAAGGACTTTCTACATTTACATTTTGCATCAAAGTTGTAGAAAAAATGTGAATCTTTTGGACAAGATGGTGGTTTATCACCATTCTTTTTACCTTCTTCCTTTGCTGGTGAACCTTCTCCTCTTGAAGATATATGGCCTTAACCTTGCAGTTGTGAGTTCCTCTCCTCATAGAGGACCCTCACCATCTCTGACATGTCCCAAAAATATTTTTTAAAGATTTCATGTTTTTTTAGGCTTGTATGCTCTTGTCCTTGAGACATGCTTACTGAAGCCTCAGAAATATCTGGAGATAAAACTTGAGGTGGAGCTTATGGAAAATTTGGCCTCCTTCTCCTTGTTCCAAATTGGGAATTTGCACCAACAAGTTTTCCTTCTCCTCTCCGAAGCTTTAATATTGTAAGCATTTTCACCCTGAAAATAGTCAAACCCTCTTTGCAGAAGGAACATAAGCTAACAATAAAAATGTATCTCTGATACCAAATTCATCTGAATTAAGGAGTATTATTTAATGCTATGTTAAGTACCTCTTTCAGATTTTAAACTTGATTTCTTCTTAGGTGCATAGATTTGAATTAAAAAATAGGTTACTTCAATGTTTTCTTTTAAGTATTCTTCAACAGTATAATTCCATGAACAAATTTTAAATCATGAAATAATCAAACAATTGAAAATAAAAATGCATCAAACAACATTACAGAAGCCATTGATGAAGGATTTCACCCCTCCTGGGCTACATCTCCTAGCATGTCAACATGATTAGACAACTCTTGTATTCGGTGTCAAAAGTACATATCAATTTTCTGCCAATAACATGTGGCTAAAACCAATTCAAGGTAACGTTCTCCTACTCACAATATCAGGAACAAAAAAAAATCTCCTACATAGATGACATTCTTTCACCTGAGAGAGCTATAAACCCCTGAAAGCCCCCTTCAATTCCACACTGAAGAATACAATAAACAACTTCATGAATAAAGAAGTAAAAACAAAGTTGAACCATGATGGTCACAGGTGCTGCAAAAATATTTCTGGAATTGGGAAAACCCCTACAAGGTCTCCTCCATGCTCATTAGCTTCCAAAAAGGCTTCAAACATCTGGTTGATCCATACACCTTACATGTCAAACCTACAATATGACCCTAAATATTTTCTCAAATAAGTAAACATACGTTACCAATGGATTCACAACATCCAAGAACCCCTGAGTAGCGTCTTCTAGCTCTTCAACTCATCCTCAAGTGAAGCAGATATGGCCTCCTCTCCTGGTGGCCCTAGGCATCTTTAATATTCAAGCTGGAAACATCCCTTCGACAAGTGCTCCCTTGACTTTGAAGCCTGCACCAATGAGTCGGGAATTCTTGAAAATGGCTACCTAGCCTCTTCTTGTGCTCAACTTGGTTGAAAAATTCCCAAGTTATGACTTCTTCCAATTTCTCCTAGGAAAACACGGCTAAATTTGGTAAATTGGAGTTAACGAGGGTTAAACTAGAAATCTCCCCGAATTTGGAGGTTCACTAATTAATTCTAAGAGGAGATTAGTGTGCTAATTAACTACACTTAGTAGAAAAATTGAGCACTTAAACAAATCCAAAATTAAAATTTCGATTACACTAGTTAAATATGACTATGTTTAATAAAGCAGGGTAATGGTATTTTAAACCTCCACTTAACTCCAAGCTCCTCCGGTGGTCCTATTTGGTAGTATTATGGGCCAAGGGTGGCCCTATTTCCCCCCATCGCAAACATTAGTTGAATACAGATGTATATGGTTTGCATGATATGGTAAGAACCATGTGCTAGCAGAGGTGGTATCTTGTTGCATTTGTGTGGGGGAGGTCGCGGGGTCCAGCCCGACCTCCGCCCGTCTGCCATATATAAATTTTATCATACCATACAATATTATTTTGACCATAATTATTACCCCATGGGGGCACATGGTCACCCCTGGCTGCACCACGTGTCTGTCTCTAGCTGGCCTATTTCCGACCAATGAAAAACTGACACCATACCAAAAATTTTAGCCAACCACTATTTGACACTTGTCAACTCCTCATTGAACTAGAGAAAAATTCAAATTGAGAAAAATGAGACCTTGCACAGTCAGCTACCATGTTGGTAGTATGGACTGCTGACTCGATATCTGACGTTTTTTATTTATTACCTGTTTGGAAAAGTGAAAAAATGTCATTTTTGGGAGCATACAACAACCATTTTTCTTGAAACTAACTGTGTTAGAATAAAGAGGATTATCACTAAGTGGTCGTTCAAGTTTCAATAATATTTCATAACTTTTATTTTTGAACTTAAATTTGAGCTCCTTATCACCAATGATGATGATGGTTTGTCAAACTAAGCTACGGTTTGGTCGCAATTGGTGAAGGAAAATTTAGGATTTTTTCTTTAATAGGGAAAATTCTCTCCACTTTGATTCATTTCTAGTTGAGATGTGGTGAATTTGAAGAGGAGGAGAAGGACCTAACTCTTGCGGCGATCATAGCAGACAAACCGACTACTAGAATCAGGATCGGTCAATTGCAGGTAGGTGGCCTAACCTTAATCTACATTTTCAGTGGTTTAGTTTTTCATATTGGGTGCTTGCGTCTCAATAAGAGACCCATATCTCTACTCATGACTGATTAAAACCTTTTGGGGCCTATAATGCGACCTGGCTCCCAGTTTCCAGAGGGGAGAGCTACGAGCTTGCAGTTATAGAGATTGAAAGGTGCAAGTTGGAGCTGGAGGGGATATTTGGTTAGCTTGTTGGATAGGGGCCAAGACTTGATTATTTATGATGCAGTTGTCCTTGTCTGAACTGAAAAACATGATGGAATTGTGTAGGTATGGCAGAGTTGAGGATCAACTGGCGTGAGAGATATTTGGGTGCTCTTTGGGCCAAGATCCATGGGGATCAGGTGGTGTGAGGAGCACTTGGTAGATATGGGGTTCTCAAGTTGGTTGAGAACCCACTAATGAGGGGAAGTGAGCCCTTACTATAGAGGATAGTAAGTTATTGTGATATGGACCAGGAGGCCTTTATGTTGCAGGGGCACAGGATCGAGCTTACCATCCAGGACTTCAAGTTTTTGATTGGACTCCCACCACTAGGGGTTGGTGGGAAACATACATCTAGTTTTATAGCATGGGAGTAAGATATCAGAGTTCATGGAGTGCCATTATAGATAGGATGATCATGCTAAGGGCACCACCATTCCAATCACAGATCTAGAGCGGCTAGAGATACAGGCTATCGTTGCAAAAGTATTACAGATTCTGGGAAGCCAAGCATTCCATCACATCACTAGGAGGTAGATGGTCTTGGTAGAGATTCTTTTGGGTGAGAACTACTATGCATGGGCCTAGATGATGCTTTCATATGTGAAACAACTTTGGTCGATGTGAAAGTCATAGGTGAACCATGACTATGCTTTTGGTACAATGTTGTGCTCATTCTTATTTGAGAATATCCACATAATTTGACCTCATGTGCATCTCCAGGATGGGAGCCCAGAGGAGCCCAAGATGTGCCACAAGTGGTAGTTTCCATAGAGAGGAGGAGGCATGAGTGTCAGATAGGTATTTCAACCCAAGTTTTTTTCACACTGGGATCAAATGGTGCTTCACATAGATGACTATCCATAGAGTGTTATGAGCTTTCAGGGGGACCATGACTTGCCACATATACCAAGTCAAGCATGGGGGCTAGTGTAATGTCTCTCAATTTCAAATTTTTTTTTTTGGTATACTGCTTAGAGATAGATGAATATGGATATACATATATTTATATAGCCTATATATCTCTATATATACATACATATATATATATATATATAATTCATATTTTCTTTTGACCCATTTTTCTCTCTATAAAATCTATACATCACTAAAAGATTTACTGTGTAATGTATTTCAACCCCCTATATATATATATATACATGGAACTAACTTCAATTCTTTTTTCCATTATATCTCACACTATATAATTCATTTCCTTGATATAAGAATGAAAATTGATTCAATGGTTAACTCTTTCATTTTTTTTAATAAACATGAATTAATACTTTATTAACTCTCCCCTCTATATTTATTGAAGTATTAATAAACATGAATTCCATTATTTGAGAAACTATAGAGAAATTTCCTATGTTAAAGTTTCGTCATTATAATACATACCTATATATTATACTCGAGACTCTAAATAACCTTAAGCACGGCTCAGATAACCCTAATTGGTGTGGGAACTTAGGCTTCGCCATAAAAGTGGATACCCATTCTTCACTTGGTTCAAAACAGTAATGACAACATTAAATGATAATTTACTTCCTACTCTACCTGTTCTCCCTTCAAGAATTTTGTAGCACCAGATAGTTAATTCAAATAGTCATTCTATACAATTTATTAAATTCTCTCTCTCTCCCATCTGAAATAGTACATTTTTCTTATGAAGAATATCTTCAACATTTATTTTTTGAGATTTGTCTACGGTTAGACATGTACCTGAATCGTTTTTCGGGACAACTCATCAATCTAGCCCTCCTCTCCCCATCTACTGTCGTGTGGACGGTGAGGATGGAAGGGAATTAGGGTTTTCTACAAAGTATAATACATGGCAATGGCACTATTTCATTTCATTTGTCGCTCTGGTTTTCATCGTTCGCCCGAGAAGTTACTGTACCTGCACTAGCTCTCGTTGAAATGAACCAGAAAACTTTCAATATTCATTCCGCTGACCTGCATTTACATTTCTCAGGTAACTATCTCTGTCCCATTTACATTTACACTTTTTGTGTGATTCCTTTTCCACTTGTTTCATTCAAAATTTCTTGAGATAGGTTGCAGATTCCACCGAATGACCAAATGAAGAATTTGTTGAATATTTTTCTAACTTTCTTCTCTGTATACATAAATTATTTGACTGTGAACAAGAAATACGATTTACCTTCTTTTGTTCTTCACAATGATCTGCTTCAGAATTCTGAATTGGTTTAACGTGACTAGTAAGCGGATTCCACTCGGCCTTCCGCAGATTTGGAGAGCGGTCACCTTTCCACATCTAGTTTCAACCTCAATGTATTTAGGTATGATTTATTTCCGTAACAATACGCTTGCTTTGTCATAGTAATTTTCTTTTTATCGCCTGGTATATATCAGGTTTGGTTAACTATTATAAATTAATTGCAACGTGGTTGCACAGTGGTGAGCCACTGGGACAACCTTCTTATTTGCATTGAAAACTCAACAGTTTTCTAATTTCTACTTTCATTTATGGAAAGTCAATCATTCTAGTTTATAGAGTCAATTTATTTTCCTTTGAGTTATTTTCGGTTTACTTACTCTTTCCCTCTGTGGCAGATTTTTTATTACGGATAACCATTTGGTAAAAAGAAGTCCAACCCTAATTTTATAAATCCAGTCGGCTTAGATAGGATTTAAGTGTCGATTCCGACTGCTCTCATATGGCTCTTCTATGTGTTTTGTGAAGATCTCTATTTCTAGCATTATGAAATCGATATTCAAGTTTTTTTTTCTGTGATATCCTCGAAATGGGTTCTTGGGCTTTACTCCAACATTAATTCTGTTGGTTATAAGATTTACAAAGGCCTGTCTCGAAAGTTAATATGGGAGATCGAACATCTTCAAATCCTATCCAATTTTTCCCAGCTTCTTTTTACACAGGTAATTTCATTACATTTCTTATATACCTATAATGACCATTTCTGAAATCAAAATGGTACTAATAATTTAACTTCTTAATTGTACAGGTAATGAGTTCACCCAATTTTCTTACTTCTAAATTTTCTTTTGGCATTTTAACTTCTTACTTTTATTCAACCTTAACTCACTGCTATTCTATCACGTTGGTCCTCAACGTCTTTGGCACGAAGTCAGTTCTTCCATTGTCTAAATATGAATTTTATATCTATGTTAAAATACTCTAGTTTAGATTTCATAAGGATATGTGAACCTCCTCAGAGATTGTGATCTTGACTTTAAAATGAACACATTCTCAGTGAACTGATAATCCATTTTGTAGTTATGCATGGACTGTAATTTTGTTGAAATCGTTCCACCCTTTTCAGAGGTTCCATTGTTTCTATTCCTACTATTGCATACTTCAACTCTATGCTTTTAATTGTGAATACAACCACTTTGTCTTTCATTGTATGTTGTTAATTCCAAATTTAATCATGACACTTTATAGTAGTTAGGATATATTTGTGTTCTTTAAATATCAGTAAATGCCACTTTGAATTTATATATATATATATATATATATATTATTTTCCTTAAGCCATACAAAGTAGTTGTACAAAGTGTGGTTACTATCATTGTCTGAAAAGTATTAGTCCCTACAATTTATTTCCTAACAAGATGTAATCAGCAATTTTAAAGGAAAAGCTTTCATTTGTATAAATTCAGTATGGATATACCTATCCCTATATGTATATCTATACCGAAATTGGAATTACATTTCTATACATCATCATATAGATATTTATGTTTCTCTATTTCTTACTCTTCCTACAATAAAGTAACCTACTGTTTAATTTCATGGAAATTGTGAGATTCTCTTGTAAAAACTCTTATGTTATAGCATCATGATAACTTAGTATTACATCATTTTGGTACCAGTTGTTATCTATTGATTTCCAGTCATTAAAAGAACACAACATGATACTTCCAGTATTGTTTATAAATTTAACAGGAAATTTTATGTCGTTTCATTCTTCTGTAACTTCAATTCAGCATGCATGGTAATTCTCTACAATTTCCTTACAGTAACTAGTTTCATTTCCTATGTAATTCTCACAACATAGATCCATTATGATGTTTTAAAGTAGAATTATTATGCTTATTTTTCTATCACTATTTTATTGTTAACAAATTTTAACAATAATATCATACTCAAATATATATATATATATCTGTATATATCAATACTCAATGAAATAAATTAATTCTGTTATGACTGTTTAATTATATTTCAAATGCATAAATATGATTATCCCATCTAAGTAAGGAGTCATAATAGTATATTTTTCTACATAAACTTAACTATTCCTTTTCTGAGAGAGACCTATCGTCAGATCTAAAAATTTCTCAGGTCTTACACACTTTGGCCGATGGCTCTCATCAGAAAAATCCCATACAACAACGCAGAAATGGAAGTAATTCTACTTCAGTAAATCTGCTAAACGTATGGGAAATAATTAAATCAACATATCAAATTCTAACTCATTAGATAAAACAAAACTCTAGCTATACATCAGAAATTTAATAACTTTCTAAAAATATATTAGTTTTGTGTACATACCAATTCTTAGAGTAGTCCTCCCAACCATAGAGTTCTATCTCCTTAACTCACCCCGAGCTAATTACTTTTTCTTCCGGTGATAGACAACCCTTTGTCTATCCTGGAACAACTTATTTAAGCAGTGCTTTCCCAAGCCTGTTTCTAATTTCTGCATCCAGAAATTCCAGGATGGTTTCTTCCTATTTTTTCCTAGGCTTCCCTCAATGAGGTACTTTAACGCCATGTTTTCCACCTTTCTAGATTTTCTTCCTCTTCCCAATTACTTTCCTCTTCATTGGGGAAATTAGATTTTTCTCTCCCAATATAATTTAGTAAGATTCCTTTCAAGGTTTTCTAAAATATTTTTCGAAAGTCCAACCTTATCCATATCCTCATGGATCTAGGTTTAATATCTCCAATCTCAATCTAGTCATAGTGCACACATAACTATTCCATTTATTTTTATTAATAACTATTTAAATAAATCCACACATTGTTTCTCCATTGGGGTCCACTCCCCATTTCGATTTTTACAAATGTAAAATTAAAAATCATAGCAACTTAGGGTGTTACACATTCCCCTTCTAAAAACAAACACCGTCCTCAGTGTTGACAAAATACACTACAGTAGTTCACTGTGAAAACAATGATGGATATTTTTCCATCATCTCAGTTTCTCTTTTCCAAGTAGCTTCTTCAGCAGTAAAGTGTTTCCATTGCACTTTTACTGTAGCTACTGTTCGATTCCGCATTTCAATTTCTTCCCGCTCCAAGATTTGAAGCGGCTCTGGAAGGAATTCCCCTTCTGGTTCCACCTGAATAACATTCCAATCAATAACGTGAGCATAATCATGTACATACTTTTTTAACAAAGAAACATGAAACACATCATGAACCTTAATATAAATGGGCAAGGCCAGTTTATAAGCCATTGGTCCCATCCTTTCCAGTACTTCAAACGGTCCACAATATCTAGGAGCTATTTTTTCACAACTAGCAGTGTGCAAAGTGCACTTCTTGGGATTAATACATAGATATACATGATCACCCAGATTGAACTCTCGCTAAAATATTTTTTTGTTTGCATAACGTTTTTGTTGATCTTGAGTTGTCTTGATGTTTTTCTGAATTTGTTTTACAATTCCTTCCATTTCTTCCAAAGCGTCTAGCCCAAGCACTAATTTATCCTCAGGTTAGCTCCATATTAAAGGAGTGTGGCACTTTATTCCATAGAGTGCTTCAAATGGACTCATATTTATGGAATTTTGATAGTTGTTGTTATAGGCGAATTCTACTAAATGTAAATATTCTTCCCATTTAGTTGGCCTATCCATCACATACATCCTTAACATATCCTCCAAAATTTTACTTATTCTCTCAGTTTTACCATCTGTTTGAGGGTGATAGGCAGAAATGAATTTTAATTTAGTACCCATGCCCCCAAACAAACTCTTCCAAAAGGCTACAGTGAACTTGGAACCCCATGTAGCCTTACAATCTCTTTCATGAACACATTTTCTACTTGGGTTGTTCCAAAGGTAGACTGAACAGGTATGAAATGTTCAGCCTTCGTAAAAGTATCCACTACCACCATCACAGAGTCCTGCTGATATTTGGTTCTTGGTAACCCCGTTATAAACTCCATAGAAACAGTTTCCCATTTCCATTCTGAATTTGGTAAAAGATTTAGCAGTCCTGCTGGATGTTGATGTTCAACTTTTACTAGTTGACATTCCATGCATCTTGCTAGGTAGCTTGCTACATCCTTTTTCATTCCTGGCCAGAAAATTTTCTTTTTCAAAGATGTAAGTAGTTTTCGATATCCAGGGTGTCCAAAATAAGGTTATTTATTATATTCATCAGAATTTCTTTTTCAAAGAGTCTACATTGGGGATGTACAATCTCTCTCTGTAACAAATCAATCCTTTTTGAGTTTGTATGTATCCTTTCATTTCCTCTTTCAACAACTGAGTCTGAATTTTTTCATAGCTTCGATCTTGATCTGCTACTTTTTGAATCAATCCTTATAAGTCAAAGTTGACACTACTTACAATGATACTTATGTTTTGCCAAGAATTTCTACTTAAGTCATCAACAATTTTGTTTTCTTTCCCTTTGATATGTTTATTTCCATGTCAAATTCACTCAGAAAAGACAACCATATGGCTTGTCTAGCATTCAAATCTGGTTGAGTGAAGAAATACATTAGGCTAATGTGATCTGTCAGCAGTACAAATTTTCTTCCTACAAGATAGTGTCGCCACATCTTGAGAGCATGTGTTACAGTAGTTAACTCAAGATCATATACACTGTAATTCTGTTCATGTTTCTTAATTTTTCTAGATTCATAAGCAATAACATAATTTTCTTGCAATAGTACTCCCCCTAATCCTTCTCCACAAGCATCTATACATAGTACAAACTCCTGATTAGGATCTGCAATTTTTAGAATAGGTGTTGTGTTAAGTTTCAGTTTCAATTGTTCAAACCTATTCTGGCATTTCTCCATCCATTCAAATTTTGTGCCTTTCCTTTGCAATGAAGTTATGGGATAGGATAAAGAGGAAAATCTTTCTAGAAACCTTGCATAGTACCCCGCAATCCCTACAAATGATCTTACTGATGATACATCAGTAGGTACAAGCCATTCTCTAATGGAATTTATCTTCATAGGGTCAACAACCAATCCTTGTTCTGAAATTATATGCCCCAAATATTGTATTTTATCCTTACAAAACTCACATTTACTAAATTTGGCATACAACTGATTTTCCTTAAGAGTTTGCAACATGATTCTAAGGTGTTCTTTATGCTCTACTTCAGTTTTTGAATAGATTAAAATGTCTTCAATAAATACGAGTACAAATTTATCTAAGTATTTATTCAAGACACTATTCATTAAACACATAACAGTGGCAGGGGCATTTGTCAACCCGAATGGTAGGACTACAAATTCATAGTGTACATACTGGGTTTGAAATGTTGTTTTGTTGATATCTTCATCTTTAATTCTTAACTGGTGATAACCAGTCCTTAAATAAATCTTGGAAAATACTGAGGCACCCCTAACTTGATCAAAGAGGTCATCTATCCGGGGTAAGGGATACCTATTTTTGATAGTCAACTTATTTAGTTAACGATAATCAATACACATTCGGAAGGTACCATCCTTCTTTTTCAGAAACATCACTGGTGCTCCCCAAGGAGATACACTCGGTCTGATGTAACCTTTGTCTAGTAATTCTTGTAATTGCATTTTTAACTCCATTAGTTCAGGGGGGCTCATTTGGTCAGGGGCTTTAGAAACTGGAGTTTCCCTAGGCACTAAATCAATTTTAAAATCGATTTCTCTCTTTGGGGGAAGATGAGGAATTTCATCTGAAAATACTTCTTTAAATTCTTTCATCACTGGTAAAGTTTCTAACAAGTTTTTCTCTGTTTTATATTCTAATTCTTCAACATGTACAACATACACTTGATACCCTTTTCTAGCAGTTATTTTTAATTAAAGTTCTGAGATCTGCCTCACAGAGATGGGTTTTGGTTTCCCTTTGAGTATGACTGGTTTTCCCTCTATATCAATGCAGTGTAATGTTTTGTCCAAACAATTCATTGTGGCTTTCTGCTTTTCTAACCATTCCATTCCTATTAGTATATCATAGGAACCTAATCGAAGAATATTTGAGTTTAATTCTATTTGGTAATCATTCAATTTCATGGCTATTTGAGGTAACTTATAAGTTACCTTGTGTTTGGTCTAGTAGCTAGCTATACAAACCAAGACTGCTGAAACTTCTCTGTTTTGAATTTACATTTTTCTACTACTTGTGGACTAATATAACTCAGAGATGCACCCGGATCTATTAAAACTGTAACAGATTGGTCAGTAATCGTACCTTCCATCTCAACCATAGTAGACTAATGTTCTTCTTGCTGGTTTTCTAAGGCTGCACTGATGGTGGGGATGTTCCTTGCTACATCATTAACTGTAGTGGCCTCCCGCAATACTTGCATTGTCTAAATATTTTGATGTGGGCAGTCCCTCAATAAATGAGGTTCTCGACAACCCAAACACTTCAAAGGCTACCACATTTTAACAGTTCCTTCCTTCTTATTATTCCCATTCATTGGTTTTGAACCAGTTTCAGATTGATCAGTTTGATTTTCACTCATTTACTAAATTTCTTTCTCTCGTGGTTCCTACCAAAGTTTTTCAAATAAGTTGGTTTCTGTTTCTTTCCACTAAATTCACCTTTGTTTGACCAACTCTTTCCTTGATTAGGCTTACCCCTGAATTACTGGTAGCATAATCTGGCTTTCCTCACTACTTCATCCATTTTTTTTAGATTATTGAACTCTATTTTCTCCTTGTAAACAATAGTAGAAATATTTGTACCTTTGCCTTCTCCTCTCTGATATAAGGTACATATCGTAAAAAATTTGTGAACTTGGTGACAAACTTATCTATGGTGAGCTGTCCCAATCTGAGTTCATGAAACTCTTTTTCCTTGTCATCATAGCAGCATTCGTTCAAATATCGGTTTTTGAACTTGATTTGAAAATCCTCCCAAGTCACTGTTTTTTCATCAATGGCATGAACCATTTTTGTTTCTTCCCACCACAAGGTAGGCTTACCTTGTAGCTGATAAATAGCCAGTCTGGCTCTTAAGTTACTTTCGTATTCTTAAACTTGAAAGTACTTAATCATATTCAGAAGCCATGACTCAACATCTTCTTCCTTCTCTCCATCATAGGAGGGAGGTTTTATTTTCCAGAATTCAGCCTGTAATTCCTTCTTCTTTCTAGATTGTTGTCTAGTGGCGTCATCTTCCTTAGACTCATCTGAGGAATTGACTCTTCCTTTTCTCTTTCTTCTGGAACCTTCACCTTCTTGGCTCTTCCGCGAAGTTAGTTCTCTGATGAGTGTTTCTTGCTCTTCACTAGCCAAATATAGCCTGTCATTGTGGCTTTTAAGTTGTGCCATATCTCGTTGCATTCTATGCAACATAGCCATCAATGGAGCATTTGGATCTAGCGTGTTTTCTCCACCACCCAGATCTACATACAGCTTGTCCTCTTCAGTCATGGTTCGTAGCTGTACTTTTAACCACTGTTCACTGTTCAACATAACAACATTAGTAAAATTTAAAATTCATAAAATTTTACAGCAACATATAGTTTTTGTGTGAGCACATAGATTGCCCAGTATTTTTTTCCAAAAGCTTTGATAACATTTGTAATGTCTCTCAATTTCAAACCTTTTTTTTTTGTATACGCTTAGAGAGAGATGAATATGGATATAAATATATTTATATAGCCTATATATCGATATATATATAAAGCCCTTTCAACTACTATATATATAATTCATATTTTATTTTGACCCATTTTTCTCTCTATAAAATCTATACATCACTAAAATATTTACTGTGTAATGTATTTCAACCCCACCTATATATATATACATGGAACTAACTTCAATTCTTTTTCCCATTATATTTCACACTATATAATTCCTTTCCTTGATATAAGAAAGAAAAATCATTCAATGGTTAAATATTTCATTTGTTTTAATAAACATGAATTAATACTTTATTAACATACCCCTTCATATTTATGGAAGTATTAATAAACACGAATTCCATTATTTGAGAAAATATAGAGAAATTTCCTATGTTAAAGTTTTGTCCTTATAATACATACCTATATATTATGCTCGAGACTCTAAATAACCTTAAGCATAGCTCAGATAACCCTACGTGGCATGGGAACTTAGGCTTCACCATAAAAGTGGATACCCACTCTTCACTTGGTTCAAAACAGTAATGAAAACATTAAATGCTAATGTACTTCCTACTCTACATCTTCTCCCTTCATGAATTTAGTAGCACTAGATAGTTAATTCGAACAGTCATTCTGTATTGTTTATTAAATGCTTTGTCTCTCCCATCTCAACTAGTACATTTTTATTATGACGAATATCTTCAACATTTATTTCTTGAGATTTCTCTACGGTTAGTCATGTACCTAAATCGTTTTTCGGGACAACTCATCAATCCGGTCGTCGTCTCCCCATCTACTACTGTGTGGACAGTGAGGATGGAAAGGAATTAGGGTTTTCTACAAAGTATAATACATGGAAATGGCACTATTTTATTTCATTTATAGCTCTAGTTTTCGTCATCAGCCCGAGAAGTTATTGTGCCTGCACTAGATCTCGTTGAAATGAACCAGCAAACTTTTGATCTTCATTCCATTGAATTGCATTTACATTTATGAGGTAACTATCTCTATCCCATTTAAATTCACAATTTTTGTGTGATTCATTTTCTACTTGTTTCATTCAAAATTTCTTGAGATAAGTCACGTATTCCACCAAATGACCGAATGAAGAATTTTTTGAATATTTTTCTAACTTTCTTCTCTGTATACATAAATTATTTGACCGTGAACAAGAAATATTATTTACCTTCTTTTGGATTCTTCACGCTGGTCTGCTTTAGAATTTCGAATTGGTTTAACATCACTGGTAAGCAAATTCCACTCGACCTTCCAAATATTTGGAGAACGGTCGCCTTTCCACATCTGGTTTCAACCTCAATGTATTCAAGTATGATTTATTTCTGTAACAATACGCTTGCTTTGTCATATTATTTTTATTTTTATCGCCTGGTATATATCAAGTTCGGTTAACTATTAGAAATCAATTGCAACATCGTTACCTAGTGGTGACGCACTGGGACAAACTTCTTATTTTGCGTTGAAAACTCAACAGTTATATAATTTCTACTTTCATTTATGGAAAATCGAACATTCTGGTTTACATAATCATTTTATTTTACTTTGAGTTATTTTCGGTTTACTTACTCTTGCCCTCTGTGGAATATTTTTTCTTCCCGATAACCATTTGGTAAAAAGAAATGCAAGCCTGGTTTTATAAATCCGATCAGCTCAGATAGGATTTAAGTGTTGATTATGACCCCTCTCATATTTCCATTCTATGCTTTTTGTGAAGATATCAATTTCGAGCATTATGAAATCGATATTCGATTTTTGTTTTCTATGATATCCTCGACATGGGTTCTTGGGCTTTACTCCAACTTTAATTCTGTTGGTTATAATATTTACAAAAGCCTATCTCGAAAGTTAATATGGGAGATCGAACATCTTCAAATCTTATCCAATTTTTCCAACTTCATTTTACACAGGTAATTTGATTACATTTCTTATATACCTATAATGACCAATTCTAAACTTAAAATGGTACTAATAATTTAACTTCTTAATTGTATAGGTAATGAGTTTGCCCAATTTTCTTTCTTCCAAATTTTCTTTTGGCATTTTAAATTCTTACTTTTATTCGACCTTAACTCACTAATATTCTATTAGGTTGGTCCTCAACGTCCTTGGCATGAAGGTAATGCTTCCATTGTCCAAATCCAAATTTTATATCTATGTTAAAATACTCTACTTTAGATTTCGTGGGGATATGTGAACTGTTAGAAAATTACATATTACAGAGCAATGCAACAGATAAAATATACGGAAAATAAAATCACACAAAACACATAAAACTAGACAGACACAGATATACGTGGCTCACCCAGTTTGGGCTACGTCCACCCAAAACAGCCAGTCCTTCCTTTCTATTATCCAGCAAAAATGAAGAGACAAAACCTACAGCAGATCCGCTGTAATATCCTCTCTTCTCTCTCACAGTCTCCCTCTCTATTTCTTGCTCTGAGAATACACACATAATACCCAACCATAATACAATGCCCTCATATATACCAGGGGGTTGTCTTCTAGGGAAAAAAACCCTAATCTAAACATAACTTCTACTGTTAGATCATTTTCCTAATGAACGGCCTAGATTGACTAGAAATTACTATACTTTTACAAGGAAATTTTACATCTATTTTTAGCTTCGGGGGCGCTGCCCCCGAAAACCCCCGCCAGGGGGGGGCTCCGAAAAGCGCTGCCGTCCCCCTGGAACCCCCACGTTAGTGATTAATTACGGGCGGAATTGCTACCCCTTTTAAGGTACAGCGGTCTAATGCTGTGATACAAAGTAAACAAGATAATCAGGCTCCACACCCAAAAATATCCCATTTCTCCCATTTGGAGACTGTTTGCAGTGTAACTGTCTGGGCTTTCTGCTTTATTTTGTTAGACAATGACTTCCTTTTGGACCTCGGTCACTATCTTTTCATCGTCATCTTGAACAATGAAACCCATGTTGATTTCGCCCTAGTTACAACTTTTGTTAACATATTTTCAGGATTCTAGTTAGTGTGTATCTTTTCCAACTTCAATTGTCCATCTTCCAACACTGACCGTATGAAATGGTACTTGATATGTATATGTTTAGACCTAATGAAATGTTGTAGTTTCCGTTCTGAAGTCAAATGGCACTTTGGCTATCACTGTATAGCGTGCCCATATCATGCTTCTTACCCAATTCACTCATAAACCTTTGTAACCAAATCATTTCTTTACTAGCCTCTGTAGCAGCAACCTACTCTGCTTCTGTTGTTGAAAGTGCAACAACACTTTGAATTTTTGAAACCCAACTGACAGTTGTTCCACCTATAGTAAATACATATCTTGTAGTGCTCCTCCTGTTATCTCTGTCACCTGCCATATCTGCATCAACATATCCCCGTAGAGCAATGTTTGAACCACCAAAGCATAATGCTTGATTTGTGGTACCTCTCAAATATCTGAGAATCCATTTTACTGCCATCCAATGTTCTTTTCCTGGATTGTTCATATACCTGCTTACAACTCCCACCGCATGTGCAATATCAGGCCTTGTGCAGACCATTGCATACATTAAGCTTCCAACTGCCGATGCATATGGAACTTTAGACATATAATCCATGTCTTCTTGGGTCTTTGGGCACATATCCTTACTAAGTTTGAAATGGCTAGCAAAAGGTGTACTAACTGGTTTTGCATTGTGCATATTAAATATTTTCAACACCTTTTCTATGTACTCATTCTGAGACAGTGTTAATTTACGATTTTTCCTGTCTCTAGTTATCCTCATACCAAGGATTTGTTTTGCAGCTCCCAAATCCTTCATTGTAAATGAATTTGCCAATTTTCTTTTGAGCACATTTATTTCCTGCATGTTAGACCCTGCAACAAGCATGTCATCTACATACAATAACAATATAATATAGCTGCCATCATTTTTCCTTTTCAGATAAACACAATGATCAGAGTGAAATCTAGTATAACCTTGTTCAGACATAAACTTGTCAAATTTTAGATACCACTACCTTGGAGCCTGTTTTAAGCCATACAAGCTCTTCTTTAACCTGTACACCAATTATTCTTTCCCTTTTACCTCATATCCTTCTGGTTACTGCATGTATATCTCTTCCTCCAAATCTCCATGGAGAAATGATGCCTTTACATCTAACTATTCAAGATGTAAATCTTCCGCTGCTACAAGACTTAAAATAGGTCTGATTGAATTCATTTTAAGAACAGGAGAAAATATTTCATCAAAATCAATACCATTCTTCTGTGCAAACCCCTTCACCACAAGTCTAAATTTGTACCTCTGTTTTCCTCCATCTTCTTCCTTCAACCTGTAAACCCATTTATTCTGCAATGTAGTTTTACCTGCAGGTAACCTGACTAAGTCCCAAGTCTAGTTATGCATTAAGGATTCCATCTCTTCTTCCATGGCTAGCTCCCACTTCTTCCTGCTTTCAACCTGCATTGCTTCTTCATAACATTCAGGTTCACCAGAATCAGTCAACAATAAATAATATAATGAAGGAGAGTATCGTTCAGGGGGTATATTTATCCTGGTAGATCTTCTGACACCACATTCAAGTGTTTGAGGTGCCTGTTGCTGTTGTGGTGGTTGCTGCTGCTATGACTATCGATTATTATTATTTTCAGGCACTTGTACTTTTTTATTTATGTCATCAAGAACCATGTATTCCTTGCTTTATTTTTCCTGTTTCTTTTCCTGCAACTGATTCTTATACAAGACCTTTCCATTGAATATTACATCTCTACTCTTAATGATTTTGTGATTTTCATAATCATATAAGCGATAACAAAAATCATTAGCACCATATCCAATAAAGGTGCATTTCTTTGATTTTGCCTCAAGCTTTGTTCTATTTTCTTTATTAATATGGACAAAGGCCTCACAACCAAAAGGCTTTAAAAAAGAGTATTTTACCTTTTTACCTATCCATGCTTCCTCTGGAATACCACCATCCAAGGAACTTGAAGGCCCTCTGTTTATTAGATAAACAACAGTATCTACAGCATCTGCCCAAAATTGTAAAGGCAATCCTGCATGCAATCTCATGCACCTTGCATGCTCCATGATTGTTTTGTTCATCCTTTCTGACACACCATTTTCTTGTGGTGTTCTTGGAACTGTCTTCTCTCTACGAATTCCATGCTCTGAACAGTACCTATCAAACTCTTTGCTGCAATATTCACCTCCATTGTCTGATCCGAGACACTTCAACTTCTTTCCTGTCTCAATCTCAACCAAAGCTTTCCATTTCTTGAAAGTATCAAATACATCAGATTTATTCTGAATACAATAAATCCATGTTTTTCTAGTTGCATCATCAATAAAAGTAACATAATAATGAGAGCCACCAAGAGATGATACCTGAGCAGGTCCCCATACATCTGTATGCACAAGCTCCAAATTTTCACTCTTATTTTCTTTCCCAACTCTGAGAAATCTGACTCTCTTTTGTTTTCCATAAATGCAATTCTCACAAAAATCCAAATCAACATTCTTCAATCCTGGCAACAAATTTCTTCAGTGAAGAATCTTCATTCCCTTCTCACTCATGTGTCCGAGCCTATGATGCCATAATGCTGCATCTACTCCTTTGGAAGTTAAAGCATTAACATAGTTATTAATACCATTGCATAAATATAATGTACCAACCTTTTCGCCTTTTTCTATTACCAGGGCTCCTTTGGTGACCTTCCAAGTTTTATGTATGAAAGTTGTCACACAACCTTCACCGGCTAACTGCCTTGTTGAAATCAGATTTTTCTTCAGATATGGAACATTCCTTACCTCCTTTAGTAGCCATTGGTTTCCATTCTGTTGTTTTACAAGAACTTTACCCATTCCAAAAATGTTATAGGGTTTATCATCACCCAAATGAACTTGTCCAAAATCTCCTTGAACATAGTCATGAAAATATTTCTTATCAGGTGTGGCATGGAATGAAGCCCCTGAATCTACAACCCAAGAATCAGCAACATTTTTGAAAGAAAGAATCAAGGCATGTTGTAACACATCACCTGTCACATTTTCTACATGATTGTTTTCTTGTTGTGTGTCTCCTTCTTTTCCCTTCCGAGATCTATAGTCTTTCTTTAGGTGTCCTTTCTTTCCACAATTACAACACACTATCCCCGATCTAGACTTGGATTTTCCTTTCCTTGATTTACTACGATATCCCGAGCTCTTTCCTCTTTCTATTCTTCTTCCCCTAGACTCTGCACTCAAAGCATTACTTGATGTCTCACCGGAGCTTTTCCGTCGCATTTCCTCACTAAGGATAGCACCAACAACATCATCAAACTTTAAAGTACTAGATCCAGAGACAGAGTTACTAATGGCCATTACTAAACCATTCCAACTCTCTGGCAATGAGCACAAGAATAATAGAGCTCTAACTTCATCATCAAAGTTTACCCCTACAGAACTTAACTGACTGGTAACTATATTAAATTCATTTAAATGGTCTGCAACAGATCCACCTTCCGACATCTTCATATTAAATAGTCGTTTCATAAGAAATACCTTGTTTGAGGCCGAGGGTTTTTCATATAGTTTCGCCAACGTCTGCATCAAACCCTCTGTTGTTGTTTCCTTCGAAATATTGAAGGCGAATGATGCCACAAGACACAACCATACTTTTCTGAGTGCCTTTCTATCGAGAATGTTCCATTCCACGTCTATCATGGCTGTCAGATTCTTTGTTGTTCCGCTCAATGGTAGGTATAGATCTTTCTGATACAGATAATCTTCCATCTGCATCTTCCACAGCGGGAAGTTTTGGCCGTTAAATTTCTCGACCCTAAACTTACCATCTTCCGCCATTGCTCCCGCTCGAACCAGGAACCCTTCTTTCCTGCGAGTTTATCAGTCAAATATACCTTCGGCTCTGATAGCAGTTGTTAGAAAATTAAATATTACAGAGAAATGCAACACATAAAATATGCAGAAAATAAAAGCACACAAAACACATAAAACTAGAGAGACACAGATATACATGGTTCACCCAGTTTGGGCTACATCCACCCCGAACAGCTAGTCCTTCCTTTCTATTATCCAGCAAAAATGAAGAGACAAAACCTATAGCAGATCCACTGTAATATCCTATGTTCTCTCTCACAGTCTCCCTCTCTGTTTCTCGCTCTGAGAATACACACATAATACCCAGCCACAATACAATACCCTCATATATACAAGGGGGTTTCCTTCTAAGGAAAAAAACCCTAAACTAAACATAACTTCTACCATAAGATCATTTTCCTAATGAAGGGCCCAGATTGACTAGAAATTACTATACTTTTAGAAGGAAATTTTACTGCCGTCCCCCCTGGACCCCCCACGGCAGCGATTAATTACGGGCGGCGTTGCCGCCCCTTTGAAGGTACAGGGGTCCAATGCTATGATACAAAGTAAATAAGATAATCAGGCTCCACGCCCAACATGAACCTCCTCATCGATTGTAATGTTGACTTTAAATTGAACACATTCTCAGTGAACTGATAATCCATTTTGTAGTTATGCATGGAATGTAATTTTGTTGAAATCATTCCACCCTTTTCATAGGTTTCGTTGTTTCTATTCGTGCTGTTGCCTACTTCAACTTTGTGCTTTAAATTGTGAATACAACCACTCTGTCTTTCACCGTATGTTGTTAATTCTAAATTTAAACATGACACTTTATAGTAGTTAAGATATATATGTGTTCTTTAGATATCAGTAAATTCCACTTTGAATTTCTATATATATATATATATATATCAGTTTATTTTCCTTAAGTTGTACAAAGTAGTTGTACAAAGTGTGGTTACTATCATTGTCTGAAAAGTATCAGTCCCTACAATTTATTTCTTCACTAGATGTACTCAGCAGTTTTAAAGGAAAAGCTTTCGTTTGTATAAATTCAGTATGGATATACCTATCCCTGTATTAATATCCATACCAAAATTGGAATTACATTTATATACATCATCATATAGATATTTATGTTTCTCTATTTCTTACTCTTCCTACACGAAAGTTACGTACAGTTTAATTTCATGGAAATTGTGATATTCTCATGTAAAAATATGATGTTACAGCATCATGATAACTCAGTATTGCATCATTTTGGTACCAGTTGTTATCTATTGATTTCCAGTCATTAAAAGAACACAACATGATACTTCTAGTATTTTTTATAAATTTAACATGAAATTTTCTGTTGTTTCATTCATCTCTAATTTCTATTCAGCATGCATGGTAATTCTCTACAATTTCCTTACAGTAACTATTTTCCTTTCCTATGTAATTCTAACAACATAGATCCATTATGATGTTTTAAAGTACAATTATTATGTTTAGTTTTATGTCACTATTTTTCTGTTAGCAGATTTTAACAGTAATATCATACTCAAATATATATATATCTGTATATATAAATACTCAATGAAATAATTAATTTATGTTCTGCCTCTTTAATTATATTTCAAATGCATAAATATGATTATCCCATCTAAGAAAGGAGTCATAATAGTATATTTTTCTACATAAACTTAACTATTCCTTTTCGAAGAGAGACCTATCGTCAGATCTAAACCTTTCTCAGGTCTTAGACACTTTGACAGATGGCTCTCATCAGACAACTCCCATACAACAATGCAGAAATGAAAGTAATTCTGCTTGAGTAAATCTGCTAAATGTATGGGAAATAATTAACTCAACATATCAAATTCTAACTCATTAGATAAAACAAAACTCTAGTTATACATCAGAAATTTAATAACATTTTTAAAATAGATTAGTTCTGTGTGCATACCAATTCTTATACTAGTCCTCCCAACTATAGAGTTCTATCTCCTTAACTCACCCCCAAGCTGAGACCTTTTTCTTCTAGTGATAGAGAACCCTTTGTATATCCTAGAACAACTTATTTAAGCAGTGTTATCCCAAGCTTCTTTCTAATTTCTGCGTCCCGAAATTCTAGGATGCTTTCTTCCTGTTTTTTCCTAGGCTTCCCTCAATGAGGTACTTTAAAGCCATCTTTTCGGCTTTTCGAGCTTTTCTTCCTCTTCCCAATTAATTTCCTCTTCATTGGGGAAATTATATTTTTCTCTCCCAATCTAATTTAGTAAGATTCATTTCAAGGTTTTCTGAAAGGTTTTGGGAAAGTCTAAACTTATCCATATCCTCATGGATCTAGGTTTAATATCTCCAATCTCAATCTAGTCATAGTGCACACATAACTATTCCATTTATTTTTATTAATAATTATTTAAAT
Source organism: Pinus albicaulis (assembly GCA_034641835.2). Taxonomy (NCBI): domain Eukaryota; kingdom Viridiplantae; phylum Streptophyta; class Pinopsida; order Pinales; family Pinaceae; genus Pinus; species Pinus albicaulis. Next base: position 942,945,000 of record CM076582.1, read on the forward strand.
AAATCGACACATTGTTTCTCCATTGGGGTCCATTTCCCCTTTGGATTTCTTCAAATGTGAAGTTAAAAAGCATAGAAACCTGGGGTGTTACAACTAAATGTTAACTGAAAGTTGTTATATATATTTAAAGTTTTTAGAATATGTATGTGGTACTGATTAAAGACTTTTTTCATGTATATATACCACCAGTTATGCTAACAAGTTATATGGGATGACGCGTAGTACAAGGGGATGTGAAATCTAGTGGAGGGAGAGGAGACGAGAGACTCGACTATGAGGCTCTACTCTAGGATGTTCGCGGTAGGTGTGAGTTGATGTTGATCGATGTATTAGAGCGCAATTGTCCTAAAGTTGAGGACCATTACATCGATGGATGAATAGGGCTACCCTCTGAGTGGCGAGGGGTCACGAGGCGCATGGCGATGGTTGGACAAGAAGTTTGTGATTTCAAGCTGGTGGAGTTGATCCATTGGCTGGGGATACTATAGATAGTTATGAGATGAGGGGCATGTGGTGCCGCCAATTTTTTTTTTTCGTAACATGCTATGGGCATGTCAGATGTATTTAGAGTAGTGGACTCCAAACGTTTATGATTCTTTCGATACATAGTATGGATATGCATATTTTTATATATCACGATTATATGGTTTGCCGTTTATTTGATTTTTTTTTTTGTTAAATGCATGTGATAAGTGCCAATATAGAATATTGTTTGCAATCATATCTACAAATTGAATATGGGCTCTAACTACATGACTAAATGTAATGGATTCAAATTCATGCATTAAGATCTTCACTCATAACTATTTTCTAAAAAGGACATGGTTTTGCACGTGATACATGCCATTCAATTGCAAGACAGGTAACAAGGAATCTAAAAGAACATGGAGATGAAGGATATGTTGATCAAGAGCATCAACTAAAAAACCTATAACAACATCACATTCGGCCTGGTTATTAGTGGTAGATCAAATGGATAGGCCGTTCGAGAGGTCCAACAAATGCAAGGGGGTAAAAATGGCCCAAGCTTTCAAGGATAGATTCTGCAAGAGGTGACTTGCACCATCAGCGTGGCCAATATATGTTGTGGATGATGTGTCCATATGAAAGGCATCATAAGATGAAAAATGAGATGATCAAGGACATACATGTCAATGGTTGATGCTATAGGTAATATTTCTTGAGGTAAATTGCATTGCGAGGGTTAGGAAGGAGCTCACCTTTGAAATACACTAGAAGCTATGCCCCCTTGCCAAAAATTTGGGTGGAAATTTAATGGCCACAATATATATGTGGATCAAATTCATGGGTTCAATGCAAAGGTTAATAGAACCAATCGTCCTCATTATGGATGAATTTTTTGAACTCCACAACATGTGGGTCATGGGTCATTTATAGAAGGAAGTACACACGATGGTGCATATTATTCCAAGGAAAATCAGGGGTGGTCATGCCTTCCATAACATCTTCATCTAAACTGAAGATGTGGGGACTAGAAGAAGGGAGACCACATGATGCGGTAGAGCTACCTGGTGCATCATCATCAGAAATGTGGTTCACATACACATTTCTACAGAGGGTAGATGAAGAGCTAGTAGATGAAACATCTACCAATGTTGATACCAAGGTGTTCACCGAGGGAGGTTTGATCGAAACATAAGGGGATGTCCCCGAGGGGTTTTCCACCATGGATCTCATGGATGGCGATAGGTAGATAATAACTACCAAAGATTCCATCATCTCAACATTGAGGGAAGGTATGACAATGGGTGTAGAAATTTCCTCTGGTTCTAATGAAGCAGAAATTACAAATAAAGGGGTATAAGATCCAGTAACAACGGCCTCTATGTCGTGAAATGCCTCAAGTGTATCAGGAAAGTCGACAAGACGAGGACAATGATGAGAATAGTGGCCATAAATATTGCACAAAGAATAAGGGTTTACAGTGTACGATGATTTGAGTTTATTATCTGAATTAGGTAAGGTAGCATGGACCTCTCAGATGTCAGATTCCAGAGACATCTCGTTGACCACAAGTTTCAGACAAGAAATCCCAGGAAGTTATGGGTGGCATGCCAAACAACATCACACAAAGTGCACGAAGGTGACAGATTTGGATGCTTAAGAGAAGCATGAGCTGTTTTGGGGGGCTTATCCTTAGGTTCCTTATTTTTCACTTTTCCCCCCTCACCAGATGCTATTGCAGCAGGAGTAGGTTCCTGTTGAAGTGGTTACGGCACTATAGAAAAGGAATGGGTATTGGCGACCGATTGAACTGAGGTCAAATTGGTATATGTTTTGAGCTGACCAGATGGAGTGGTTGTTCAGGGATCAATGTAACAGACTGGGATCCCCAGCATCTAATTGTGAAGACTCAATGTAGCCATGACAATCATACAAAATACTCTATAGGGGAGATCTAAAAACGATATCTGACCAGAAGGGTAGTGACCTGGCAGATTTGCTCCTAAATTATTAAGGCTTGGGGGCATCATTCCAAGTTGAAAAATATTAGGGGATGCATTATCCGAAGGAGAAGGACCTTAAGGAGAAGAACCTTAAGGTTGTCTTCAGTGAAAAACAACAGGTTTCGAAGGAACTGGCTGTTGGCTTGTCAAACGAGGCCACTTTTGGCTAGCTCGAGACACTTGCAACATGCAAATACTCAAAGGGCTTAGCTCAGTGATAAGAGGGGGTGCGGGGGGGGGGGGGGAGGGGGGGGGGGGCAGGGAATGAACCAAGTAAGGCGGAATATTTATAGACTCCTGGTGAAACAGTAGTGAGAGGTGCGACTTATTGGTTATCGACCACCGAAGATATGATGGGCTCAAGGGGGGTCTGATACTTCGGTTCATAAGATGTGAACTAATCGATGGTGATGATATTTCCATTATTAGGAGAACACATCTTACGGTGAATCACAGATGTGACATCAGACATCACATAATTATAGAGGCAACCCAAGTAGATATTATAATCCTAGGGGGCGTCAATGACTTCTATTTCAATACAAATAGTTTTTCTCGCAAGTGTGACAGGAAAATTACGGGACATGCTAAGGGGATGAGAAGGGTGACCATCCCACACACATAAAGTGATGGTGGATGGGGCTTGGTTAGGTGATCAGATATTATTCCAAACATAGGCTGACATCACACAGGTGGATGCACCCTCGTCAATGATACATCTTTGAATATGGGAATTATGAATCTTGACTGGTATTTGGAAGGAAAAAGATGAAGGTAAAGGGTGATGTTTTGATTTTTAAACATAAAATATGATTAAAAAATCATATGAAGGATCCACAACACCCAAATAAAATAATAGAGATTTTCATTGAGATGGGCATGACTAGAGGATTTCAAGTTTTTACATGGCAGCAACAGACTACGCCAAGTCATCTATCATGTTGTAGGTGTGGGAGACTTTGGTGGAAGTAGCATTTTGGTGTAATGGCACTTTGGGGATATTCTGAGTGACCTCTGCCTTAGGCGGATGGATCTATAAGGGAAAATTTGGTTTTGAAATGGACTTTGTGGTTACCTTGCTTTGGTACTCGGTTGCTGACATAGCGGGTTGCTTGTCATATTGACGTGAATAGGTCTGAAGGTTGACATCAGCATTATTGACCTCTTTAGAATTCATCATAAGGTTCTGGTAATTAGGGGTACCAGACTGTGGAGGTTGAGGAGCAACCTAAACTTGAGGTGGTTGGGTAGCAACATATGCTTTCTATGGGAAATTATTGGTGAACACAACCACTTGAGTTGGCGTAGTGTTTGGAGGAAGAGAAGCAGTGGTTTGTTGTTGTCTATTCGTTGCTTTTTCTTCCCAAAATTGGCCTATCTGGGGTAAAAGGGGATAATCATGAGTATAATGGCCATCGAAACCTCAACATGAACCATTCTTGTTTGTACGGAGATGCTTGTTCTACTTGGGTTGATCACCGTGTTGCTAGTTTGCGGTGTTAGGTTGGTTACCTTAGGATGTGTTTGGTTAATTCCCTTGGCGCCTTTGGCTACCCTGCGCTTATTGGATCTAGTTGCATTTCCCCTTATTATTTTTCTTCGAACTAGGAGTATTATTCATGCTCTACTATGCATGCACCTGACCCTAAGGAGGTGGTAGATGTTGTGCCAGAGGTTGAGAAGGCACGAGAGGCTATGATGCTGATGTTGGAGGGGGTGGAGCATCGAGATATGAGAAAGGATAGAAAGGAGGTTGAGTAAAATTTGGGCAAGTAGGTTGAGCAATAGCTGGCCCTGGAATGAGTAGATGTGGTTGGGAAAATTAATATGGCATGCTTTGACCATGATACATGTTATTGGGAGGGGGATAAGTGCTGGAGGAGTGTGTCCCCCCCTGGGGGTAGCCATAATCCATGGAAGAATGAGTGTGCAGATGTGAAATAGATCAAAAGATACTGTCAGTGACGTGAGATGTCCCTAGTGCATTGGCACCACCAGGTCTAGGAAGATCTCCAAAAACAATATAAACATAACCAGATTGGGCATATATTGAGTCATATTTTAACGCAACTTGCAAATATTATTCCTTTGTTTGAGGAAAATGAGACGCGACATCTTTACCAATGGAAGTTAAAAGAGTTCTTAGAAACCAATCCATATAAACACAGTCATAGAATGTAGGAGCTCAACAAAAGCTCCTTCTTCTACGTCGTTCCTGGACATTGTCAGAAACGTGAGTGGCAAACGTTTGACGGAAGGTAGTCAAAAATTTGGTACTGGTATCATAGCAGAGAGGTAACTGGAAATAGGACAGAAATGCTTTAGCAAGAGTCTCAATAGTGGAATGAGATGCATAATTCTGGTCAACATACCACTTCACATCTTCTATAGTGAGCGTATGTTGGAAAAAATGAAGGTGACTGGAGTCATCAATATTGGAATAGGATGAATGCCACATATGAAAGGAGTGGAAATGATTATTAGGGTCCTCTCTGTTGTTTCCTTCAAAATTAGGAATGTCGAAACGAAACTTAGTTGGCATAGCTGACCAACCTGCATCGTGGAGTATAACATCATTGATTAACTAGATAAAATAGGGAAGGCTTAAACCCGCCATAAAAGGTAGAAAAGGAGTAGTCAGAACGATGCCAATAGTGGTTTCGCTAATAGTTGCTCCAACATTAGGGATGGGGGAACGACCAGCTTGAGGACCTGCACTTGCATTGGCACCTCACATGGTGACAGTATGAGAGTGAGGGGAACCAAGTTCAGAATCAGAGGAAGAATGGAATGAACTAGAATTAGAGTAAGCGTGGGGACTCGACGAAGGACTAACTCGGACCCTACATGGTGGAGTAAGCCTTCCTAACATAAACTAAAGGTGAATGCCTTGTAGTCTCCAAGAAAAATTCCTTGGGGGTGTAATGATGACAAGTCACAAATGACATGAAAATTTTGAAGAATGATAAAAAAAGGCTCTATTAGGAAGATTAATTAATTATTATGTTTATTTATTAGCTTGGTATTGTAGACCAAGCGGTCTTCACTTTAGGTGTGAGTGTGTGCAAGTCGTGTGTTAATTTTAATTAAGCCCAGAAAATTTTATAAAGAAAAAGACAAAATCTTGAAGTACTCTAAATAAAACTGAAAAGATAGTAAAATAAACAACTAAACATGCATAAATTCAACCCAAAAGAAAGCTTCCCAAACAACTAGTCTAAAATGCGGGCGAAATTGAGTCAATACACACAAGAAAACCAAAATATGTAAGGTCTAAGAGACATGTATCTAATAACTCATATCTACTAGAAATGACATAGAAAACAACAAGAAACCGAAGGGGAATTGCGCTACAAAATGGAAGGCAAATGTTAAAACCCTAGGGGAAACAATGGTGCCCTAAGGGAAATAACAAGAAAAACTCAAGAAGGGGTTTTGGATCAAATAATAACCTATCAAAAAGGACCAGAAAGAAGGATAGATCGGACCCTGAAATGATTGCTAAAAGCGTTGCAAATCTTAGACTACCCACTCAGCTTAACCCTTCCTAGAAAGGTGGAAGTGTACTGAAACCTTAGGGGGCTTGGATCTACTTCAAAGATATGTACTTCACAGGGGTCATAAAACCCAAAAAAGTGCTCTTGGAAAAACTTGGCACACAAAAAAAAAGATAGAAAAACTTCTGGCTCACAAGTAGTGACCTTTAAGCTGTGGGAATTTCAGTTTTTGGGCAGATGGGTGAAATTTCTGGCATAAATTGCAGTTTTTGGCTCAAATTTTTTTATTTCCTATTCCTAAATCTTCGAGCAGCAGGTTGCGGAAAAAATTCTGTCTCTAGCGCAATTAATACCTATTACCTGTGGAAAACACCCGAAAACAACCGGAAGTTAGAATTTTGACTGATTTAGGGTATGAAAGTTAAACAACAACATCAAGAGAAGGAAAACAACTGAAGAAAAAATCTTGTTACTAAATTTTTTGGTCATGTAGGAATTTGAATTACAACAGTGGAGTCACCATTTTTTAGCGTAAATTCTTAACGCATGTGTATAGAAACAACTCACTTTAGCTGTGTGTGACAAAAAAACCACTAGTAAAAAATGACTAAAATTTGCATATAAACGACTAATTTTTGGTCGGTGACCAATAGTAGGTAATTTAGAGTATCTTATAATGCAACCAAATTTTAGTCATTTTTAGCTTAGTCATTAATTGCTTGTCTCAATTTTGTTATCTAGTAGTATATTTGGTCATTAATTTAGTCATTGATTAGGTCATTGTAGTCATTGATTTGCTCATCGATTTAGTCATTAATTTGATTATTGAGTTGGTGACTAATTTTATTGTCTAGTTGTATATTTGGTCATTAATTTAGTCATTGATTTGGTCATTTATTGCCACAATTAACAACCAATTATACAAAAAAATATACTACTAAATGATCACTACATAAAATTAATTAATGACCAAAGAAGTATGAACAAAATGTTGGTCGTGCTATAAGATACTGTAAATTAGCTACTAATAGTCATATATATGAAAATTTTAGACATTTTTTGAAACCAATTAATGACCAAAGAAATATGAGTAAATTTTGGTTATGTTATAAGCTACTGTAAATTAGCTAGTAATAGTTGTATATATGCACAATTTAGTCGTCATTTGTAATAACAAATTTATCATTTGCAGTAGTCATTTATTTTTTTGGTAGTTTCATATTCATTATATAAATGAATACTTTTGTAGTTTATATTAATTTCATTTACTTTCATTAACAATCATTATAAGAAACTAATTTAATAGTATATTCATTTTATTTGATTTTATCATTAATAAACATAAGCTACTAATTTAGCAGTTTTGGATGGATTTTATGTGTTCATTATTAAGCAACATAATTTAATTAGTATGATTTTTCAACTAAATTTAATAAAAATGTCACACAATGTACATGTTCATCTAATATCAAAACAAAATGTTACATATGTTAATTACAATACTATGTAATATCCAGCGCAACTATAAATAATTCCAACCACATAAATTATATTATATAAAATCTCAAGTATTACAATATGAGTTTCCAACTTAATATTATTTGGAGAGAAATTTACACATGAAATAATGTTTCATTACTTAAAACATTATCATTGTCTTGCCAAGGCATTGCAAGTGAATTCACCAACTCTGATTGTTTTTCCAAGGCATTACAAGTGAATTCACCAACACTGAAGACTTGATCATCAGTATTTATGTGTGTCTTATGTAAGATATTGGCTCTATGGGTACCACCAGATCAATTCTCTTCTCTCTCTTTAATTTTCATTTTGTCTCTCTAGTGTTATTTGTTCTCCTCTTTGTTCAATCCTTGCTTCTTACCATCAATACTAAGTTCCTTTTCTGACAAAAAAAAGAGAGGATACAATGCAATGTATAAGACATGAAAGTCAATGAAAAATAGAATATAAACTAAACTAGATTATAAAATATTTATGTGATATATACCTCAACATCAGAAATATTTTTAATGCCATTTTTCCCCATAGAATGCAAGAAACGTCAACAAGTTTTCTTCAGTTGGAAAATAGTGGCAACTATGTGGCTTGATGATCTGTATAAAAAAAGGAAAAGAAAATATCACAAATAAACATAACAGAGCTAGAAATCTCTACTAATAATGTCCCATGCTCTAGCTTTGTATTTATATTGTTTCCTCTAGTTATCTCTAAGAAGCAACGACACTTCAACAATAAAACTGGTCAGTAGAAAACAAATGGGCGGAGCAAATTATTGTTGACACAAGATTACAACAAGAAACTAAAAAATAAGAAGATAAGACTTTGTAAATTGCGATAGTAACCAGGAATATAGCTTCAATATAGTAATATTAAATTATCAACGTACTATTCCAGGGGAAAATGAATCCAATTCCCATAAGCCAAAAAATTATGTATACCGCTTGTTTTCCCTATAATTAATTAAGAAAGATTAGCACATGCAATTTCCATTTAGAATCTATGAAATAATTCTATAAATATTTAAATCAAACTTAATGTTACTCATTCATTTTTCTCTGATGTAGAAAAAACTAAATACGCTAACACGTTTTTAAGCTCGAGATATCTATAATTCATCGTGTTCGAAATCATTTCTTACTGTCTTGATTGTTTCTTTTAATGATCAAGAGAGAGGCCTATATATTTTATCACATTTTTTTTTTCAGAATATATTCGACTTTTCTAATTCAAACCTAAATTTCCTTCAAATTTATGACATTAAAACAAACTGGAATCATATTCGTTTAACGAGTCACCGTTGTAATAAACTACTAAACGAATAGCTACATAATGAAGTTATTAGTGGTGGAATACTAATAAATCACAAATACAGGAAATAAATAACACCATTATGTCCTAGGCATGGCAAGTCTTTATCCTCTTAGTTGGAAATATTTCTTCATGAAAATAACATATTTGAAAAAGAAATTTTTTCTAAAACTAACCAACGTAGATGTATCCAGAAACATTGACATTTCTATTGAAATCCCCTCAAAATGTTTTGAAGTACGAAAAAAGTATAGTGCACTTTCCTGTAAGGTCAAAGTTTGGAAATGGAATATGCTGTCCCTTAGTCTAGTCAACTTTCAACTTGTGTTTGATAACTTAGAGAGAATGGGAATCCAATGTAGAAAAATGAAAAAAAAATTATATCCATTCACACTTACCTAGTTACTAAACAAGCATTGAAGCACTATACAAATCCAAGCATGTTTCACATTCCACCAAGAAACATAATTTCAATATTTTGATTGCAACCCTTGAGGCTTTCTCAAATCTATAAAAAAGTAACATCATAAATATTTTTCCTTAGTTCTAAAACCTTATCCTATGTGGAGCTTGAGAAAATATGTGCATAAACATATCACATTATAGCATGTTGCGGAGTAGATTTACAAGAAACCAATCATTCAAAATTTTATATTGTGTCAAGATTGAGGCATGTGTTAAATGCCCCTTATTTTCTTCTTTGCACAATGGTGTCATAAATAATTTCAAGGTTCTTGTCTTGCTAGTATGATCTAATTATTCTTTTTTGCAAGATGTTTTTTCACTCCCATTATTAAAATTTCGATGTTATGAACAATATATAGATACAATGGATGCTTTGAATAATAAAAGAGGAATTCTTTTTCCATCAATACTGTTTATTATTTGCATATGGCGTAAATGTAGTAGTTATACTGGCAATTTTTGTAATGACCTATCCTGAAGCCTTACACCATACCTACTTTCCCATGCAAAACCATAGTTTTGCATCATCAGCAAGCCCTTTTTAGAGAGTCCATTAGGCTCTACCTTAAATTCTCTATAAATATGATGGAATGATATCTTGAACAATTGTGCGTTGACTATCTTCAACTACTCCAAAATGGGTTGTGAAAACAATTTTTCCATCATAAAGCTACATTTAAACTAATTGATAACCAAGGAATCCCCAAAGACCCAGAATTTAATCACCTCTCCTCTACTACTATTGTTAACAAAAAATTTAGTACCTTTATTTCATCATATTTGTTATAGCCTGTATCAATAAATGCTTCAGATTTAGAAGATATGAGTATAATAGAATCACTAAGGTATAGGATACCTCCTACAACATATTCTTCTTCTTGACCTTGATTGGCACTGTTGAAAATTGAAATAACACCATTCCCACTCTTAACAATATAAGGATGGATAAATGTCCTTTCTTTACCAGTGTTAGGGGCTATTTTACTTTGAAATCTTAGTCATGACTGGGAGACACAATGGCTAAAACTTACCTTTAAAGATCTCAGATTTTTTGGCAAGCCAGATACATCAAAACACCATAAGACGTAGTGCCTTACAACCCTTCAAGTCTTTATTCAAAACATTTTTTTTTTTAAAATAGAAGCTTTTGTTCATGGTAGAGACACTAAATCAAAGTGATTAAGCCACCAAAAGAGAATTCAACCTGTAGCAGAGGATAACGAAGATTATTGATTGCTCTCATGCAAATTTTAACTAGTCACCACCTAGAAAATTTGTGAAATTGAGCTACCAATGTTGCCAAAGAGAAGATGTACTTATAAGGCATTTAATATAGTATTAAATGTGGTTGTTGTTAGTTATATGTTTGCTTGATATGTGATGTACACCTCTTCTCATACTATGTAATGACTCAATGAGACATCACATGATCTAATGAATTAATGAATCCACTCTTTCTCATTTACTATATATTCATGTCCATATACGTGTGAAAAAAAAATACATTTTAGAAATACAATTGTGGATTTGTGAAGTCTGTTTCCAGAGAAAGGATGGATAATCTTTTAAGTTGAGTGCAGTGATTCTTATAATATTTTGATATTTTCATTCCCACGAAAAGACTTAATTTCTTTAACTAGTGATGAAGATGTTCAAGAGTGGAATCATGTTGTACCAAATCATGCGATTGGAGTATATAATGTGCCAGGTACCCCATTGTATGGACACGTTCCTTGAATTACACATGGTGATAAGTTGAGGTAGGTATCCATTGGGGCTAGTATGTGTGCTGGAATTATAGATGTTGGTCGAGTGCATACTTGGAGGATTGCGATGAATGGTGGGCTTATAGGAATTTTAGTTCGAAAGAAATAAGATTTGACACCACTTGGCCATGAGGAAAGCCACAAGGATATTGTGATTTTAATCTAACAACGAATCAGGAATAAGAGGGCATATATTCAACTACAGTTCCATTTGGTTACAATTCTATTAAGACTTCTATATGTAGATTCTCCTTTTTGTAAACCACCCTTATCAACTTATGGATAATGTACAAATTTGTAAATGATATTCATCTGTATATTGTATCCATGAATTTTGAATTTATCTACTCTTATTATGAATAAATGGTAACAAGCTTCCTTGCTAGCATTTGTAGGCAACATGTAGGTCCTTTTATTTGTTGTGAGATACTTGCAAGGAACAGTTCTACTTATAGTCTCTAAAGGGTGAAATGATCATTTAATAGTGCCTTTTGCACATTCTTGGCTGAATTTTGAAATGCATTTCTGATTTTGACATTAGCTATATGTAGAATGTCAAATATGATTACAGTCTCTAAAGTGTGTGAGGATCATTTCATACTACCTTTTGCACATTCTTGGTTGAATTTTGAAGGAATTTTTTATTTTGATATTAGCTGCACATAGAATGTGGAGCCTATACCTTGTTTAACTAATAACTCACTACCCTAATTTGTAGTAGGAATATATTATTCAAATTTTTAATGATAAATTGTAGTGGGTAAGACATGCTTATATGCTCCATAATTTGAAGAGAATAGTGTAGCTTCAAATTCAGGATGGATCCATTTAGATCTGGTATAACAACGTTTAAATACGCTCAGAATCTTGACAAAAAATCATCTGTCAGAATCTTATTGCCCTTGGAATTTTTTATTGGTTTGTCTACAATGTAGAGTAGGTTGCTTTTGAATGGATTGGTTGACATCCTTTTAGAGATTCAAGGCTCTATTTCAATTCATATTACTTCTCTATGCGATCTAACGAAATGTGGCTTCTGATTTGTGGCGTGAAAATTTTAATGCCAAGGGAATGCTATGCCTAATGAAGGCACTGACAGGCAGATATAACAGCTCAAATTGGACAAAAGATAACAAATTGAAGCCATCCTGGAATGAGTCAAAGGAAATATGTATATGTATGTAATAAAACTATGAGAACCATGTGAATTAATAGCACAAGGAAAAAATCAAAAAAATATTGCAGAAAACGGGCCAACGAATCATAGAATTGATCATATCAAATCATTTTCTTGACTCATGAAGTGAAAGTAAGTGTAGGAAATTTTTAGGTTTTCATTTTCTGAATCATGTCATCACATGGGTAGATATTATCTTTTGAATAAACAAATAATAAATTTAAATATTTTGTGAGTGAGTTGATACTAAGTGTACGAACGTTTTAGGTTTTCCTTTTATGAAGCATATAATTACATGGGTAGATATTATATGTTGAATAACCAAAGTATCAAGTTAAAGGTGTCGTGAGTGAGTGGGTAGCTGCCAACATAGGTGTCAAAATGTATAACTCATGTTCATGGTAGAGTCTTTGAATCAAAGTTATTAAGCATCCAAAATAGAAGCCAACCTATAGTAGAGGATAACGAAGAACATTGATAACTTTCATGAAAATTTTAACTAGTCACCACCTTGGAAATTTGTGAAATTAAACTGCCAAAGATGCCAAATAGAAGATGCAGTTGTGAGGCATTTAATATAGTATTAAATGTGGTTGATGTTAGTTTCGTATTTGGGAGATATGCAATGTATTGCTCTTCTCCTACTATGTAATAACTCAACGAGACATTACATCATCTAATGAATTAATGAATCCACTCATTCTCATTCTACTGTGTATTAATGTCTATGTACATGAGTGAAAAAAAATACATTTTAGAAATTCAAGTGTGGATTTGTGCAGAATATTTCTAGAGAAAGGATGGATACTCATTTATATTCAGTGCAGTGATTCTTATAATATTTTATCATTTTCACTCCCACCATAAGACTTCATTTTTTTAACTAGTGATGTAGATGTTAATCACTATTATGATGAACATCTACATACAAAATCCTGCCACTGGAGTATATAATGTTCCAAATACCACATTGTTTGGACATGGTCCTTGCATTCCACATGTTGATAAGTTGAGGCAAGTATCCATTGGGGCTGGTATGTGTGATGGAATTACATATGGTGGTCGAGTGCATACTTGGAGGAATGAAATGAAGGGTGGGCTTATAGGCATGGTAGTTCCAGAGAAGGAATCTTTGACACCACTTGGCCTAGAGGAAAGCCACAAGGATATCGTGATTTTTAATCTAGGTTTGTAGCTTGGCTTTTGCAAATCACAATATTTGTATTAGATTTATTGGTTTTTTATTTTGATTGGTTTATATTTTTTATTTCTATATACTTGATGTTATACTCTCTGAAGGAAGTGTAAATATTAAGAGGTTTTTTCTTACCATTATCTTTGTGGGGTAGTAGATATGAAATATGTTGGCTTCACTACAACTGTTTTTTCTATGTACTGGGGGTTTAGATAGCAAAAATATTCATTATTTTTCAGGCCTCAGGACTGCCACAAAAGTAATATGTGTAGCAAGATCCTTGATAGTAGTTTTCAAGAACAAAAGTAGAGGTCGAATGGGACCAAGGAAGAAACTAGTGAAATCTAGCAGCAAATGAGGGATAGAAGTGAATTCTTGAATATTCAACTACAGTTCCCTTTGGTTACAACTCTATTAAGACTTTTATATGTGGATTCTCCTTTTTTTAAACCATCGTTATCAAGTTATGGCTAATGTACAACTTTGTAAATGATATATATATATATATATATTGTATTGATTAATTTTGAACTGATCCGCTCCTATTATGAAGCAATGGTAATAGGATTCCTTGCAAGAATTTGTAGGAAACATGTAGGTCCTTTTATCTGTTGCGAGCTACTTGCAAATAAAATTTCTGCTTACCATCTCTAAAGGGTGCAAGAATCATTTTATACTTCATTTTTCACATTCTTTGTTGAATTTTGGAGGAATTTCTGATTTTGACATTAGCTACATGTATAATGTGGAACCCGTACCTTGTTTAACTAATAAATCACTACCCCAATTTCTAAAAGGAGGATTAAATTGAAATTGCAATGATGATTTGTAGTGGGTAAGACACACTTTTATGCTCCATAATTTAAAGAGAATATTATAGCTTCAAATGTTGGACGCAGCCATTTCGATCTCATATAGTAGCGTTGAAATATGGTTTGAATCGTGACAAAAAATCATTTGTCAGAATCATATGCCCGGTGGAATTGTTTTTTGGTTTGTATACAATATAGATTATGTTTCTTTCGAATGGATTGGTTGACATCCTTTTTGAGATTCGAGGCTCTGTTGCAATTCATATTGCTTCTCTATGCAATCTAACCAAATCATGTATTTTGATTTGTGGCATGAAATTTTTAGTTCCAAGGGAATGCTATGGCTAGTGAAGGAACTAAGGGTCAGATTAATAACCTTTAATTCTGACCTCCTACACAAACTACCAAAGAGTATCTCTTGAATCATGAAGAAAAGAAATAATTATAACTAAACACTCGACATATTCTTCTGCAAATTCTTAGAATTTTGTAACAAATATTGACAATCAATATTCCTGGCAACAAATTTATGGTAAGAAGAACAATATATTTACATCAATTTCTGATCCATCCTAGTCTCCCACTGCACCACCACTTAGCAGGCTCTTACGCTTATCTACCTTTGGTTTTGGAAGATATGTAACAATAGCTACACAAATCAACAAAGAAAACATATAGCATGCTTATTCTTCACAATTCAATCCACAAGAGAATCCTTCAAAGTGTGCAATTATAGAGAAAAAATATGGAAATTCTCAAGTGTAATCTGCGTGCACATTCAAACTTAGAGTGGCTTTTCCTAAAATTTGCAGATGGATCATACTCAGGACCACTAGGTTCTAGAGCATATCTTAAACGAGAAAAGAAGACATGAGCATACACACTCCCATTACTCTTTACAGCCTGAAAATAAATACAAAAATTACACCATTATACTTCAATATGCTAAAACTTGTTCTAGCCTTCACCAAGTATGTCAACCAATCCAAGTTTTTTATATTAACAGCTTATATGCCAATTGATATTAACATCAAATAGTCCAAAATATAATATGGTAGAAAGTAAGATCACATTACAAATATTAACAGAAAAACGATTCTATATACCAAAACCAGAATTTACATTGAATTATCTCAAAAACCTATGAAGGATGGTAAACTATTCTATGTTTCCGAACACTGTTTGGGCACCAGACTGCAAAAGGTACATTGGTTTCTTGCCTGAAAAGATCTGCTTCATTGCTAAAATCATAAAACCTCTCATTATTAGAGAGATAGAGCCACATATCCTTAATCATTTAGAAAGTATAGAAAAATTATTCTAGAGTTCACAAATTCATGAAAACCACAATGTGAACTGCATGATAGTACATAAAATAAGCCCCAATTAATGGTACTTGGGTTTTAACATTGTTACGAGGAAAATCTAATAAGACACTCTCTAATGAAAGTGACACTTTAATATAATAATAATAAAAGGAGACTTGAATAGTGTTTCATTTTAGATAGATAATCTATTTCTGCATATCTAATGGAATTAATGTCCATTACGTGTATCATCATATATTCCATCAATTAGCATAATAATAAATGCAGTTAGCATAACAACACTTAGCTGTGTGAATAGTAAACATTTGAAGAGGTTTAGTTTCATTGGATAAATCTTGCAAAAGGCTTAGTTATATTTTTAGTGGATTGCAAGGAAGTTAGGTTTTATTAATTTCATTTATATATAAGCCTTAAGGATATTCATTTCCTTGCATGGGACTTGAGCATATTCCCTCTGGTAGATATATTATGCTAAGTTAACTTAGAAGCTAATCCATCAAATTTTAATCTTGCACTGCATTCTCTTATGAAATTATGTTAAAGTTAATTCATAGAAGTCAAACTAGAATGGAACTGAAATTGGCCAAACCATTAAAAAAAGGTCATAACCTATTTTAAGAAATTTTATGTAGTTAAGTTACCTCATTCTAACTAGAAATACAGAGCTGAAACATCTGGAAAATCAGAAAAGGAAAGACCGTGACCCTATAAAATTTCTCTGTTGCAACATTTCTCTATCTAGAGAGATGAAATAATTTAATGAGGCTGAAAAGATCTAGATCTCCTTAACTTACAACTAGTTTCTTTGGATTTGTGTGCAACTTTCATGTGTGATAAACTTAGCATGCAGCATAATATCCCAATCCTGCAGTGGTATATTCCATATTAGAATGTTGGCAAATTGATTACATTAATAACTATGATATTTTATTACTTGTAAAAAGAAAAGTAAATATAAATCTACATGTTTTTCCATGACGATTATAATTCATACAATTATAATCTAAAGTTTGCAAAAGTTGTACGTGTTTCCTTGAAAAATTTGTATGCATAGGAGACTCCAGCTGATTCTCTGCCTATTTCAACCAGATCATAGCAATTTCATCCCAGTGGTGAACGACCCCACACACAAAGCAGACTGGGAATTTAGGGCACACCATGAACACCACCACAACTGATCTCATAGCCAACCCAATCTGCCCCTGAATGGAAACTTTCCAATGTTGTCTATGGGAACCTTAGGTGCCAAACAACCACAATGGCAGAAAATGATGGATGGGAAGTTAATACTCCAAAACCCTACTGAGACCAGAGGTTGGCAAGATATGTGAGACAATAACAAAAACAATTCTCCAACTACTAGAAGATCTCTGCTAGTACATGATATTCAACTCTATAATATTTTTTGGTAAAGTTTATCATGTTTGCAACTTTCCATTGCCATGATGCCATTATTGAATTTAGAATACCTGAGTTTCTATATTGATGTCAGTTGGCACTAAAATATTTTTTCCTTAGATTTAATTTGGAAATTAGTCTAATTGGACAAAAGATAATAAAGGCAAGCCATCCTAGAGTTAGTCAAAGGGATTTTATATATGTATGCAATCAAACTGTGAGAATCATGGGAATTCATAGCATAAGGAAAAACCCAAAAAGATATTACAAAAGCCTGTAACTAGGCTTTTGATGTAAAAAAATTCACAAAAGATCTTAGAGCACCACAATCATTAATAGCTCAAATACTGAGGTTATTAATTTACAAATAATCTAAGAATTGTGGTATACAATCTACTACATCTACAGATGGGAGGACACCAACCATGATAAAATCCAAAAAAGAATTAGGTAGACCAGCAACGTCTAGAACAGAATATAAAGTTGGATATTTGTAAATAAGATCACTTGTAACTATAGTTGAAAGTGAAAATACCCCACCATGAAAGTCCTTTGATCTTCTGAATATAGTGCACAAGAAAAATAGCAAATAACTCTCTTCAAATCATATAGTTGTGAAGTATTTCTAGGAGCATATGTGGCAAGAGATAGATCCCAAGGCAAAGCCTTCATAATAAGTCTTCTATGATAAGGAACCAATGTGTCAAGCTGAGAAATTTTCATTTCCTATGACCTATCAGCATTATTATGAGACTTGCCCTTGGAACCTGATTGTGATTCTCCACTCCACTTCCTTTCTTCGGAGAATGGCAGACCTCAAATGTGCTATGGTTTTCTCCAAGGCTCCTAAACCCCTAAAGGAGGTTTCAAAAGGATTAACGTAGTCCATAAAAGCCTCAATAACATGCATAATATATTTTATCAAGTGCACATGTTTTGGATCAAAATATTTGAGAAGAGGGAGCAAAGTTGTCATTAAACCCACATCCCATAATGCAGTGCAGCCAACAGAAAAAGAAACTAGAATTGTTACATGATAAAGAAACACTTCTAATAAAGATATCAAACAATATGATGATTCACTGGAAATTTATTTCCATTGAGCTCATGGGGATATTGGATATTATTGATGCAATATTGAGTATATTTGAAAAGAGAAATATTGTTACAAAGCCTTATCAAAATTCCACTCCCGGTCCTTCCAAAATGGAGCTGAAATTCCAATGTTTATTTTCATTAGATCTTGTTTTGGATTGACCAACTCCATAACTAAATCTTTATTACGGCCAAGAAGGTAATTATCTTCAGGCAAGAACTACCAATTCATCTAATATCAAGTAGTTGCATCTGACATGTCTCCCCAAAAGAAGATTTCTTTCTTGTTGAATGTGTGAGCTTGAAGTTGGGGCGATTATCGAAGGCAATCACCCTACGTCTCCAACTCCAAATGGAGTGTGTTCCGGGTCCCAATTTGTCTTTTATGTTCCACCTAGCCAAGCCCACAATTTCTTTCCATGCTAACCAATTACTCTGGGAAATTCAATAAGTTAGCTTGAGATCTGGAATTTGGTGTGATAAATTTTCTCAACCCTAGCAACTAGAAAATTAAGTTTCTAGTAAATTACCTTTTCGTAAATTAATTAAAGTTTCATCTTACTAAATAATTTTTTTTTTGGGATTTAACAGGTAAATAAAATAAAATCATCGGTAGAAAATTGGAAACCAATCCCACACATGCATACACAGAAAGTATGCACAAAATTTTTTGGTGTTCATTAAATAATATCTTATCATACAAGGGTTTCCCTACTATGAACATGGTCCTTTGTGGAAAATTACAATCTCCAAAAGCTATAGAAATGTTATGATCACTTGTGCAGGCTGCACTACCTAAATTCTCCTAAGAACCCACATGAATTTCCATTTTCTCAACCTTCCATGAAGCCTTTCTATCACCTGTGCGTTTGTTTGCACCCCTTGTTACACTGAAATTT